>CM062217.1:3745000-3982500 GCA_031216445.1 Lateolabrax maculatus | reverse complement strand
TAGTGTTTGTTTCATTTATCGGGAGCCATTTTAACCCTCACTTCCCTCCCGTGACCTCCCACCCTGAGTGTGGGGGGGCCACGGGGAGAAGCCCTATAAGTAGGACTCAGGGACATGGAATAGTTGTGTTAGTTCACTAACACATATACTAAAATTGGAACGATACAGAGAAGATTAGCATGGCCCCTGCGCAAGGATGACACGCAAATTCGTGAAGCGTTCCTCATTTTGCCCTAAAATATGAGTTCAATTTCCTATTGTGGCTTCAAAATTTGATCTGGATGAAACAGCGCAGCGGCGGGAAGCAGCGGACTCTCTGTCGATATGTTGTCTAACTCTGGAAAACTACAAGTAAAAGCTTTCTGTTCTCTCTCCCTGTTCTTTTAGTTTGCAAAGACCAAATGTGTTGTTGTTTTTCACCGGCGGAGGTGCAGGATGTAAACAGTGTTTGACTGTTCTTCTCTCTAATTCGCAAATGGATATTAGTCTGGAACCTCTCAGTTCGTTTTCGATTTCCATGGGGCGGAGACAACCAATCAGAGCGACGAAACGCCGTCCTGTCGGACGGTACGTCCTGTCAGAAGTACGGCCGGGGAACGCTCCGTATCGGCAGCCGCCATCTTGGATATTCACAAAGATGGTTCAACGGCTCTCCTCTCTGTCATTCATCGTATTAAACCCGCCTCATACTAGATAAACGCTTGTGATTGGCTCGCCTGATACCAGTAGCGGGGAAATAAGTTTGAGTGGGAGAGGGGCCAGACGTATCTGCCAGAGCAAATAAAACATGAGTTTGCAGATTCGTCTGGTTACTGGTCCCGGGCTACTGAGGCAGTTTAACTGCAGACAAAATAACTGCACAACAGTAAAGGATGCTGCCTTTGTTCAGCGTTTTGTTCTCCTGCCTTCAGCCATCCAATCCTCGCCGTCTGACGTAACCCAAGCCGAGCCTAAATCTCCTATCATGCCTCTGCAGCGCTCAAACTGATCCCGGACCACCTCAGACTGAACCAGACCAGGTCACATTGAGCTGTTATATGTCATTACAGTCACACAATCAACAGCACGGCACCCAGACCTGTTTCTAGTGTTTGTTTCATTTATCGGGAGCCATTTTAACCCTCACTTCCCTCCCGTGACCTCCCACCCTGAGTGTGGGGGGGCCACGGGTAGAAGCCCTATAAGTAGGACTCAGGGACATGGAACAGCTGTGTTAGTTCACTAACACATATACTAAAATTGGAACGATACAGAGAAGATTAGCATGGCCCCTGCGCAAGGATGACACGCAAATTCGTGAAGCGTTCCTCATTTTGCCCTAAAATATGAGTTCAATTTCCTATTGTGGCTTCAAAATTTGATCTGGATGAAACAGCGCAGCGGCGGGAAGCAGCGGACTCTCTGTCGATATGTTGTCTAACTCTGGAAAACTACAAGTAAAAGCTTTCTGTTCTCTCTCCCTGTTCTTTTAGTTTGCAAAGACCAAATGTGTTGTTGTTTTTCACCGGCGGAGGTGCAGGATGTAAACAGTGTTTGACTGTTCTTCTCTTTAATTCGCAAATGCATATTAGTCTGGAACCTCTCAGTTCGTTTTCGATTTCCATGGGGCGGAGACAACCAATCAGAGCGACGAAACGCCGTCCTGTCAGAAGTACGGCCGGGGAACGCTCCGTATTGGCAGCCGCCATCTTGGATATTCACAAAGATGCTTCAACGGCTCTCCTCTCTGTCATTCATCGTATTAAACCCGCCTCATACTAGATAAACGCTTGTGATTGGCTCGCCTGATACCAGTAGCGGGGAAATAAGTTTGAGTGGGAGAGGGGCCAGACGTATCTGCCAGAGCAAATAAAACATGAGTTTGCAGATTCGTCTGGTTACTGGTCCCGGGCTACTGAGGCAGTTTAACTGCAGACAAAATAACTGCACAACAGTAAAGGATGCTGCCTTTGTTCAGCGTTTTGTTCTCCTGCCTTCAGCCATCCAATCCTCGCCGTCTGACGTAACCCAAGCCGAGCCTAAATCTCCTATCATGCCTCTGCAGCGCTCAAACTGATCCCGGACCACCTCAGACTGAACCAGACCGGCTCACATTGAGCTGTTATATGTCATTACAGTCACACAACCAACAGCACGGCACCCAGACCTGTTTCTAGTGTTTGTTTCATTTATCGGGAGCCATTTTAACCCTCACTTCCCTCCCGTGACCTCCCACCCTGAGTGTGGGGGGGCCACGGGGAGAAGCCCTATAAGTAGGACTCAGGGACATGGAACAGTTGTGTTAGTTCACTAACACATATACTAAAATTGGAACGATACAGAGAAGATTAGCATGGCCCCTGCGCAAGGATGACACGCAAATTCGTGAAGCGTTCCTCATTTTGCCCTAAAATATGAGTTCAATTTCCTATTGTAGCTTCAAAATTTGATCTGGATGAAACAGCGCAGCGGCGGGAAGCAGCGGACTCTCTGTCGATATGTTGTCCAACTCTGGAAAACTACAAGTAAAAGCTTTCTGTTCTCTCTCCCTGTTCTTTTAGTTTGCAAAGACCAAATTTGTTGTTGTTTTTCACCGGCGTAGGTGCAGGATGTAAACAGTGTTTGACTGTTCTTCTCTCTAATTCGCAAATGCATATTAGTCTGGAACCTCTCAGTTCGTTTTCGATTTCCATGGGGCGGAGACAACCAATCAGAGCGACGAAACGCCGTCCTGTCGGACGGTACGTCCTGTCAGAAGTACGGCCGGGGAACGCTCCGTATTGGCAGCCGTCATCTTGGATATTCACAAAGATGGTTCAACGGCTCTCCTCTCTGTCATTCATCGTATTAAACCCGCCTCATACTAGATAAACGCTTGTGATTGGCTCGCCTGATACCAGTAGCGGGGAAATAAGTTTGAGTGGGAGAGGGGCCAGACGTATCTGCCAGAGCAAATAAAACATGAGTTTGCAGATTCGTCTGGTTACTGGTCCCGGGCTACTGAGGCAGTTTAACTGCAGACAAAATAACTGCACAACAGTAAAGGATGCTGCCTTTGTTCAGCGTTTTGTTCTCCTGCCTTCAGCCATCCAATCCTCGCCGTCTGACGTAACCCAAGCCGAGCCTAAATCTCCTATCATGCCTCTGCAGCGCTCAAACGGATCCCGGACCACCTCAGACTGAACCAGACCGGCTCACATTGAGCTGTTATATGTCATTACAGTCACACAACCAACAGCACGGCACCCAGACCTGTTTCTAGTGTTTGTTTCATTTATCGGGAGCCATTTTAACCCTCACTTCCCTCCCGTGACCTCCCACCCTGAGTGTGGGGGGGCCACGGGGAGAAGCCCTATAAGTAGGACTCAGGGACATGGAACAGTTGTGTTAGTTCACTAACACATATACTAAAATTGGAACGATACAGAGAAGATTAGCATGGCCCCTGCGCAAGGATGACACGCAAATTCGTGAAGCGTTCCTCATTTTGCCCTAAAATATGAGTTCAATTTCCTATTGTGGCTTCAAAATTTGATCTGGATGAAACAGCGCAGCGGCGGGAAGCAGCGGACTCTCTGTCGATATGTTGTCTAACTCTGGAAAACTACAAGTAAAAGCTTTCTGTTCTCTCTCCCTGTTCTTTTAGTTTGCAAAGACCAAATGTGTTGTTGTTTTTCACCGGCGGAGGTGCAGGATGTAAACAGTGTTTGACTGTTCTTCTCTCTAATTCGCAAATGCATATTAGTCTGGAACCTCTCAGTTCGTTTTCGATTTCCATGGGGCGGAGACAACCAATCAGAGCGACGAAACGCCGTCCTGTCAGAAGTACGGCCGGGGAACGCTCCGTATTGGCAGCCGCCATCTTGGATTTTCACAAAGATGGTTCAACGGCTCTCCTCTCTGTCATTCATCGTATTAAACCCGCCTCATACTAGATAAACGCTTGTGATTGGCTCGCCTGATACCAGTAGCGGGGAAATCAGTTTGAGTGGGAGAGGGGCCAGACGTATCTGCCAGAGCAAATAAAACATGAGTTTGCAGATTCGTCTGGTTACTGGTCCCGGGCTACTGAGGCAGTTTAACTGCAGACAAAATAACTGCACAACAGTAAAGGATGCTGCCTTTGTTCAGCGTTTTGTTCTCCTGCCTTCAGCCATCCAATCCTCGCCGTCTGACGTAACCCAAGCCGAGCCTAAATCTCCTATCATGCCTCTGCAGCGCTCAAACTGATCCCGGACCACCTCAGACTGAACCAGACCGGCTCACATTGAGCTGTTATATGTCATTACAGTCACACAACCAACAGCACGGCACCCAGACCTGTTTCTAGTGTTTGTTTCATTTATCGGGAGCCATTTTAACCCTCACTTCCCTCCCGTGACCTCCCACCCTGAGTGTGGGGGGGCCACAGGGAGAAGCCCTATAAGTAGGACTCAGGGACATGGAACAGTTGTGTTAGTTCACTAACACATATACTAAAATTGGAACGATACAGAGAAGATTAGCATGGCCCCTGCGCAAGGATGACACGCAAATTCGTGAAGCGTTCCTCATTTTGCCCTAAAATATGAGTTCAATTTCCTATTGTGGCTTCAAAATTTGATCTGGATGAAACAGCGCAGCGGCGGGAAGCAGCGGACTCTCTGTCGATATGTTGTCTAACTCTGGAAAACTACAAGTAAAAGCTTTCTGTTCTCTCTCCCTGTTCTTTTAGTTTGCAAAGACCAAATGTGTTGTTGTTTTTCACCGGCGGAGGTGCAGGATGTAAACAGTGTTTGACTGTTCTTCTCTTTAATTCGCAAATGCATATTAGTCTGGAACCTCTCAGTTCGTTTTCGATTTCCATGGGGCGGAGACAACCAATCAGAGCGACGAAACGCCGTCCTGTCGGACGGTACGTCCTGTCAGAAGTACGGCCGGGGAACGCTCCGTATTGGCAGCCGCCATCTTGGATATTCACAAAGATGCTTCAACGGCTCTCCTCTCTGTCATTCATCGTATTAAACCCGCCTCATACTAGATAAACGCTTGTGATTGGCTCGCCTGATACCAGTAGCGGGGAAATAAGTTTGAGTGGGAGAGGGGCCAGACGTATCTGCCAGAGCAAATAAAACATGAGTTTGCAGATTCGTCTGGTTACTGGTCCCGGGCTACTGAGGCAGTTTAACTGCAGACAAAATAACTGCACAACAGTAAAGGATGCTGCCTTTGTTCAGCGTTTTGTTCTCCTGCCTTCAGCCATCCAATCCTCGCCGTCTGACGTAACCCAAGCCGAGCCTAAATCTCCTATCATGCCTCTGCAGCGCTCAAACGGATCCCGGACCACCTCAGACTGAACCAGACCGGCTCACATTGAGCTGTTATATGTCATTACAGTCACACAACCAACAGCACGGCACCCAGACCTGTTTCTAGTGTTTGTTTCATTTATCGGGAGCCATTTTAACCCTCACTTCCCTCCCGTGACCTCCCACCCTGAGTGTGGGGGGGCCACGGGGAGAAGCCCTATAAGTAGGACTCAGGGACATGGAACAGTTGTGTTAGTTCACTAACACATATACTAAAATTGGAACGATACAGAGAAGATTAGCATGGCCCCTGCGCAAGGATGACACGCAAATTCGTGAAGCGTTCCTCATTTTGCCCTAAAATATGAGTTCAATTTCCTATTGTGGCTTCAAAATTTGATCTGGATGAAACAGCGCAGCGGCGGGAAGCAGCGGACTCTCTGTCGATATGTTGTCTAACTCTGGAAAACTACAAGTAAAAGCTTTCTGTTCTCTCTCCCTGTTCTTTTAGTTTGCAAAGACCAAATGTGTTGTTGTTTTTCACCGGCGGAGGTGCAGGATGTAAACAGTGTTTGACTGTTCTTCTCTCTAATTCGCAAATGGATATTAGTCTGGAACCTCTCAGTTCGTTTTCGATTTCCATGGGGCGGAGACAACCAATCAGAGCGACGAAACGCCGTCCTGTCGGACGGTACGTCCTGTCAGAAGTACGGCCGGGGAACGCTCCGTATCGGCAGCCGCCATCTTGGATATTCACAAAGATGGTTCAACGGCTCTCCTCTCTGTCATTCATCGTATTAAACCCGCCTCATACTAGATAAACGCTTGTGATTGGCTCGCCTGATACCAGTAGCGGGGAAATAAGTTTGAGTGGGAGAGGGGCCAGACGTATCTGCCAGAGCAAATAAAACATGAGTTTGCAGATTCGTCTGGTTACTGGTCCCGGGCTACTGAGGCAGTTTAACTGCAGACAAAATAACTGCACAACAGTAAAGGATGCTGCCTTTGTTCAGCGTTTTGTTCTCCTGCCTTCAGCCATCCAATCCTCGCCGTCTGACGTAACCCAAGCCGAGCCTAAATCTCCTATCATGCCTCTGCAGCGCTCAAACTGATCCCGGACCACCTCAGACTGAACCAGACCAGGTCACATTGAGCTGTTATATGTCATTACAGTCACACAATCAACAGCACGGCACCCAGACCTGTTTCTAGTGTTTGTTTCATTTATCGGGAGCCATTTTAACCCTCACTTCCCTCCCGTGACCTCCCACCCTGAGTGTGGGGGGGCCACGGGTAGAAGCCCTATAAGTAGGACTCAGGGACATGGAACAGCTGTGTTAGTTCACTAACACATATACTAAAATTGGAACGATACAGAGAAGATTAGCATGGCCCCTGCGCAAGGATGACACGCAAATTCGTGAAGCGTTCCTCATTTTGCCCTAAAATATGAGTTCAATTTCCTATTGTGGCTTCAAAATTTGATCTGGATGAAACAGCGCAGCGGCGGGAAGCAGCAGACTCCCTGTCGATATGTTGTCCAACTCTGGAAAACTACAAGTAAAAGCTTTCTGTTCTCTCTCCCTGTTCTTTTAGTTTGCAAAGACCAAATTTGTTGTTGTTTTTCACCGGCGGAGGTGCAGGATGTAAACAGTGTTTGACTGTTCTTCTCTCTAATTCGCAAATGCATATTAGTCTGGAACCTCTCAGTTCGTTTTCGATTTCCATGGGGCGGAGACAACCAATCAGAGCGACGAAACGCCGTCCTGTCGGACGGTACGTCCTGTCAGAAGTACGGCCGGGGAACGCTCCGTATCGGCAGCCGCCATCTTGGATATTCACAAAGATGCTTCAACGGCTCTCCTCTCTGTCATTCATCGTATTAAACCCGCCTCATACTAGATAAACGCTTGTGATTGGCTCGCCTGATACCAGTAGCGGGGAAATAAGTTTGAGTGGGAGAGGGGCCAGACGTATCTGCCAGAGCAAATAAAACATGAGTTTGCAGATTCGTCTGGTTACTGGTCCCGGGCTACTGAGGCAGTTTAACTGCAGACAAAATAACTGCACAACAGTAAAGGATGCTGCCTTTGTTCAGCGTTTTGTTCTCCTGCCTTCAGCCATCCAATCCTCGCCGTCTGACGTAACCCAAGCCGAGCCTAAATCTCCTATCATGCCTCTGCAGCGCTCAAACTGATCCCGGACCACCTCAGACTGAACCAGACCGGCTCACATTGAGCTGTTATATGTCATTACAGTCACACAACCAACAGCACGGCACCCAGACCTGTTTCTAGTGTTTGTTTCATTTATCGGGAGCCATTTTAACCCTCACTTCCCTCCCGTGACCTCCCACCCTGAGTGTGGGGGGGCCACGGGGAGAAGCCCTATAAGTAGGACTCAGGGACATGGAACAGTTGTGTTAGTTCACTAACACATATACTAAAATTGGAACGATACAGAGAAGATTAGCATGGCCCCTGCGCAAGGATGACACGCAAATTCGTGAAGCGTTCCTCATTTTGCCCTAAAATATGAGTTCAATTTCCTATTGTGGCTTCAAAATTTGATCTGGATGAAACAGCGCAGCGGCGGGAAGCAGCGGACTCTCTGTCGATATGTTGTCTAACTCTGGAAAACTACAAGTAAAAGCTTTCTGTTCTCTCTCCCTGTTCTTTTAGTTTGCAAAGACCAAATGTGTTGTTGTTTTTCACCGGCGGAGGTGCAGGATGTAAACAGTGTTTGACTGTTCTTCTCTTTAATTCGCAAATGCATATTAGTCTGGAACCTCTCAGTTCGTTTTCGATTTCCATGGGGCGGAGACAACCAATCAGAGCGACGAAACGCCGTCCTGTCAGAAGTACGGCCGGGGAACGCTCCGTATTGGCAGCCGCCATCTTGGATATTCACAAAGATGCTTCAACGGCTCTCCTCTCTGTCATTCATCGTATTAAACCCGCCTCATACTAGATAAACGCTTGTGATTGGCTCGCCTGATACCAGTAGCGGGGAAATAAGTTTGAGTGGGAGAGGGGCCAGACGTATCTGCCAGAGCAAATAAAACATGAGTTTGCAGATTCGTCTGGTTACTGGTCCCGGGCTACTGAGGCAGTTTAACTGCAGACAAAATAACTGCACAACAGTAAAGGATGCTGCCTTTGTTCAGCGTTTTGTTCTCCTGCCTTCAGCCATCCAATCCTCGCCGTCTGACGTAACCCAAGCCGAGCCTAAATCTCCTATCATGCCTCTGCAGCGCTCAAACTGATCCCGGACCACCTCAGACTGAACCAGACCGGCTCACATTGAGCTGTTATATGTCATTACAGTCACACAACCAACAGCACGGCACCCAGACCTGTTTCTAGTGTTTGTTTCATTTATCGGGAGCCATTTTAACCCTCACTTCCCTCCCGTGACCTCCCACCCTGAGTGTGGGGGGGCCACGGGGAGAAGCCCTATAAGTAGGACTCAGGGACATGGAACAGTTGTGTTAGTTCACTAACACATATACTAAAATTGGAACGATACAGAGAAGATTAGCATGGCCCCTGCGCAAGGATGACACGCAAATTCGTGAAGCGTTCCTCATTTTGCCCTAAAATATGAGTTCAATTTCCTATTGTAGCTTCAAAATTTGATCTGGATGAAACAGCGCAGCGGCGGGAAGCAGCGGACTCTCTGTCGATATGTTGTCCAACTCTGGAAAACTACAAGTAAAAGCTTTCTGTTCTCTCTCCCTGTTCTTTTAGTTTGCAAAGACCAAATTTGTTGTTGTTTTTCACCGGCGTAGGTGCAGGATGTAAACAGTGTTTGACTGTTCTTCTCTCTAATTCGCAAATGCATATTAGTCTGGAACCTCTCAGTTCGTTTTCGATTTCCATGGGGCGGAGACAACCAATCAGAGCGACGAAACGCCGTCCTGTCGGACGGTACGTCCTGTCAGAAGTACGGCCGGGGAACGCTCCGTATTGGCAGCCGTCATCTTGGATATTCACAAAGATGGTTCAACGGCTCTCCTCTCTGTCATTCATCGTATTAAACCCGCCTCATACTAGATAAACGCTTGTGATTGGCTCGCCTGATACCAGTAGCGGGGAAATAAGTTTGAGTGGGAGAGGGGCCAGACGTATCTGCCAGAGCAAATAAAACATGAGTTTGCAGATTCGTCTGGTTACTGGTCCCGGGCTACTGAGGCAGTTTAACTGCAGACAAAATAACTGCACAACAGTAAAGGATGCTGCCTTTGTTCAGCGTTTTGTTCTCCTGCCTTCAGCCATCCAATCCTCGCCGTCTGACGTAACCCAAGCCGAGCCTAAATCTCCTATCATGCCTCTGCAGCGCTCAAACGGATCCCGGACCACCTCAGACTGAACCAGACCGGCTCACATTGAGCTGTTATATGTCATTACAGTCACACAACCAACAGCACGGCACCCAGACCTGTTTCTAGTGTTTGTTTCATTTATCGGGAGCCATTTTAACCCTCACTTCCCTCCCGTGACCTCCCACCCTGAGTGTGGGGGGGCCACGGGGAGAAGCCCTATAAGTAGGACTCAGGGACATGGAACAGTTGTGTTAGTTCACTAACACATATACTAAAATTGGAACGATACAGAGAAGATTAGCATGGCCCCTGCGCAAGGATGACACGCAAATTCGTGAAGCGTTCCTCATTTTGCCCTAAAATATGAGTTCAATTTCCTATTGTGGCTTCAAAATTTGATCTGGATGAAACAGCGCAGCGGCGGGAAGCAGCGGACTCTCTGTCGATATGTTGTCTAACTCTGGAAAACTACAAGTAAAAGCTTTCTGTTCTCTCTCCCTGTTCTTTTAGTTTGCAAAGACCAAATGTGTTGTTGTTTTTCACCGGCGGAGGTGCAGGATGTAAACAGTGTTTGACTGTTCTTCTCTCTAATTCGCAAATGGATATTAGTCTGGAACCTCTCAGTTCGTTTTCGATTTCCATGGGGCGGAGACAACCAATCAGAGCGACGAAACGCCGTCCTGTCGGACGGTACGTCCTGTCAGAAGTACGGCCGGGGAACGCTCCGTATCGGCAGCCGCCATCTTGGATATTCACAAAGATGGTTCAACGGCTCTCCTCTCTGTCATTCATCGTATTAAACCCGCCTCATACTAGATAAACGCTTGTGATTGGCTCGCCTGATACCAGTAGCGGGGAAATAAGTTTGAGTGGGAGAGGGGCCAGACGTATCTGCCAGAGCAAATAAAACATGAGTTTGCAGATTCGTCTGGTTACTGGTCCCGGGCTACTGAGGCAGTTTAACTGCAGACAAAATAACTGCACAACAGTAAAGGATGCTGCCTTTGTTCAGCGTTTTGTTCTCCTGCCTTCAGCCATCCAATCCTCGCCGTCTGACGTAACCCAAGCCGAGCCTAAATCTCCTATCATGCCTCTGCAGCGCTCAAACTGATCCCGGACCACCTCAGACTGAACCAGACCAGGTCACATTGAGCTGTTATATGTCATTACAGTCACACAATCAACAGCACGGCACCCAGACCTGTTTCTAGTGTTTGTTTCATTTATCGGGAGCCATTTTAACCCTCACTTCCCTCCCGTGACCTCCCACCCTGAGTGTGGGGGGGCCACGGGTAGAAGCCCTATAAGTAGGACTCAGGGACATGGAACAGCTGTGTTAGTTCACTAACACATATACTAAAATTGGAACGATACAGAGAAGATTAGCATGGCCCCTGCGCAAGGATGACACGCAAATTCGTGAAGCGTTCCTCATTTTGCCCTAAAATATGAGTTCAATTTCCTATTGTGGCTTCAAAATTTGATCTGGATGAAACAGCGCAGCGGCGGGAAGCAGCAGACTCCCTGTCGATATGTTGTCCAACTCTGGAAAACTACAAGTAAAAGCTTTCTGTTCTCTCTCCCTGTTCTTTTAGTTTGCAAAGACCAAATTTGTTGTTGTTTTTCACCGGCGGAGGTGCAGGATGTAAACAGTGTTTGACTGTTCTTCTCTCTAATTCGCAAATGCATATTAGTCTGGAACCTCTCAGTTCGTTTTCGATTTCCATGGGGCGGAGACAACCAATCAGAGCGACGAAACGCCGTCCTGTCGGACGGTACGTCCTGTCAGAGGTATCACAAACTCATATTTTTTATCAACACAAAGTTTAAGTGCAGTTGTTTGTTCTTGTTTTAGAGAAAATGTACCGTCCCGTCTGTTTAATAGTGCCGCTGTAGCCGGCCGGGGAACGCTTCATCTGTTTGAGCCTCATATGTTCAGGCTCCTCTCTTCTTCGAGTCCACAGATGAGGAGCTCCTGGACCTGGAGGCCACAGCGGAGCAAGACCACCCCCCACAACCTCCAACACTCCTCATCATGGTCATGGCCTCCTCTTCACCACCGCATGCAGGCACGACGGTGGAAAGAGGGCATGAGGAGGTGCCCAGCTCAGCCTTCCTCCTTCCCCCACCGCCTGATATCACCATACTATGTTATTAAAAAAATATTCTAAATTGTAATGAAGTAATAATAAAAAAAAATGTGACTTTGGTCCATATCATATACTTCATAAAAACTATGACTTTTATTCTCTGTTAATGAAGCGTATCCAATAAATGTTCCACATCAATACAAAACATTTAACATAAATACTAATAATAATTCATAAAATATATATACTATATATATTTTTAGAATTGTTACCAACTTATTTGAGATTCATTAGTTTTTATTTTCATGTTATGTTAACCTGGTTAGTTAACCTGGCTAAGGTAATCAGTCTGCACTTAAACACACTTTAAGACCAGAGTCATGTGGTGAAGGAGCAAAGTAACCCTGAGTTGCGTCTGCAGGCTTCACCGTCAGATGGCGGTGTTCAGGCTGAGGACGGAGAGCGAGCAGTTGGTGTTGGGTCTGTCTCTCGTCATGTCGTCTTCTGAGCTGCTTCTCTGCTGTCTCACTGCTCTGTCCCTCATCTGTCTGCAAGGTAAGACAGGTACATTCAAACACACCTTCACTTCACCTGCTTTAATCACATTTATTTTAATATCTGTGTGTTCGTTAATTAAAAATAAAAGAAATATTAACAGATTTTGTTTCAGTAAGAATAATCTTTACATCAATTAATGAACTGATCAACTAAGTGCTTTCTCTTTTATATATATTCTTTTCTTGTTTAAAATGATGCTGATGTTGATGTTGTGATGTTTGATTGACAGTTAAAGGAGGTGTTATCTGTTTAAAAAAGTTCTGTAGCCTACATCTGATGTTGAATATCAATAATGAATAATAGTATTGATCAGATCTGTTTGTACAGATAGACTCTGTTCTGCAGACTGTAACTCGGTTGTTTCAGGTTTATTTTTAATTTGTAACCTGCAGCTGTTCTCAGTTTAAATGTTAATGGGATTCAGTGTTACCATGAGCAGCTAACAGAGCGCTGACCTCTGACCTTTACAGTTTCACTGGAAAGATCTCAGTCTGCTTCACATGAACTACTTCATATGTCATGTGGTCCATGTTTACTCCAAATATACAGTCCAAGTACCTCCCAAGTTTAATTGTACATAGAGAGCAGACGATGTCGCACCAGAATTGACAGATTTGACTAAAGTATGTGTATGTGTTTGTGTGTGTGTCTGTGCATGTGTGTATGTCTGTGTGTGCGTGTATGTGTATGTGTGTGTGCGTGTATGTGTATGTGTGTGTGTGTGTCTGTGTGTGTCTGTGTGTGTATGTGTTTGTGTGTGTGTGTCTGTGTGTGTGTCTGTGCATGTGTGTATGCGTGTGTGTATGTGTATGTGTGTGTGTGTGTATGTGTATGTGTTTTTTTTATCTGTGCGTGCGTGTATGTGTATGTGTGTGTGCGTGTGTGTTTGTGTTTGTCTGTGCGTGCGTGTATGTGTATGTGTGTGTGCGTGCGTGCGTGTGTGTGTGTGTGTGTGTGTGTGTGTGTGTCAGGAGGCTGTTTGCAGTGTTTTGGTTGTAATGTAGGTGGTGGGCGTGGCTACGTGGAGCTGGGCTGCAGCCAACCAGAAATCATCAACTGCAGTCAAACGGAAAGAGGATTCAAACTGCGATTCTGCATCACAACATACAGCAGTCAGTGTCTGTTTACTGTTTATTATAAAATTAGGTTGTCACTTAAACTTTGATACAATACTAGTATAAAAAATCTCAATACCTCTTTCAAAGCCCCGGCTAACTGTAGCTTGCTTCTTGATTAACAGTGACAGGTTGCTCGCTGGCTGTTCTGACATCCATCCACTCCTGTAGTGCTGCCTGCTTGTTCCTCTTTGCATTAGAGAATGATGTAACAGCCACAGATTGATTTTTTTAATTTTTTGTTCAAAGAACCAGATATTTTCTAACACACTTTTTTATCTTTTGTTTCATGTTCATCTCAGACTGTCGGTCACCAACACTGAACATGAGGAACCAGAAACTGCAGGAACCTGAAATAACTCCTCACACTTCAATGATTTATTATTATTATTAGTGATGAGGTTTCATAGCAATTTATCACATTTTTTAGGTATTTTGTGTGGTGGATGAAAAACATCTTTACATCTTTATTGTAATTTAATGTTAGAATTTTTTTGGTAAGAATTTGAGTTTAAAACATTCAAAATTTAACTCAAATTATCAACAGAATGTGAATAAATAACAGTTTTTACAATATGTCAAAGATGTTTATGTATTCAACAACTTATCTATGCTGAGGTTAGATTTAGTTAGTTCAAGGTTCGCACTGAATTGATATTGTTATCATACTCAGTCAAAGTCCTAGTTACTAATAACAGAGAATTGATAATGCACTATTGATTCGGCACCTTACTACATTACAATTAGTAAGATCAGGACCAAAGACTTATGGGAAGGACTGTGCATTCCTTTGTTTGTTATGATCGGGGTGGACACCCCAACTTTCTTGTGAGATGTTGCCCCCAATTTGCTTTGAGTGTGGAGTATGACTTTGACAGGTCGCCTGTTCTTACATATAGCACCTTTAATGAATCCAGGGATTTTACCAACTTGGAACCAGATCTATCAGAATCCATCCCTAATTATCATCATCACCTTCCTTCTCTGTGTGTCTGCAGAGTCTCTGGACCTGGTGTTGTCTCAGGGGTGCGCAACGTCTCGTCACTGTCAGCAGATGGAGCTTCCAGGAGTCTTGGTCGCTTGCTGTGATTGGTCGCTGTGTAATGGCGGGAGGCGGTGGACGGGATCAGTCGCTGCTGTCATCATCAGCTTCATCACCTGGTTTCCTCTGTAGGGACTCAGAGCACTCTAAGAACTGATCCTGGATCAGTACTGGACCACAGACTGAAGGAAGAACACACACTGAGCATGTGCAGCAGTTATTTGTTATTCTCAGGGTTTTTATTCCCAGTTTATTATTATTTTTGTGTTCTGAGTTACCATCAGAGCCCGACTGATCCAGCATACTGTTATCGATCCTGGATGTACCTGCAGGATTTATGACATCACTACATCATCTGACATCATCTCTCTGCTGGTAAGGTGTAATAATAAAAATAACAACAACAATACAAATAATGATAATAAAACAAAATCAGATGGATTGCCATTAAGTCCTTGTGATAGGTTGTTGTAGCCTGTGTTTCAGGTATAAACATGTTGTTGGTCCATATTTTGAGGTCGATACTTTAGGACCTAAATGTCTTTCTAGTAAACTTAATTCTGACAGCTGCACGATTTTACTTATCTCTTTAAAGGAAGATATAGCCTACTGGGGACATAACTTTTTCATCATCAATTCGCAAATGCGTATTATTATGCATATGTGCCAGAGCAAATAAAACATGAGCTGGCAGATTCGTCTGGTTCCCAGGTTTTGTCCTCCACAGAATGTATCTTTTACATTTGAATTTATATAAAAATATATATGAATATTTAAATGCGGTTTATATTTTCTTTAGTATAATCAACTTTTTGAAAAGTCGCTCTACTTGTATTTATTTATGTTATTTACTTATTTTTGACCTTCTTCACTCGCCGTATTACTGTAAACTTTCTGTCACGCATGCGCAGTAGCAGCTACGTGCTCTACCGCACATTCTGATCCAGTAGCCAGCTGAAGCTAACAGGCTTCTCTCCGTCCGGTTCAGCACCCAGTCCATCTCCATCCAGACCCGGTCCAGGCCCGGTTGAAGCCGTGAACACGGTACCGGTTCTGACCCGGAAGCTGCGCTGACAGCAGAGACTGAAAACACAGCTAACGGGAGCTAACGCTGCTAACAGCCCGAGAGCCGAACAACATGGCGACAGAGGAGAAGAAACCAGAGACTGAAAACATCAAACACGCTTCATCCTCCTCAGGATCCGGCAGTAAGGTGAGTCGGCCGGACTGAGCGGGGTCCAGACACCGGGACAGCTGGTCGGGTTAGTTTGGTTACTGCTCAGTCAGCTGTTCTGTGGCTGAAAACAGACCTGAGACTGATGTGTTCATGTATAACCTTCTGCTCAGTACACAGCTGATCTTCATCCACCTAAACCTGATCTATAATCTGTATCAGCTCTGAAAATAGTGGTTTTATTGTATTGTTGATAAATCAAGTATTCATTCAGTTATATCTCTGTAGTTGCCTCCATCTGTTTTCACAATGAAAACGACTTCACAAATCTAAAACTTGGTATTTAAACAGTTTCTGCTGGACATTTACAGATATCTTCATAATGTGATTCTAATGGAGGGAGGAGGAGATGAAGGACAAAATCTCCTGTCCTCATTCTGTGGACAGTTAGTGTTGTAGTGCAACTTCTCCTCCTTTTGTGTTACTGTTCCTCTACACAGAAACTGTCTGACAACACAAAGAGAATGTCAACAAACCTCATATTAACTTCCATATATTTTTGCATGTAACAAGGACTGGATTTTGTCCTGCAAACATCAGTATGAACAGGAGGAATGGTTACAGCAAGCAAACCCTGTTTTAATGTTCATATGGGGATGTCAGTACTGCATTAAGATAGACTTCAGGTTGTCAGTGGTAACTTTATGTGTGTGTTTACAGTCTAATCCGGCCAAACCAAACTACACAGTGAAGTTCACGCTGGCCGGACACACGAAGGCCGTCTCTTCTGTCAAGTTCAGCCCCAACGGAGAGTGGCTCGCCAGCTCCTGTAAGCAAAAGAGACACACACACACGTACAAAAAAACTACAAAATGGACAAACATCATCATAATTAGACACAAAAAAATCTTAAAATAACGATGTCCAGTTATGAAACAATATAAACTGAAGACATGTTAAAGGAATATTTCAGTGATTCATACCTAATGAAGCAGCGTCCTTGTATGTTCAGGGACTCTCTGACGTCTTAAAACTTACAGCTGGTTGTGTTTTACATAAACAGACTTGACTCTGCTGACAGGTCAGATGAGGTGATGATGAGGTCCGTCTAACCGACAGTTTAACATGAGATGACGTGTTAGCGTTTGTCATTGAGGTCACATTGAGTATTTATGAGTTACTTGGTCCGTGCTGTGATGCTTTGAGGTTGCAGTAACCATGGTAACGTCTCTGTGCAGCTGCTGATAAGCTGATAAAGATTTGGGGAGCTTTCGACGGAAAGTTTGAGAAATCCATCGTTGGGCACAAACTGGTGAGACGCCTCAGTCCTGATCCTGCTCTGAACCCAGTCTGGATTTAGACTGGGCCTGGTTCTGATCCTGTGTGTGTGTGTGTGTGTGTGTGTGTGTGTGTGTGTAGGGGATCTCTGATGTCTCCTGGTCTTCAGATTCCAACCTGCTTGTTTCTGCCTCAGACGACAAAACGCTCAAGATCTGGGACAACAACTCTGTAAGACACACACACACACACACACAGAATTTTGTGTCATTGCAGTGTAAACCGAGCTCTCTAATTGGTTACTCGGTGAGCTTCAGAGTGTCACTAACATACAGTAGTTGTTGTGAATTTTTCTTAGCATAGAGGACGTAATTACACTCTGGGGGGTGTAAACAGGAAGTACGGTTGAAAAAGCTGTCGGTTACTTGAGCTTTTTTTAGCCTCTATTTGTTTACATTTCGTAATTGTCACCATTAAAAGTTTGCTGAATTAGTTATTAGTTCCTCTTTTCAGTGGACCCTCAGATGTACAGACAACTATCACTTGATTACTTGATACTGAAGAAAACTTAAAAACAAGTTGATTCTCAGGCAAGTTCTGAATTATCTTTTTTCTACGTAGATTTAAATTGTGACTCGGAGAGGTAAAGTATCTCAGTCAGCTCTAACTGCTGACCGTGTTGGTCAGTGGTCATATCAGCAGGCAAACTACAATACCTAACTTCCTGTTGCTGCATGCACCTGTCCCTTTCACCTCACACAGTATCTTTACCTCACCTCTCTCCCTCCACAAGCCACTTCTCCCCCCTGAAGAGGGGCCTCACAAAACCTCTGATCTGGATGTATGATAATAAAATCTTTGAGTTGTGTTTTAGGACGTGAACCTTTTTGTGGCTGATTTTTATTTGTAGAGATTGTACAGAAGACACAGTTGTTTATTCTAAATGTGATGTAAGAAGTTCTGTTCTTCCAGTACAATACATTATTTTGGTGTCTTATGAGTCCATGTTGGCTGAACACTGTGCACAACACAATAAATAACACAACTACCTCACTTGATTTTCTCTGGAAGAAGACAAAGAACTGCTGTCACAAAGAACCAGAATCAGCTGATAGTGTAATAAAGTGACTGTACAGATAATTAACTAACTCAAAAAAGTGGATTTAGTTTGAGGTACCCATTTATCAGACATGCTGTGTCAATGTAAACATCTGTCTGTCTCCTCAGGGGAAGTGTCTGAAGACGCTGAAGGGTCACAGTAACTACGTCTTCTGCTGTAACTTCAACCCTCAGTCCAACCTGGTGGTGTCTGGATCGGTACGCCGCGTCACCAGAATACAACATAAACACTGAGTTTCTGCTGAATCCTGCTCATACATTATATTAAGCCTGCCTGTCTCTCTGTCTGTAGTTTGATGAGAGCGTTCGTATCTGGGATGTTAAGACAGGAAAATGTCTGAAGACTCTGCCGGCTCACTCTGACCCCGTCTCTGCTGTAAGTCCTGACCTCTGACCTTTGGTGGTTTAGAAATGGGACATTTCATTGAGCTGATTGTAATTTGCATAAGTCAGTTGTGTAGTGGTCTCCTGGCACAGGTCCAGACGTCTGACCTCTGACCTCTGACCTCTGACCTGGTCTTTGTGTTTTTCAGGTTCATTTCAACAGAGACGGCTCGCTCATCGTCTCCAGCAGCTACGACGGCCTCTGGTACTTCTACATATAACACACACACACACACACACACACACACACACACACACACACATACACAAAGTAGAATAGAAACATCTCATTTTGGATGATATATTGTTTTTGTTTTCTCATTGTTTTGTCCTTTCTGTCTGCAGTCGTATCTGGGACACAGCATCAGGACAGTGTCTGAAGACCCTGATTGGTGAGTAAACCCACTGAATATTACAGAATGTCCCTTTAATAAACAATTGATTAAGGTAAATTTAAAGGCCAAATAAATTCAAATAGCATGTTTTTTTTCCTGCTACAGCAAACATATCTGCTCTGTAAATTACTTCTGTGTCAGAAACCAAAAGGGAGAAATTTATATTTCTTGGTTTCACGATGGCGCCCCTTAGTTTTGTATTAATGTGACAGATTACTGTTCCAGGTATCCATCTGCGTAGAGAAAGACCTTATTTTGATACAGCCAATCAAATCTTGCAAGCAGACTGTCACACTGAGCAGCCTGCTACACAAAACAAGAGCCGCAGACTCTGAACAACAACCCACATCAGCTTTCAAACATAAACACATGTCTTGTGCACCTCAGCTTGATGAACCAGGGATAAAACTAACATTCATCAGGGAAAAGTGCACTGTTAACCTCAGTTTGCTGGGTAGATAAGTAAGAATAATAATAAATAACAAAGAATAATAATGACTGGTGTAGTCCACAGACCTGTGATCTGTAGATTTGACTGAAATCTTCGTGTCTCTCCTCAGATGATGATAATCCTCCAGTGTCTTTTGTCAAGTTTTCTCCAAATGGAAAATACATCCTCGCAGCTACACTAGACAAGTCAGTATCACAACCTGAACAGCAGGATCATTAATACTCTGTTAGCAGCTGTAGAGATTCTGATGTTTACATGGAGTGCAGTCTTAGTTTAAAGATTTCTATTTAAAATGAGTTTATATTTCATATAATCAGTCAGTGAGTTTAGTCAACCAAAACTAAACCAGGGTCATTTAACCTTATGAACTCTCAGACAGGGTCCTTCTTACCTCACTAAAACGTAAGGTAGGGTCATTTTAACTGTATTAAGTTTTTCACCATAGTAACTTCGAGCTAATGTCTTTTCAAACATAGCATTTATAGAATTAAGCTTGCCAAGTTTAATAACATACAGCGAGGCTTATGTTGGCTTATGTTAAAGTAAATTTTTGCCTTTAAAAAATTCAGTAAATGAAAAGCTCTCAGGTTGCAGTGAGTGTATGAAGTGTTGCGTTCACTAACATAAAAATAACTCAGAAAACTAAAACTAAATATTCTTTCGTTTACAGCACATTGAAGCTTTGGGATTACAGCAAAGGAAAGGTACTGTCTTTCTGCCTGTCTGTCTGTTTACCTGTCTGTCTGTCTGTCTGTCTGTCTTCAGCAGTATAACCTTCCGTCTCTCCTCTCTTGGTGTTTTCAGTGTTTGAAGACGTACACCGGCCATAAGAATGAGAAGTACTGCATCTTCGCCAACTTCTCTGTCACAGGCGGGAAGGTAAGAGTCTAAGTTTCAGTTTAAACACTGTACACATGCTGGTTTAACCTTTGACCTCTGCGTTCCATATGGTTTAACCCTTGACCTCTGTGTTTCAGTGGATCGTGTCGGGCTCTGAGGACAGCATGGTTTACATCTGGAACCTTCAGACCAAAGAAATCGTTCAGAAACTACAAGGACACACAGGTATGACCTTTAACCTCTCAACACGACTCTGACCTTAATTTGTCTTCTTATCTGACTTTGTCTATTACTTCACCTTCTAGTTTATAGATTTGTTTCCTAGTCTCTGACCGTGTCTGGTAGAACCTTTTTCTTTGGTCCTAGTCTTCACCTTTCTTCACTGCAGGACATCTGCAACACCTGTTGATAACAGAAAGTAGAAGCTGAAGCGTTTTTTGTCTGTAACTGAAGTATCTTTGTGTCTCTGTGCAGACGTGGTGATCTCGACCGCCTGTCATCCAACAGAAAACATAATTGCTTCAGCCGCTCTGGAAAACGACAAAACGATCAAATTGTGGAGGAGTGACTGTTAGACTGAAGGAGACTTTCAGGTCCAGAACCTGAACTGTCCTGAACTGTCCTGGTTTAACTCTGTCACGGTCACACAGAGAAAATACACACATATTATTACTGGTAATCCACACAAACAGAGTCACTTCAATCTCATTTGTCTGATGTGAACACACACAGAACCATGAACACACAGTCAGACCAGGTCCCAACGTGTCCCGGTTTCACACCAAAAACCACTTCAGTCTGTTCACGCTGTAAAAAAGAAAAGAAAAGAAAAAAGACTCAATCAGGTTAAAAATGCAGACTAAAATGGCTCGAATTTTGAGTGGGGTTTTGTTAGTTTGTCTCCTTGATAAAAGAGCATTTAAAGGACTAGTTTACTGTTCTCCAACCCAGATTATTCAACGTTCATAGTTCAGTCAGTCAGTCCTTTAAAACACAGATGATCCTTAACCAGACCTTTATCATGTTTTATTGACTACAGAAGTCCTCAGGTAGAGCAGAGCTTTTATTCAGCTCACCTGAAGAGAGTTTTTGGCTTTTATTTTTAATTTCCTCTTTTATATTTGATCATATTTTAGTAAGAAGCTAGTTTGCTAAAATCAAAAATCAAAATCAAAACTTCCTCCCTTCAAAAGACTTCAGGGGACAAAATAATTTATCTTCTCAAAGACTTTTAGTTTTTCTTTTTGTTTGAAAAAAAAATACAGAAAGTTTTCTCTTTATTTATTCATGTAGGTTTTGTTATTGGATGTAATTCTCCAAACACAATCAAGAAAAAACTAAACTGATTAATATTTTATAATAATCATTTCCACTTTATTATATTCTCAAATCGTCTGGGTTGAAAAACCGAACTTACCCTTTAAATCAAAACAAATTATTGACATAAATCTAGTTTAAAAGTTCTTGAAAGTATAACATCAGATTTGCTCGGCACCAATTTGAGTGAAAGTTTTATTGTTAAAACTAAAATGTTATTAGGATGAAGCTGGGATATGCCTGTCCTCATTAGTTGCTATAGCAACTGTGTGTGTTTGTGGCTGTGCTGCGTTCACTGACTCTCTGTCGTGTTGGAACATTTGACACAAAAAGAAACAGCGGCTTTTCGCCCTCATCATCGTCATCATCATGTCTCTCAAACTGTTTCCTGAAACTTCAGTCAGCTGATGGAGAAATTAAATGATGAATATTGTTTGGAAGGATTTTTTTCAGTTATTTGTAAATAAAGATTTTTGACTATGAGCTGTCTTTGTGTGTGTGAGACTTTGGATTTCTAGAGAAAAGCTTACACATTTCTGCCTTAAAGATAACCTCAACAGCTCCTGTAAATCTTGCTGCAGTGATGTTGAAGTGTACTGGCTTGAAAATCAGATGAGATTAGAGATTAATTTAGTCCATAAATCATTTTTTTTCTTCTAATTTCCTTCTAAGAACTACTAACGTTACTGAAATATAAGATTCTGCTTTTTAGTGCACCAGGTCACACAGAAAAATCAGCTTTTGAGTTTTTGAGTCCTTCACATCATCGTTTAGTTTTTATTCGTTGATGAAAAATCAACACATTTCACTTTTCAAATCACTTTTATTTAGTTTAAGCCTTGTTTTTATTGACAAAATTAACTGATGACAACTTATCAAACTTAATTTGCTAATGAAAACTGAAATGTAGTTGAAAGCTCTAGAAGAACTTAATAAGTGGACCTTGAGTTAAGCTTTTTTTATCAGACTGATTTTAATTGTCAAGAATTAACTTTTACGCTCAAATCCAGCTGTTGTCACTGTTACCTCTCTGTGAATAAAAGCCGGGTTTTGATACCCGGGTCCAAACTGAAATTCTGATCCAAAACTTTAGCACTGAGTGTATAAAATTCAAACAGTAACAATTTACTCCAAGTCTGAGAAACGCCGTGCACGGTTTTCTGTTTTTGTGCAGCTGCTCAGTGAGACATCTAAAAAACCCTGAGACACAAACATCAGCTGCACACACACACACACACAAACAAACATTCAGTTGTCTTGTAGTTTAAAAAGCCAAACATTCATCTAAAACCACCTCAAAATGTCTCTGTAGTTTCAGCTGTACAGACGTTAAACAGCAGGTTAAAGTGAGTCTGCCAGACCACAATCTGTTACAGCAGGTGCTAGTTTCGCTCTTTCTCAGGTTCAACATCCGTCCACTTCGGTTGCAGTAAACATGAAAGCAGCGTGAAACTGTGAGCGCCGATCGCTAATGCTCTGACTGTAAGACATAAAAACACAGAGTCTTTGATTCCCCTCTGACTGGACCAGTCTAAAGTGACCTAAACCAGTGACATCCAGTGTAGCACACTGATAAAGGTCTTGCAGGTAACCAGTCCAAACTGGACTAGAGCCGTATTAAACTTGTATCTAAACCAGTTCAAACCAGGAGTGTCCAGCATGTGTCAGTGAGGCGGAGTCCAGACAGACAGGAAAAAGATTATTTTGTCAAAATTGACTTGCAGTTGTACATTAGTCCAAACCAGTTTAAAAAATGTGTCCAGTGTTTGCCATCATAGGTGTGCATCTGGTGGACAGCAGAGTCCAGACAGACCAGCTGAACCAGTCCAAAACAGTTCAGACCGGTCCAGGCCTAAACCAGCGGAGTCCAGCGCAGCGTGCCGATGGAGATGAGGGTCTGGCAGGTGGCAGAGTCCAGCCAAACAGACTCCACCAGACTGAAGTGCAGGAAGCCGAGCGCAAATCCACAGCAGACGTCTGACAGGTGATGTTTACCCAGCAGCACCCGGGACATGCCCACGAGGACGCCCCACAGGTAGAGCAGGATCCTCAGGGGCACCTGGAGGACAGACTTTATTACTACAATGACTGAGTTAAGTCTGGAGGGAACTGACACACCAGGGTCCCGATCCTCGGAACTTGTTTTTCTGATCCAGATTAACATGAAGTTATCCAGATAGTTCAGTTCAAAGGTCTGATTTGTTACAGAAGTTATTTTGAATAATGGCGAGCTCTTATTTTGAAATAATTATCATTGGCTGATTGTAGGATAAAATAATTGACTCTTATATTCACACATATATACTAACATACATACATATATAGACAGAAACACGTATGATCATCCATCCATTGATTTGATTTTACTTTTTCATTTTATTGTCTAATTTAGAAAACATTTTTTTTATTCTATCATTTGAATCAGTCAAGCTCTGTTTCACTTCTTTTGTAAAAAAAAAGTTCAATGTTTTAACCTTTTATGGATATTAGGGCTGCAACAATTAGTTGATTACATTATTAGTTAACTGGCAACAATTTTGATAATCGATTAATGATCAATTACAAAAGCAAAAATTCTCTGGTGTCAACGTCTCACAAATTAATATTTTCAGTTTTTTGTTAACGCAGCATTAAAAACAATTATAACGATAATGATAATGATAATGATGATATTAATGGTCCCAATGATGAACTCACTGACCGCCAGCACCAGGTGGTGCAGCAGGAACTTGGAAACCATGACGGCTCGGCTGGCGTGGGCTGCTGGGAAAGAATATGTATCCATGGCAATGTAGTCCAAAAACCCTGGAGGGAAATCCCAGGGTCCTCGGCGTTTGACCAACTTCTGCATCCCAGCGACCGTCATCAGATCCAGGATCAGAGCTGCAGGAGAGAGAGAGAGACAGGTAACGTGTTGGACAGCAGAGAGAGAGAGAGAGACAGGTGCTTTGAGTGCTGTAATTTTTACAGCAAGAGTTTCGGCCAATGAACTGATGCTATTTAATCTTTATTTATCAATTTTTCAAAATAAACAACAAAAATGTCGTCTGCGTGTCGACTAAAAAACAAACTGGATTTTGTGCATTATTTTGTGCTTATCAACAGTGCTGTAATAAATCCTCCTTCATGAAAGTTATAATGTTCAGTTTGTGTTGATTCAACTGTTATTTCAGGTAACAGGTGTTTTTGTCCGCTTCATTCATCTCAATGAGGGTAGACTGAATAACAGAAACACCTCTCTGAAACAGCCATCACTGGATTACTTTTATACTGAAAAAATGTGAAAACATGATTCTCAGGGAATTTCTGAAGCGTCTTTTTTTCTATGATTTCTAACTGGATTTATGCACGTTTACTCTCGATGGACACCAGAGATAATGGTATCCTCTGGAAGTGTGATTCAATATGTGTTTCATGTCTGTGTGTTCAGATTTGACTGAGTTAAGTCTCTGAGAAAGAATGTTTTTGACTCAGTGAGTTTCAGTGAGATTCCCGTCCTCCCCCCGTGATGTTTAGGTTCTCACCCAGCAGCAGGTTGACGAGGACTTCCTGCCCGGCCAGCGTGTTGCTCCTCCACAGACAGATCAGAGTCCCAAAGATCCAGGGGAGGGCGTGTCCACTGAGGGCCAGCAGGGTCACCATGGAGCGCAGCGGGGCCCCGGAGCCGTGGGCCCTCACGCACACGCCCAGACGCTTGGACAGGCTGATGTCGATGGCCAGCAGAGAGTTGATGGCGATGCCTCGAAACGACGGATTCAGCTGCATACAGTCCTCCTTCACCCCCGCATCAGCTGCGGAGCCCCCCTCTGAGGAGTCCCTCGACCCCCTGAAGGAAGAGAGACCAGGACAGGCTGTGAGTCCGGGACAGAGACAGGATGTGTTCAGCCTCAACACAAGTATCAGAGTTTACAACAGTGGTATATGAAATAAAGAGGGAATGGGAGATCATTTAACGCCCAAAACACACTTATGATTAATTAAGAGACTGAGTACAAGCCCTTTGCGCTTTACTTTGCACCCAGATTATGTGCCGTGGATATGAACATGCCCTAAGTAATTGGTCAACAGTCAGTATTTCATTATTAAACTGTGTGTGGAAGAAAATAGTTCTATTTTTATATCAGAAGTCTTTTTTGTTCCATATGAGGTTCCTCTGGGGTGAAAAGTTATGTTTGTACACTAATAACCAAGCTGTCAGTGCTTGTTGATGAAAACTGGCCAACTTAATGAGGATTTTATCATCAGAGAAGTCACAGTTTAGAAGAACATCGATACCACCAACTGGATCAAACAGGTTACCGTGGAAAATATTCCAAATACAATACTTGTTTTTTAAGTATTCAATAATCCATTTAATCTTGAATGAAATATTAAAAGAGATAAAATCTAGAATTCCCAGACCTCCACGGTCTTTGGTGTCACAAAGTACTTTTTTTTTAAACAAAAAGACTTATTCCTCCAAATGAAGTTGTAAAGCAGCTTGTCTAAGTCCATGATTACATTCTGTGGAACATCAAGTGACAAAGCAATATATACAGATCTGGATATTCCTTCTGCTTTGGATAATAGTACCGACCAGATAAAGATTATTCTCTCATGAACCAGTGATTAAATTAGTTCTTGATTTTTAAAATTCAAATGACTCCTTTCCTGTTCATCTTTGCATATAATGACTCTTAGTTACATTACAATATCTTCATCTTTATATCTGTCATATCACATTCCAGCCTCTGAGTCTTACTTCACTCCTGCGTCTTCCTGCTGACTCTGCTGTCTGAATGCAGCTCTCCTCGGACCACCGCCCCCTCGCCCCTCCCCCGACACCTGCTCCCTGCGGGGGGGCTGGTTCAGGGACATAAACTCGGGCCGGTTCAGGACGTTGTTCCGGTCCCTGGCCCGGGACCGGGCCTGGCTGCCGGGCATGACGGAGGACAGTCCGGAGGTGTTGGAGGTGCTGGTGGTTTGACGGCGTTCAGGACTGCAAGGCTGCAGGACTGTGACAGATCAGGTCTGAGACTCTGAGGGACTCTGCTATTAATAGATCAGCTGGCCTTCTTCTTCTGCTGTCAGCTGTTCAGAGAAAGAGAGAGAGAGAGAGAGAGAGAGAGAGAGAGAGAGAGAGGCTGGAAAAACACTGAACACACACACACACACACACAGTATAATACAGGCCAACAGACCACAACTCCTCGAACTACCACTGTTACATTAAAGGAGCACGCCACCCAGTTCACATGTCAGAGGTCAGTCTACTGTACACAGTTATGCTGTGTTCAGGTCACATCAGAGTCACTGTAATTACCAGCTTCCAATTTGACTGTTTGACCCCGACTAGAAGATAATTTCTTATAATCTGACTGGTCTGGTCCACCTACCGGCACCTCTAAAGCTCATTGAATAACATGTTACATTTGAAAACAAATGACACATTGAGGATTTTGTTACCTTTGGACAGAGTCAGGCCAGCTGTTTCCCTCTGATGACATGAGAGAAGAATTAGATTTCACTAAATGTTCATTTAAGAGAGTGTTGCATTATGGGTTGTTTTTAGCCTTAATGTAAGAGTATGTAAGAGTCAGTCAGCACTAAACACTGAAACAAACTGACCTCAGATCAGATCAGACCAGACAGAAAGATATTAACCTGGTGAAATATCAGCGTGCAGCTTCCAGGTTTGTTACAAAAACTGTTTGAGTCTCTGAAACGTAGCAGGTAAATACTGCGCCGACCAATGAGGAATGTACAGCAGCAGAGCCTTGTTTTTCCAGATGTGACTGCACTGAATATCTTACCACGAACTTCACAAATGTGACATTTACATTCTGCTTCATAACACGACATGAACACAGCATCACAGCGATGTCATCAAGTCTATCATACAGTCTGTGTTACAAACTGGAGGTGTTGAGGTTGAAATATGTGGCTGTTTCAGTGTTTTTGGACAAAAAGTCAAGATATCTCCACCTCTGCTGCTCAAATTTGGACCATATTGTTTTCAATCTGTCTATCAAAAGAACAACTACTGTATGTTAGGAGTCACTGAATCACTAGAGGAATGATTTTATATTAACATGCTGTTCAATATCAAACCATCTTCATCACATCAGGTCAGATCTGTTTCGGGCTCCATTTTGTCTCTTGAAACTCTGCAGATCTTCACTGCAACAAACAGAGAGTCTGTTGGTCCAGAAACAGAGTGTTCATATAGAATATCATCTGCCTGCTAAACTGGACCAGACTGGACCCAATCCAGGCTAAATACAGAACACACACACACACACTCACACACACACACACACACACACACTCCCTCTCTCTGATTTGGCTGTAAGCAGGATTTTAGGATGACTCATCTGCACACAAATCTGTAGATTTGATTTTTTTACACATTATATTTATTCAACTATTTAGTCACATTTTCTGTACATTAAAAGCTGAAACTGATTGTTTTCTTTATCGTTTAAAGAGTGACAATATTGTCTTTGCTGACCTCCAGTGGTTTACGTTGACAGCTGTGTAAACTGAAACACACACAGCTGTGTAGGTGCAGTAGGTAACTTTAATAAAAAATAACTATTTGTCATATTTGCTGAAACTGTCACTATATTCTGACAGTAACAAAACATGAGATGGATAATATGTGGGAAAACCTGCTCACCTGCCTGTGCCGGACCGCCTCCTCTGCAGGGAGGCTCTCTGGCTTTGGAGGCACAGCTGAAGCTCAGTGGAGAGAGAGAGGGACCTGCAAGTTTTACTCTTTCAAATTCTCAAGCAAAGTCCACTTTCTTCTCAATCTTACCTACTGCACCTTTAAGTCTTACTCTTTTTAAAGAAGTGACATAATTTGCCACTGCTGTAAAAAATATTCCAACCTTATACCGAGCTAGAGACGCTTAATTCTAGATCATTTTTAAAACTATTTAATTTAGATAAAGAACAAAAATATTTTTTTTCGCCTGTTTTAATTAAATGTGGTTTGCAGGACTCAATCACACATTTATATACGAAATCAAACACCATCAAATAATCTGCATAATGAGTAAAGCCTACACCTACTCTGATAAGTGTCTTGAGATAACTTGAACTAAAACTTGACTTCGCTTGACCTTTACTGAACTCCCTCTCGCTAAAGGAACCTTTGTCACCGCGTGGTTCGGGTTCCCACCCGGACCGGTTTGCGGACACACCGTTGCTATGGGATGCAGCAGCGGCGACGTGCTAACGATGCTAACAGCAGCTAAACAGAACAGAAAGAAATCAGACGTCACAGTTTGTCTTCTGACGTTTTAACGGTTTGACGCAGTGACGTCATGGCGCTGGTAGATGACGTGTTTCTCTCGGGAGCTAACGGGAGCTAACCTGGAGCTAACCGAGCGAGCGGCGGGATTAGACGTAAAGCTTGAGACTCGGTGGTCAGCAGTCTGAGGGTTAGTGTCACAGCCGGCAGCGGCTCCCGCTGTGTGAACGGAGAGTCTCCCGCTGTTTAACGGCAGGAACCGCAAGAAGAAAAAACAAGCAGTTTAAAGACGCGGTGAAAGTACGGGAGCCGACAGGGACATGAGGAGGAGGTCAGCTGTCTGATGGACCAGCTGGTACTGAAGTTAAACTCGGACTAAACTCAGAGTAAGTCTGAAACACAGTCAAACAGCAGCAGAATCCAGTTTAAACTCTGACCTGGTTTTGTTCCACCAGGTTCTGCTCAGCCAGCCGGACTCCTCAGGTGTTTGAACATGACTGAGATGGACCTGGATCTGAGCCGGTGCAGACCAGGACAGGCCAGTCTGCGTCTGGGCGTCTCTGCCGTCTCTGAGCTGGTTTACGGAGCGCTGACACCTCCAGCATGTCGGACTGTGATCCAGCTGCTGTAGAGGAGCAGGCGGCTGCGGAGGAGCCTCCTGGTGCTGATCCTCCTGGTTCTCCTGCTCCTGGACGCCCCCCTCTAGCAGAGAAGGCCCTGTCCGAGGCCTTTGCCCGGCTGCGGTACCGGGACACTTCTCTGCTGATCTGGCAGCAGCAGCAGCAGGACCTGCAGGTGGCACCGCCCTCCACCTACCTGAACCGCAGCCAGTCGGCCTGGTACAGCAGCTTCGGGAACCAGGCCGTGCTGGTCCGGGACAAGAAGGGCGTGGAGGACGCAGAGGGACGGTCCAGGATCTGCAGTGTCATGTAGACAGGAACCAGAAACCTGAACTGAGTCTGTGATTCAGACTGAACTCTGTGTATTTTTGAGTGGATTTAACCTGATTAAAGTTTCTAAACACTTTCCTGAAAATTTCCAAGGAAGTTTCCTGGAAAGAACAACATCATTTGATACTTTGGACCTTTAAAATGAAGCCACGTCTGCTATGTGACTTGTAATTATTATTATCTCACCTAAAAATATAACAGAATACTTTCTTAGAGGGCTGAGACTCTCCAACATTTCACAAGAAAAGTCACAGATTAGAAAAAAATTGAAAAAATAATATTTATTTTACAGCAGAACAAGTTTTTCCTTTATTTCCTCTCAAGCTAATGACCTCCTGACCCCTTCGATTTATCTCGCGACCCCTTGGAGTGCTGGGAACCACTGATTTAAACCCATGCTAATAATTGATTAACATTCAGTTACAATTTGAAATGTTATTCTCTGTACAGTATGTTGAAATGTACGTTTACCTGTAGAAAAAGTTTCACATTTTTCATGTTCAGCTGCAGTCGTGGAAAGAAACTAAGTACATTTACTAATTTACTAAGTGCAGTTTTGAGGTAATTTTACTTTGCTGAGTATTTCAATGCCAAGCTGCTTTCTGCTTCTATCCACTACATCTCAGAGGGAAATATTGTACTTTTTACTTCACTACATTTAACTGACAGCTGGAGTTACTGGTTATTTTACATCAGTAATAATATTCCAATAATATGTTATATATAATAATAAAACTCTGAAAGGGGCCGTTATGCCCAACAAGTACTTTAGGTACCTTTTGCTGTTAATACTTGTTTGTACTTTTACTTAAGTGAAAGTTTGAATGCAGGACTTGTAACAGAGTATTTTTACAGAGCAGTATTACTACTTTTACTTAAGTAAAAGATCTGAGTACTTCCTTCAACACTATTCAGCTGACTCTGAGTTACACTAATAATGAATTGGAATATAATGATTGTTAAAGTAAACCAACGGAATCCCTTTAATTAGGACCAAATTACCGAGTTCATTCTGAGAAACTTCTTTGGAAATTAACAGGAAATTATCCACAGTGAAGTCTTACCAGGTGTCCTGACCTTCACTATAAGAAGCATTATCAGTAAAAGAGCTTAAAGAGTCTCAGGCTGGTCTCAGTCTCTGTATAAACTCTCCTGACCGGATTCTGGTGATGGACTTTAAATCTTCAGGTTTTATTCAGGAGTCTGGTGTGTTTCCTCTTCCTGTGGATTGAATGACATCATGTCAAGATTTTCCAAACAGCTCCAGTTTGGTGGTGTTTGATTAAAAAAATCAGAAGAGGACTGACAACCACAACCTCATAAAGAAATCCACCAGAGAAGAAGAAACACAGCGAGCACAAGCCACAGCTGGGGGGTGTTGTTAATGGGCATTGTGGGAAATGTAGGAGCTACGAAGGGATCCTGATTCAACGTGTTTGTGATATAAACACCAGTGTTACAGTTTGACTCCAGATTCTGTTTTAACTGTGAAAATAAACTTGTTTTTTTTTTTATCCTTGTGGATGGAGTCATTGTTTTACAAACTTTAGTCTTCAGGTATGAATACTTTAAAAATTTAGATATTTTTTAAGATTTGCATTAAATAAATAAATGAAGCAAGTCCCTGGTCAAGTCCTGAATCCTACTAACATGTCTTCAGTCAAGTCCAAAATCAAGTCCCTGGTCATAATAAAGTCCAAGTCAGTTCCAAGTCAAGACCAACATGTCCTCAGTCAAGTCCAAAGAGTCCCAAGTTAAACTCCAGGGTCAAGACCAACAAGTCTCTGGTCATGATAGGTAAGTCCTAAGTGAAGAACAAGTCTCCACCTGTGGGTGAAGTTCAGTCAGTGAAGGTGGTTTATCTTACTTTTTCCAGCAGGTCAGTAAATGTGTCAGCTACACCTCCATGAAGACGTCTGGTTACTTTTAAAACAAATTAAAGCAGCTGAAAAAAAATATGAAGTTTTTTAGTGATGGATGAATTTGACAACATGAACATTATTTTACACCACAAAGGTTATTATTTGAATAAATGATGTAATATTACTTTAAGGGTGCTCCTCCACTTAGAGTCTGTTGTTTTTGTCTGAAACTTTGACTTCCTGTAGCTTCACTGTAAAGAAAGTTTAAACATCCAAAAAAACTTAAACATCCAACAGAAAAAAAATATATGTTTTTATTTCTTACACTTGCTTGTCTTCATGTAAGAATACTTAAAAATAACATTTCTTTTAGGACTTGGCTAAATAAATAACAAAAATGATGAAATAAAGCATGCAGGAACACACATCTTTCTTTTTTATGCCACCAACAAACGGTGAAGGCTTCACATTTCCCATCAGTGACACCATCTTCTGACGTTTTAGCATCTTAGTTTTTCAACAAAATAAAATGCTCAAATGTCCGGGTTAAAACTTTGCTTTGATTTGCTTTTTTTTGTTTGTTAGCAGCATCACTGTCTCTGAAATATCTCAACAACTATTGGATGGATTGTGATGAAATGTGGTTAAGACATTTAAGTTCCCTTCAGGATGAAATGTTAATAACTTTAATGAGCCTGACTTTTCATCCAGCGACATCATCAGATTAACATTTTAATGGATCCAAAATCACATTGTGGGGACTCACCTCAAGGGACACCAGTATATTTTAGGTTTAAGAATTGATTTTAAGGTTAAGACGAGTCTTCAGAGAAATTCACGCACTGTTATCATAACTGACACAACATTTTATGGTGTGTGTGAATGAGAGTCGAGTCAGCGTATCAGTTTATGTGTTTATTTATGAAAACAAAGGAACTCAGAAAATAAGGATCCCATATCAGTAATTACATCAAATAATTCACTTGTTGGTTTTTCGTCGGTTCGTCCTCTCTTTCTCTCTCTGTGTCTCTACTCTATCGAGCGGAGTTCAATCTAAACCTCAGACAGCTACTATACAGCTACTATACAGTGCTCAAACATACGGAAGAAAGAACGTACGGCCGGAGTGCATGCAAATACATAAAATCACTTTTTTCCTTTTTCTTAATAAAATACAAAATTAACTATTAGCATCAAAGCTCGACCATCAACTAAAAACAAACAGAGGAGGGTTACTGTGGCAACGAGCTGTCCAACTGTCTGTCTGTCACACCGGGAGGAAATGTGTCTGTTTATGATTCCTTATTGATTCTTTTAGGTTAATAAGTTATTGATTGGTCTATAAAATGTCCAAAATAAAACCAGATGTCTGTTTTAGATTCCCAGCATGTTTTTTCAGTCTGACAAGCACAAATTACCATGTTTAGTTTTAGTGCGACTTGAATCAGGTTATAACAACTGAGAAACTCCAATATGCTGATGAAGTAAATTAAATTTGGTAGAAAGCTTAGGAAAAAAACTCCATTGACCATCAAACAGATTCAGTTTAAAATGAGATGAAAGAGACAATCTGATAGAAAATTCTCAGATTGTTGAGTTTTTTGTGGAAAGAATGAAAAAAATGAATTATCAGTTTATTCCTATCAAATCAATTAATCAATTTTCCCATTACCACTTCAAGTTCTCTGTCCTGCTGTCAAGCTGCTGAACCTGAACACATCATTAACAAATTCTAAGACATTCAGGATTCAAGACAATTCAATATTTTTAGCCCAAACAATCTACACAAATCAGAAGGTTGAACTTTACAGACAGGTGAGGTTTGACTTAAACAATCCCAGAGGAAGAGGAGGAGGAAGAGGAGGAGGAATCAAGCCTGATATGCTAAACTCAGGGCAAAAAAAAAAAAGGCTCCTTTACTTAACGCAGCCTGTACATAAAGATCTGAATATAACATAATGACTGCATCCCCACACTTGCAGATTCAGGTTTTGAAAGACGTGGACCCATCAAGTTCTGGTCTGGCTGTTCAATCAACAATTTGTGGTTGCATCTATTGACAACGAGTGAAGCTTGAAGTGCGGTTATTTTGCGCATTTCATCCCAACAAATCACTGCATATTCATCTGTATGCAGAGGTCAAAGGTCAAATACGAGGAAACCATCAAGAAGGGGCGTTTGTTTTTATCAAACTGGTTGCGGTTTAAATAGCAGGAAACCAACAGACTACAGACAGACAGGTGGACAGGTGAGTGTGTGTTTGAGAGAAGTGACATTATTTAATCTGATTGGTTCGATTTGATTGATTAATCTGATCAGCAGCACTGCAGCCAAACCAGATCGACACAGAAACACGGCGAGGTTAGAAAAGAAAAACAGACTGACAAACAAACCCCCCCACACACACCTGTTGTCTGACAATGTTGTGTTCAAAACATGTTGGAAAATTGGAAATTGTAACTTTATGCCAGAGGACACATCAAACATGCTGCACAGCTTTCCTGTCATTCAAAGGACACAAACATGTCATTTTCCAGCATCAGTCTTTAACCGACCAATCACAGCACGGCGTTTGTTCTCGTGTTGAAGTTTGTTTCATCATATATTCATGTTTCCCTTTTACTCAACCCAACCCCTGGAAACAGACTACAACACAAGACCAAAGATCCTCAGGTAACAGAAATCACTGTAACACCAGCGTGTCCCACCATGATGACCCTGCTGGCATGACGCCATCTGAAGCCAGATGTCAGGGGTCAAAGGTCAAAACTCAGAACAAGAACATTTACCAGAACGTTGTTAGATGTCGGCTGCATCCAAAACGTAAGGAAGCTTCCTGAGCAGGCCCCGAATCAGCTGATGTCACGGCAAACGCGTTAACATCCACATTGTGAAATCTCTTCAGTTAACGGATCACCAACTACAGCTGACGAGGCTCTGCTGCAGCCAATCAGATCAATGATAATTTTAAGAAATAATTCCCCAGTTTCACTGAATTATCAACAACAGATAGAAAAGGTTTTTTTTTTTTTTTTACTTCATGTTGAGAAATAAAATCATTTTTATCATCTCATCAGAGAAGAAAACAAAAAATGTGAAACCTGCCTCCTCACAATGAGAGTTAGTCTTTATTTTGGACATTTTAAAGAGTAAATAATTAATCATAAAAATAACTGATAAAAAAATAAACAGTTGTTTTTTTTCTTACAAGGTTTGTAAGTGACATTGATGTATGTATTTTACACAGTTGTAACTTTTTTTTTGGGGGGGGGGGGGGACCTTTCTCGAAGCTTTTATTTATTTCAGCAGATGTTGAAGTTTTTTTCTTCTTTTACTTTTGTTAAAGTTTAAACTTCTGTGTGCTTCCTACACAATCAGCTAAAATAATCAACTTTAAAAGAATTGAGACATTTTAAACCTCCGACCTGAAACTGACATCTGATCAGGACTCTTCCTCACATTTGGTACAGTCTGAGTTTGAACTCTGACAAGATGTATTGGTGAGGTGGGGGCTGTTACAGTAGGAGTGGTTTTGTTTTGGCAGGGGGGTTGGAACAGGACAGCGGTACAAAGACATTTTTATATAGAGAACCTTATAAGACACAAACAAGTTCAGCACACAACCTGAAAAATCAAAAAACAGAAAAATAAAAGGAAATGTAGTGTTAAAAAAAATAAAAATAAGTTTGTCTCTGCTGACAGAGCCGGCACTGGTTGCCTGGGTGGACCCCCCCCCCCTGACTGTTGACCCCGGGGACAGACAGTAGGTTGTGGGTTTGGGTTGCAGGACCAGCAGAAGACAGGTTTGGCCTCAGAGGATGTTTACTTTTAATTAAAAGAAGAGTTTAGCTCCAAAAACGGAAACCTGCATCCTGTCAAACTTCTGATATAAAGAACCAAACTGGGTTTTTTTTTCCTTTTTTTTTTTAAATCAGATTTTGACTTGATTTCCTTTCTTCTAGGTTGAATATCATTTAAAGAAACATGCAGAAACTTGAAACTTGCAGAGAGAAGATCCATTACAGTCGCCTTTTATTGTCAAAGTTATCGTGGTGCGTTAATGCAGTTGAGACCACTTCTGAAAACTGTCCCCTTTGGTGTGTTAAAATAATGGTTTTTGAATTTCTTGTTTTGTCTGAACAACAGTCCGAAACACAGACATTTTGTCACGTTGGACTCTAAGAAACTAAGATGGATGGAAGTTTTCAGATATTTCAGAGACAAACAAATTTTTCAAAAAAAATTACTAATAAAGAAATAACTTGTTAGTTGCTGAACTAGTCTACAAAACTCAACATCCCATTTTAGCTTGAACTTGCCCCTTTCACATATTAAAAAAAAAAAATGTTAGCCCTGACAACCAATGACACCACCATTTTCAACCATGTTTTCCAGTCATCCGTCTAAATTTTAATCAATACCAGCAACGTAACGGACTACTACCGCTGGCCACACTTCCATACAAGAGTCACAGCCAGTTGATTTCTGTTGTTACATGTGTTGATAAGAAGCCATGGAGCAAATCAGAGTCAATGTGACGTTACCTTGTACTCCACTACAAGGCATGTTTTGGCCTAGAGGAAAGAATTACTGGATTTTCTCTGGAAAAAGACAAAAAACTGTGTACAGTGAACACTATAGACCAGTATGAACCGATAGTACGATAAACTGACCGTACATAAAGTATAATTTACTAAGTCAAACAGGTGGGAGGAAAGTAATAACACAGCGAGTGGCTCTTTAAAACACTCACTGCTTTCAAGTGCTCCACTAAATGACACAACGTAACTATGACACAAAACCAAAGCTGACTGTTAAAGATCTTCTCTTGGCAGAAAGTTTCAAGTCTCCATAAGTTGATTTGTGGAGTTTATTTGGACGTCTGAAAAGCAAATCTCATGTGACGATTGGATGTTTTAACATAATTCTTTAGATATGGATCCTCTCCAATCTGATGAACTGATTACAGATTTACTGCAGATCTGACAAGAATTACACTCTATGGGAAAAAACTTGATTGGCTCCTGTGGGGAGTTTAAGTGTCCCTTGATGCTCTGAACTTTGTCTCAGAGTTATTTTCAACCCGTAGACAAAGATTTGAGGAAACTCCACTTCCAATCGATCAATTTCTGAAACCTTGATCGAAGTAAAACCCACTGAGATCACCGCCTCCTCTCGTATGATGCTCTATATATGCTTCTGGAATGTTTTCAGAGGTCAGGGGTCACAGCCGGCCGTCCAAGAAGAGGAAGAAAAAGAAGAAGAAAGCCTCCACGGCAGCAACGCTCGAGTGTTCAGAGAAGATCAAAATACAACTCCCAGACAGATAGATGGCCCATCTCTACCACGTTTCCCTCCCTTCTTCTTCTCTCGCTGGGAAGTTGTTGCTTTCTTCTTCTCTTCTATCGGTTTGCATTCCTCCAGAAAAAAATAATAAAAAAACGACACTAGGAGCTAAAAAACAGGTCAGCCTATTTACATACAGTCTCCAAGTCTGGGCATGTGTGTGTGTGTGTGTGTGTGTGTATGTGTGTTTATGTGGTTTATATATATGTGTGTGTGTGTGTGTGAATGTGTGTGTTGTAAGAAGTTCAGAGTGTGTATCTCTGTCTTTTGTTTGTGTGGGTGTTTGTTCAGGATGGAAGTTTACATGAATGTGTGTGTGTTAGTCTGTATCTGCATGTGTTAACTGTATAGATGAGTTCCTGTGTTTGAATGTGTGTGTGTGTGTGTGTGTGTGTGTGTGTAGAGTGGATAAACTTCTGTGTATGTGATCAGTGTGTGTGTGTTCAGTTATATGTATGTGTGTGTATGAACGGTGTGTTTGTGTGTTTTCAGTCTGTGTCGGAGGAAGAGGAGGTTCCTGTTGAGGAGCTGTCATCAGAGGAGGAAGAGGAGCTGCCACTCAAACGACTAGCCCCTCCCCCCGAGGCCCCGCCTCCTGCTGCTTTTTCTGCAGAGAGAGAAAGACAGGTAGAGAGAGAGACAGGCAAAGAGAGAGAGGCGGGTAGGTTAATAAACAGTTGCATACATATGCAGGTCATTCATTTTTAACTTTCACAGAGATTTAGAAGTCAACCCCAGGACAGACTTGCTACCTCCCTAGGAGCCCTATGGCAAGAATGTGCTGTTGGGTTCCTACTGACCCCCCAACCCCCGATGGCCGTGCCCAATTCCAAACACGGCCACGTGCAAGTGTATCACAGGGGCCATAATAGAGTGCAGTTGAAGACTTACCATAGTATGGATGAAGATTTAGTTTTAGTGGGACCTGAGTCCAACTGGAATAGGGAATACCCGAGTAGTGCCGAGGATGCGCCCAAGTAGGGCCTACACGAGTAGTGCCGAGGAAGCGCCCAAGTAGGGCCTACACGAGTAGTGCCGAGGAAGCGCCCAAGTACTGCAGAGGAAGCGCCCAAGTAGGGCCTACCCGAGTAGTGCAGAGGAAGCACCCAAGTAGGGCCTACCCAGGTAGTGCAGAGGAAGCGCCCAAGTAGGGCCTACCTGAGTAGTGCAGAGGAAGCGCCCAAGTAGGGCCTACCTGAGTAGTGCAGAGGAAGCGCCCAAGTAGGGCCTACCTGAGTAGTGCAGAGGAAGCGCCCAAGTACTGCAGAGGAAGCGCCCAAGTACTGCAGAGGAAGCGCCCAAGTACTGCAGAGGAAGCGCCCAAGTACTGCAGAGGAAGCGCCCAAGTACTGCAGAGGAAGGGCCCAAGTACTGCAGAGGAAGGGCCCAAGTAGGGCCTACCCGAGTAGTGCAGAGGAAGCGCCCAAGTAGGGCCTACCCGAGCAGTAGTAGCACTGAGGATATGCCAGAATTGGGCCCAGGATATGCCGAGATCATGTCAGGGTCACCTACAATTGCAACTGGGGCCAAAGCTGAGTGCAAAGGAGGCCAAGTTTGAGCGTGACAGAAGACTATGCCTTAGTATTACAAAGTCATGAGTGTAAATTAGGCTTTACATCTGAGCGCCACGAAGGCCATGTCCAAGTGCGACAAATGCTGAAGGTCACACAAGTCACGTCCAAGCATCAAAAGCCACAGAAGTCATGCTTGAGAGTGAAGTGCGACTGTGGCCATACAAGAGGGCAACAGAGGTCATAATCATGCCTGACCAAGTCCATGACCAAGTACAATTAAAGTGATTTGAAGAGTGTCAAAGAAGTGATGCACAGGTGCAGCTGAGGTCATGTCCAAGGTCCTTATACATGACCAGATGAAGAACTCATTTGTAGGGATGCCCCGATCACATTTTTCCCGCCGATACTGATTGTTCTTCGATCAGCCATATTGGCTGATACACAACCGTCAGTTTGACTGCTTTGCAGGGTATAGGGATCTCTACCATAGGTGTGTAGTACTGACCATTCAACTACATTAATTAAACTTTGATTACACATCACGAGATGTGTGAGTTTTTAAAATTATGTTTTGATATAGTTTTGTTATTTTAAAAACAGGATCGCCATCAACTTCAACAAGTCTGGATTGCGTGTTTTGGATTCATTCTACGTTCACTTGGGAGGCATTGGCATGCAAGGGAAAAAAAATCTTCAAGAATTCAAAAGGCACATGGGGTACGTAATTGAAATACAAATCATTTTGGGAGTGTTCAGGTTAGTTAGCACGACAATTACACCAACTCAGATGAGAAGTGTTTGGCTTAATCGTCCAGAAAGCATTAATCTCGATAGAGTATTTTTACTGAATATTGTCCGATAACGATTGGTGATCGTGGACATCCTGACTCATTTGTACTGGTTTTTCAAAGGTCTCTCAAAAGGTACTTGTTTCCACAGAGGATTTTAACAAAATCCAGACTTTGTGTAATAGTATTGTAGTACTTGCAGCAATTTCAAGCTAAGTACACTGTTGGTACGATGTACAGACAGCAGTAGTATATAGTACTGAGTACTTACGCAGTAGCTTCCTCTGCTTCTTCTGCAGGCAGGATTTGACGTAGCGCTCCAACTCTCGGAGTGTGGAGGGTTTGAGGGTTTCAAAGTCGATCTCGATCTCATCAGGGTTGGAGTCCCTCAGCGACGGCTCCCTGGACTGGATGATGTGGACGACGCGGCCCAGCTTCTCCCCCGGCAGCCGGTTTATATCCAGACTCAGCTGGCGCTTCTCGTCGTAAGACATTGGCAGGGATGACTCCTCGCCGTCATCTCCATTGGCCGAGCCACCACCAGAAGCCTTACTGCCTTTCTTAGGTTGCCTGGAAACACAGAGAGTCACTCTGATTGGTCAAACTCTAAATTTAGATTCAGTCCCAAGAGAAGTACATGAAAATTTTGTTTTCATGTGTTAATTCTTTAAAATCCTTTGATTTCAAGAAAAGGGGAACTGATTGATTGAATCGTACCTAGTGGCGGTCACCGTGCTGTTGGCTTTCCTAGCCGGTGCTTTCTTCTGATTGGCTGGTTTGGGCTGCTGAGCAGCGGCCTTGGGCTTCTTCTCTTCCTCCATCTTGCCCTTGTTCCCTTTGTCTTTTTCCTTCTCTTTCTTCTTTTCCTTGTCTTTCTTCTCTTTCTTCTTCTTTGGCTTGCTGACTGGAGCCTGGGACAGGACTGCTAGCTGCTCGTGCACCGCCTTCAACTGGTGGAATATACTAATTATCAATACCTATAACCTCTTATCAACATTGGGGAACGCCTTCAGCTGGTGAATTATTCTAGAAATGGATGAATCTAAAATCACATATTATTATGAAATAGAAAATAACCCTTTAACAAAATTAAAATCAACAGAATTTCTTAACTTTCATTAAATCTACAATGATATTAAAAAAGAAGAAAACCAGGATGTTCTTGACCTGTGATTGGTCGGCAGCACCAACCTGCTCCTGTAGCTCAGCCAATCGCGTGGCTCGCTCCTCCTCTGAGTCGGACGATTCGTCGGAGGAGGAGTTGTTGCTGCTGTCAGAGGAGGCTGTGCTTTTACTGACCAATGGTGTTGTAGATGGGACAGATGCCTCTAGGCCCTCATCTGGGATCTTAGCGAAGCGCATCTCAAATACGTCCTGAGAGACGACAGAAGGATTGGTGGAGAAAGAGAGAGACATTTTTGTAAACTGACTACAGCAAACAATGAGGTTAAAGTTCTGAAAAGTTGTGGAAGGTTCTGGAGGTTGTACGTACCTGCAGCTTGCGGGCCATGGCTACAACCTCATGGTCTGGAGGGTTGTACTTGTAACAGTTGGAGAACATTAACCTGACGTCAGTTGCAAAACTTTGAGGATCACTGTACTCTCCTTTGTCCATCTTTTTCTGTTGGGGGGAAAGAGAGGAGAGATATTACAAATGTATACTTCAAGGCAGAATCAAGGCTTGCCGCTCTGTGAAGGTCTCTGCATCGTCTCTACATCAATCTGAGCGCCATTTCCTGCAGCGGCATGAACACTGTGTGCAAACTCTAGGACTATCAACGAATATTCTACATACTATTATAATTGAATTGAAAAGCAGTCTGTGATTGCGAAAATGAATATTTGATTGTGAAGGGAAAAAAGCGACTGTCTGTGGGCCTGGGTGCTGCACTGCATGACAGTCACACAACGTTACTTTTATTGATTGAAAATGAAATGTAGGTCAAGGCAACGGCGGTGCTCTGTGTTTACATTAATGATGCTTGGTGCTCAACTGCAGTCAAAGTTGATGGACAGTGTTACCTAAACTTTTAAAACTGTAGCACCAACCACGGCCCGGAGAGAGTGTGAGAGGTCTACGGTCTTTAAATAACGGTATATGACTTTATTTTATTTCTGAATTTTGTAATGTGTAGGTATTCAGATCTTTTAAAAGACTTGTTTATGTTAAAATGAATATACTTATACAAGTAGTTACATCCCTCGCTGTATTAGTTTGCCCTCTTACGGACATAATGTGCAAAAATAGATATTTATATGGTCCGAACTTATGAGTTTTAGAAAGAATAAGCAAACATCATTCAATTTTGACAGCCCTAGCAACCTCTGATGTGTATAAACTTTTGTCTATGTCAGAGTCTGGACAAATCTACAATATGCAGAAACATCGTAGGCTATACATATATAAAAAAAGATACTATGAGGTTTTGTTTATGTCATGCACAAGGACGCAGTGATGCTATACACATTCCTGCCATTGGTCCCAAGCAAATTCACTGATGAGTTGTTCACACCAAACAATACACCACCAAGAAAAGCTAAGAAAACTGGAAGTAAGCAAACATGAATGTAAAAGATGCAGGATTTCAAAATACTTGTTCATATTCATATTTTATGATGAAAGATATGACCCTAAATGTGTAGACCAACACCAAACGCAATAACGCATTTTGGTGAAAACTTTTTTTTTTGTTTAAGAGACAACTTTAACCAGATGACATCTTGATGTTTGTTTTACATACTTCTTATGAGGGAACTCCAAACTGTTTCCGAGAAACAAACAAATGTGTTCCCTGGACAAAAGAATATTCTACCAGTTGATTACAACTGTTGTTCATACAGATCAGAATCATCAGCAAGGAGCTTTGAGAGGCACAATTACATAATTGCAGTGGTTTATGGTGAAGTAAAACTTTTTAGTGGTTGTCATGGCAATATGTTTACAATGACAACACTAACATGATGATGTTGAGGTATTTTACCGGTGGACCGAGCCAGTGCTCAAACTTTTACTCTACAGGTCCTGCTCGATCTGACCGTCTGATACTGCTGACTATAGTCTTAAATATTCAATCTTGAATATTATCAGCAAAGCTGTAATTTCACAGTTCCTCTTGGTGATTTTAGCATCTTGGTGATGATGTCATGTATTACCCGGACGGTGCTGAGGTCCATGGGGTGTTTGATGATGTCATGGTAGTCGTGCAGCTCCAGTGCCTCAGCATCAACGGGCTTGTAGAAGGGCCAGGCGTAGGCAGCGTGTTTCTTAGAGAGCATCTCCTTCAGGATGGCGTCGCAGTGTTTCATCTGCTCGCCCAGCTTACCGCCCTTCCTCACCACAGCTCCGCCTCCACCAGCTCCCACCTCACTTGCCGCCACCTCCTCAACAGTTTCCCTGCGGGTCTTGGCGGGGCGGGCAGCAGCCTCACGCCGGGATGAGCCTAGTTTGGCCGGTTTGGTGTCCTGAGCGGACGGAGAGTCAGCACGACCGGCCGATATGGCTGACGTGGTGGGGGTGGTGGTGTCGGCTTTCCTCTTTACACCTTTCTTCTGTTGGAGAGACAGACAGGTATGAAGAATGGCAGGGACAGAAAAAGGTGGACAGAGACACGGCAGAGAGACAGGTGTATACACAGTTAGAGAGAAACAGGTAAGATGGTCGCAACAGACCAGTAGAGAGAGTGAGAAAGGTAGAGACAGACAAGTACAGAAAAAGGCAGGTAGACAGGTAGATGAAGATTGGTACACAGAGACAGCCAGATAGAGACAGACATGTATAAAGAGACAGGTATAGAAAACGGTAAGAGAGGTAAAGAGACAGGTAGACAGAAAGATAGACACACAGGTAATGATACAGAAAAAGTCAGTGTTTTCTAATATATTTTGGGTCATGTTATGCTGTCTCACAGCACACGTCTGTTACCTTGACGACAGGCTGTGCAGATGGCATCATGGTTGCTGGGGGCTGCGGCGCAGAGACGGGGGGCGTGGTCTGTATAGGTGTGGGCGTGGTTGAGATGACAGGTGTCTGAGAGGGGGAGGGGGAAGGGTAGGAGGGGGGAGGGGAGGCTGAAGACTCCGCCTGCTGACTCACTGAGACACAGAGAGAGTAACAGTTAGTACTGGAATCAAGTACTACACAGTAAATCAATCTGTTTAAAAATACCTGCAATAATATCCATAGATGTTTTTAAAAACGTCAGTCTCACCACCTGCACTGATACAAACTGCATCATTTTGTACCTTTACAATAAAACACTGTACACCATGTATGAGTATGTGAAAGAATGTGCAGCATTGCAGTACTATGCAAAGTTAATAAATACGAAATAAATATAGTAATAATAAATAAGTACCTGCAATAATAAGTCTTTCAATAATACTACAGTAGTTCCTGTGGCCATATTACAGCAGTATAAAAGTAGTAGTGCATTGTGCTGCTGTATGTACCCATAGTAGAGCAGTAGTACTATAGTAGTAGTATTGTACTACTAGTAATACTGTACTTGTAGTAGCAGTATCAGTAATATAGTAGTTACCTGTAGTAGCAGTAGCGGGCTGTTTGCTCTTGTTCTTTCCTTTGGGTACTGGAGGCAGCAGAGCGACTTCTTCTTGAGGCATCTGAGCAACTTTTTGAAGGAAGATTTTCTCTAAAGCCTGAGCCATCAGGACGATGTCATCTGTGGGCTAAAAGACACAAACATAAACTGTTTCTTAGATGCGTTCATGAAACATTTGAACATAAATAAGACATGACCACCACTGCTCCCAAATCCCTCACCAGAACCACTCACAACTTCACCCTAACTACTCCCCACATATCTACAACCTCCTTTTCAACAGCAACTTCTGCTTTGAACACGTCAATCAAATCACTGGCCTTTTCCACCTAAAAAGTGTATCTCATCTCCACCCATCACTCTCTTTCTCTGCTGCTGAAACTTTGATCCATGTCTTCATGACATCCAGAATTGAGTACTGCAACAGCATTCTTTATGGCACACAAGTCCTAAATAAACTCCTGTATATTATGAACCTCAACTGGCTCCCTGTCCCACAACGGATCCAATTCAAAATCTTTCTCCCCACTCATAAAGCCCTCCATAATCAGACCCCTTCCTACCTCACCAAACCTGCCCTACCACCCCACTCCTTCCCGCAGCCTCCCCTCCCCCTCCTCTGATACCAAGTATTTTCAAATAACTACAAATCTTCAGAAACATCTGAATGGCAGCCATGGCACAGTGCCTTCTTTATTGAGATTTCACCACCTGCAGTGATCACAGAAATCCCACCTTAGGCGGCAAGTCTGGGTCGATGGTATCAATAAATATTATCGACTGCACCTTTTAAATAAAAAACTTTACATTGTTGTATCGTGTGTGTACCTTGTTGTAGATATAACAGTTGGTGAACATGGTGTTGAAGTCCTGCATGGCCTCACTAGCGCTCCAGTAATAATTGTTCTCCAGACGTTTCTTGATGGTTCCCATGTCCATTGGGTTCTTAATCACCCTGTGATAGTCCTGGAAACATGGATATGGTTAGCTTAGCTTAGCATAAAGACTGGAAACAGTTACATCTCATTTATTTAAAATGAAAAAACACAACCATATGGAACTATTTCTCGTACAACTGCAGATGCAGTGAGATGTGTGCAGTGACTTACTGCTAGGCAGAGTTTGATGGCGTCGACAGGTTGGTAGAAAGGCCAGGCGAACTGATGCTTCCACAGAGTCTTCACCACCACGTTCTGCATGTACTGCAGCTGGTTGGTCTTTCTGAAGGACACAAACACACAGACCAAAACATCAGGACTCAGGGTGGCACTAATGTTCACACTCTCCGGCTCACAGTTCAGATTTCTGTCTGAATTCACCTCCTACTTTTACCACTGCAGGTGGAGCTGTGTCAAATCTACTTTTTTATTAATTTAATGCAATCTTGGTTGATGTCAGGCATAATATTTATCCTGATATAAGTTGACTAATCAAAATCTGCACAACTTGATAATAATGATGTTCAGTGTCTCCTGTAGATGGGTGTGAGGTTGAACTGTACTTATTTAAAAAATAAATTAAGAGTAAATGTACAGAATAGATAAAGATAAAAGTAAAGTTAAACTGCAAGTAGGAAGGAGATTAATCATGTCATGAATTAATGAAGGTGTCAGTCTCAGGTGTGTTGAGGCGTTTCCTACCTGCCAGGTTTGGTGGGATTGGTGACTTCAGGTGGGGGCGGGTTTGTGAGGGTAGGGGGGCTGGGGGGCGCAGCCTCGGGGGCGTCCGACATGGTGGACGACGGTGACGCAGCAATGCACCGTGGGACGGCAGTGTCTGACCTAAAAGGTGAAAAAACAACTCCCTCTGTGGTCTGAGGGTGTGTGTGTGTGGGTGTGGGTGTGTGTGTGTGAGGGCACACAGATGTGTGTTAGTGTGTGTTCAGTTCAGGTGTTGTTGTTGTTGTTGATTCTTCAACTCGATGTTTTCCCCGAGGAGACAAACTCCCATCGCACAACCTGAGAGGGAGGAGAGAAATCATTGGCATTAATTAATTGACCAATCTTTTCAGCTCTAGAAATGTTTATGCCCAAATTGCTCAGGACACAGTAAAATATTTAACTAGTATATACTGTACATACGGTGTGTACTTTAATCAGATTAAAGTACATACAGTGTGTACTTTAATTGGATTAAATCACTGTTAACTCTGGGAAACTGGGATGCACATTTTACATTTTTTTCTGATATTTAATAGACAAAATTATCAATCGAGGAAATAATCGGTACATTACTCAATAATCAAAATAATATTTAGTTGCAGCCCTACAACTGAGTTTATTTGTGACAGCTGCTCCGTTCTCCAGGAATATAATCTGGAGCATATTTATTAAGACCGTTAGCTGCTCTGTCATCTCCGTATTTAAACAATATCACGTGTCTTTTCTATAACCACCGGACTCCTTCAGGCTCGGATTAACCAGAATACATTTTTGTCTGCATGTTTGATCCATAAATAGTTTCTCAGTTGATTTTACAGAAACTTTACTCTGTCGTGATATAAACTGACACTGCAATATAATATAATATTATTTATGTGTAGTATGTGTGTGTGTATATATATATATATATTCATATTTTCCCCTCCTCCCTCTAGCCAAAGTGTTATTTTTAAATGCAAGCACTGAGAAAACTCCCATTATGTGAAATATTACAAACTCCTAGAAAAAAGTCAGAGCAAAGGATGTGTGTGTTTATGTCCAGTCAAAATTAATTGAATAATTTCTTTAACAGTAATCAGAGTAAAAACAACAACATATTTCACATGTTGTAACTAACATGCTAGAACACACTGGTTTGCCCAGTTTCACTTGTACAAACATCACAGACTGAACATCACCTGTCGATCAGATCAGGTCTGTCTGAACATCATTAAACAATTTTAGTGACCTCTTTAGTTGGTTGTAACTTTGTCGTGATAACTAATCCAGGCGGACTCCTGCACTAAGATCAAAACCAGACACATCAGGACCCATTAAACACACAAAAACCTCCACAGGACGTCTACAAACCGTCAGACTCACCAAGACATTTTTAGCTTATTAAGTATTTCAATACTTCCTAAATTTTTTTCTAGTATTATGATTATTTAATGATGTCTTAAAACTTTAAATTCTGATGGTCAAGACATTTCTCCTGAGTTTGATTTCAATTGAGTAAGAGCGGAAAGACACTTAAAAAAAAAAAAAAAAAAGACTGAACCGATTAACAAAATCATTAATGATCAACTGCAACGTTAACAACTACAGACTGGAATATTTTGTGAACATAATTTCACAAGCTCAAAACCCTCTAAGGAGCCCATAAATTACAAAATCAGACAAACCACCTGTACACCTGTCTACTATCTCTCTACTGACCCACTGAAGTGTATCAGTTATATCAAATAATTGTTTAGTCTATGAAAGATCAAAACATTGCAAAAAAAACAAAACACATATTTTCTCAACGCCCACAGTGACATCTCCAAAATTGCACGTTTTGTCAGTTCATCGGTCCAAAACGCTTTTGATAAGAAGAAAATCCCCACATTAACTGAAACAGTGAATTTATTTTATATTTCTGCAAGAAAAACGATATAAACAAAATCAAAATAGTTAACAATTCCTGTCAATCAGCTGACCGTTCAATCACCTCATCCCTTCAGCTCTGCACTGTCAAAGTCTTTCACAACTACAAATCTTTTCTACACATTACAGCCGTCTGGTTGTTGATACATGACTTTAAAATGGTTGCAGAGCTCTGTGGGGAATACATAAAGGTTGTGAAAACAAATCTCCCTCTGGGACGATAAAGACTTCAGAAACACAGTCATACATTTTTCGGCAGGTTCACAGAGTATGACTCATGACCACAGACGTTGGGATTATTTGTGTAGATAATTTCAGAGGCTCAAAGTCATACTGACATTTGTTCGAGCCAATAAATCACAAACATCTGTACCCAGGTTCACTGTAAACTCTACTGTGTGTCTACTGACCCATTTCACAACCTCCCTTGTTCATATTTACCAGGAAACAACTTTTTTTTTACGGGCAATTTTTTTTCTCTGACTCGCCAACAACTGACACTACATGTATACATGTCCCCTCACAGTGGCAGAGTCCTGCAGCGGCGTCCAACACATAAATCACACGTAAAACTGAGTTTGTTTACTTACAGTCCAGCTACAGTAACAGATATCCGAGCCTCCTACCTGCCTGTCCGGCCGAAAACAAACCTTCCCTACCCGCCCGGATCACGCTGAAGTCCTGCAGGGATCAACAGATGTTGGGAGTCCGGCGGCGGCTCGCTTCGCCTGCATGCTGCTGCGGTTCGGCGGCTAACGAGCGAGCTAACTGCTAACAGACACCGCTGCGACCAACAAACTGCACAAATCCGTCCATCAGCGACACCATCCACAGTCAGACACACGCAGGCGGCCGTTTACTGCCACACCGCAGCCAAAACCCCGCGCTAACTGCCCAGGCTGCTCCGGTGCGAGTGTTTTGCGGGCTACCGAAACATCCCATTTATCCTGCTTTAAAAAGATGGCGGGCAAGCCGAGGCAAAATATGAGCTAGGTCGGCAGCTAACCGAGCTAGGCTACTTACCGAAGACGTAAAATGTCATTAATAATGTTTATAGCGGCCGCGGAGGTGTCTGCGCGCGTGTCGGAGGGGATATCCTGGCGTTTGTGTCGCTTGCGGGACGCACAACTAGCAGATTAACGCGGCCAGAGGTCCAACCGTTGCAGATGTTGCCGCTCGGTGTTTGGCTGGCTAATAAGCCGTTAGCCTGTTAGCTGAGCTTTGTCTGAAGGCGCCGAGCGGCCACCGACACACCGACCACCGACCACCGACACACCGACACACTCTGCACGCTCCGCTCCGTTCACCCGCTAATCCCACCGCTACCGGTCAGAGAGACGTGTTTACTTTGTTGTTTCGGTCCTCCGGTGCGTCCAGCGGCGGGCTCCGGTCAGTTTTCGGGGAGATTTTTTTTATTTAGCGAAGTAGCATAATAGATGAGTTATCAGCTGTCTACCGTGTGCGCAGGCGCCGTGGCGAACAGCGTCACGGATGTTGTTGTGATCGGATTGGTCGGTCGAGTGGTTGGGCCGCTGTGATTGGCTGCGGGGTATTTCTGGGGCTATGATTTGTTGCCGGGGGGTGCGAAGAGCTGCGATTGGCCGGAGACTTAGTTGGAGCGCGGTGAATGGCTGAGGAAATGGCTGGGCTGCTGTGATTGGCTGCTGAGGGTTACCTGGTTCAGAATGGCGTCGTGACTGGAACTACGCTTCCCAGCATGCAGAGCGGCAGCAGCGAGCTTGAGGCCCGCTCTGAGCTGCAGGTGAGATTTCTGATTAATTTACTGATTTAACAGTGTGACTGAACACTGGAGGATTAAAACATGAACATTTTGTGATATAAAAACACATGTAATTGGACTTTCAAGAGATATTTGTCATTTTCCTATTTTTATTGAACCCTTATTTTACAATTAACCCTTGACACTAAATAAAAATCTACTAACAAAACCACCAATATGACGGAAGATAAAATACATAAATAAAACTTTTAAATAATAAATAATTCTTGCAAGCTTAAAACTTCATCATGTTGGCTTTAACATTTTTACATGGACACAATTAAAAACAAAGGTGATTACTTTTGCTTACGTTACTTTTTATTAAACCCTCCAGCTTCTAACAGCTAATTGTTTTTTATTTACCTCTGTGTAATAACAGTGCTTAGATGAGACGATTTCATTTTGAGCTAAACAAACTGCATATCTTGTATGTTGTTTATGTTGGAATATATGTGTATATATTGTACATTATATTCAAAACAACATATATTAGAAATACCTGTATGTTATCATAAATATACATTAAACACACTAAAATGTCTGCAACTGTAGGCTACATATGAGCACATATCGATGTTGGCTCAAAATAATCTTATATATCATATTTTCTTACCTGCACCTACAGGTAGATAAGATGCCTCTGCTCACTGGGTTTGTCTGTGATGTAGAAGCAGCAGCTAAAACAGAGCAGATTAACAGGTTTATTGCCATGTAGGTTTTCACATACAAGGAATTTGCTGTGGTGTGTTGGTGCGTAACAAGTACAGACAAGTAGTGCAAAAGTCAAAATAAGCATAAATATAAAGTAGTATTAAAATCCTAAAATACTAGTACTAAATAGTAGTAAATATAATACCATATGATGAATCTTTTTCCTGTACATTATCTGACCTTTCTTTATTTTGGTCCTGATAATGAGTCTGTAGGAAAAGACTGCTCTCCTTATATTAAATTGAAAGTTTTGTATCCTCATAGCGCCCCCTACTGGCCACAGACACAATAATGTCTATACTTACAGTAGACTGAACAGTAGTGGAGCTAAACAATTGTCCTGAAGGTGGCACCAGAGGAAAGATCAGGTGGTCCACAGGGACGGATGAACTGAGGGAATGTTTCAGTTCAGATCAAACAGAATAGACAGAAACAGCAGCAGTCTGATTATCAAGAAGCTTTATTGTCATTATCAGAGTGAATATTATCATCATCATCATCATCATCATCATCATCATTATCAGTCCTGTTGCTATGGGCCTGTTTGCTGGACTGCAGGAGGCTGTTAACATGCAGCAGAGCCGAGCAGACAGACAGACAGGTAGGTGGACAGACAGGTAAAGGAGTAGACAGACAGACAGACAAACAGAGGTAGGTTAGACAAAAAGGTAGACAGACTGAGGGCAGAGAGGTAGACAGGTGGACAGGTAGTGAGGTAAGGGAACAGACAGGTTTGGTCAGACAGACAGGTAGACAGACTGAGGGCAGAGAGGTAGACAGGTGGACAGGTAGTGAGGTAAGGGAACAGACAGGTTTGGTCAGACAGACAGGTAGACAGACTGAGGGCAGAGAGGTAGACAGGTGGACAAGTAGTGAGGTAAGGGAACAGACAGGTTGGTCAGACAGACAGGTAGACAGGGGGACAGAGAGGTAGAGGGAGACAGACAGGTGGGGGGACAGGTAGCTATTGTGTTATTTACATACAGGTAGGCAGATGCGATAGAAAGCTTATTGGCTGTCTTCCAGAGGCTCCGACCCCCTCTCATCTGTGTCGGCCAATCCCCTGTGAGGAGGGGCGGGCTCTGCAGGCTGAGGGGAGGGGTGTGAGGAGGAGGAGGAGGAAGAGGATGCGGAGGACAGGGAGAGGGGGAGGTCTGGGGGTTGTTCAGTCTGTAGCCTCCCGCCCCCGTCTGCCTCACCCCCCATCAGCCCCTCCTCCGCCTGCCCCCCGCCTGCCCCTGCTCCTCCCCCACGAGACCCGGCAAACTGCAGGTGAGGCAGGAGGGTGGCTGGGGCCTCCTTCTCCTTCTCTCTCTCACCCGCCGCCTCCCTGTCGCGTCGCTCGGCGTACAACGGACTCTCCAGGCCTAGGTAGGAGGCGCTGAGCTGCCGCAGGTCTAGCTCGAAGGGGCTACCACTGGGCTGCACCGCCGCTTCTCCTCCCTGACCTCCTCCTCCTCCTGATCCTCCTCCTCCTCCCCTCTTACCCTTGCGGGGATGGGAGGAAGCTGGGAGGCTGTCGGGGAGGAGAGACTGGATCTTGGGGAGCCAACGTTTACGGACTCTGCGGGCGTTGGTGCACATGTCGGCCGCAATGACGTTCATCTCACTCTCCTTAAAGTTAGGAGCAAAGTTCTGACAGTAGACTGAGGAGGAGGAGGAGGGACGAAGATGACAGGAGAGGAGGAGGAGAGGGGTGAGGAAGAGGAATGGGAGGGAGGAGAAGAAAAGGATAAAGATGGAGGAGGAAGAAGAGGAGAAGGATGAAGAGAAGAGAGAGTAGGTGGCAAGAGGGAGACAAGGAGCAATAAGAAGAGGAGTAGAAGGAGAGAATAGAAGAGGAGGGAGAGTAATAGGAAGGGAAAAGGGAGGGAGAAGACAAGAGGGAAAAAGAGGAGAAGAAGTAGGAGGAAGAAGAAAAGGAGGAAGAGGAGTAGGAGGACAAAGAGGAGGAGGAGGAGGAAGAAGAGCAGAGAAATGTCTCAATATTTCCAAAATACAGTAAAAAAGACATAAATCCATGAGTCAGACTGTGTGTGTGTGTGTGTGTGTTTGTCTGCAGTGTGTGTGTCTCTATATGTGTGTGTGTGTGTGTCTCTCTCTATAAGTGTGTGTGTGTGTGTCTTACGTTTGACGGTGTTTAACACTCGGTTATCCAGGGGCTTTCTGCTCGGATCATTGGTGGAGGAGCGGATTCCTGTCCCACAGCTATTGGCCAGAGTGTTTCTATGGATACCATAACAACCCAATCAGCACCTATACCGAGCTTTAGATTACCCCCCCCCCCCCACCCCACCGTCTCTGAGACAATGTGACAGAGCAGTTATGTAAAGCAGCAGCTGGATCGTGAAGGAGGCTGACTGTCAGAACGTTCTCGAATATTTTACACAGCCTGATGTCACATGATGTCTGCTGATGTCACATGACGTCTGATGATGTCACACCCACACGGTCAGTGATGTCGCCTCTTTTTGGCTCAGTTTGAAAAATGTTCGACATGTTTAAAGGAACACGCAGGTAGAAAATATTTCAACTTTGAAGCGTCTGTAGACTGTGTGGCGGTGGTTAAAGTGTTCGTCCAATCAGATAAGTAGTTATTGATGAGTCACTGCCCGTGTCTAGAATACACAGATCAATCACAACTGTAGCTGTGTTAAAGGTCTCTAAAACCCAAATAACACGTCCCTGCACCGGCCAAAATGACGTCCATTTTTGTATCCCTTCAGGGTATATGACATATGACATTTGTCCATTTTACAAAATGGATATATATATATATATATATATATATATTTGTATACTTCAAAATGGATGTATTTTTGTATACAATACAAAATGCGTATCCATTTTAGAGATTTACAAAAACGTGCATAGGTCTGTTTCGGAGGTACACAAAAACAAATGCACTGTATCTGTTTTAGAAGTGTCCAAAAGAAGACATATATCCATTTTGAAGTATACAAAAACTGACACATATAGCAATTTTAGACAAAAGTGGACATACAGTATATCTGATTTGCATATAATTGAGCCAGAGAGGTGTTCACAGGTGTATTTTTGAACTTTGAATAGAGCCAAACTAGCAGTTTTCCCTGCTTCCAGTCTTTATACGAAGCTAGGCTAACAAGGTCCAGGATCTCTCTCTTTGTGGACTCACCTGTCAAAGAACGTAGCCAGCAGTCTCCTGAGCAGCACCTTGTGTTTGACTCCGGCACACAGGTGACAGTTCATCAGCTGACCTCGTGTCATGAACACACCTGAACCTGAACACACGCACACACAAACTTCAGAGTGTATAACACGACTATAGTTTATATAACTCATCTCTTCAGTCGGTCCGCCTCTCTCTCAGCTCTTCCAGACAGTTTTGTGGTTAATGACCTTCCTAACAATCGTCCCATGACAACACATTAGCAACTTAAAGAACAAGGAAGACAACAGCTGTGTCTAAACTCCCTGCTAATGGACTTCTTTGTGCACTATATTCACATTTTGCGTCTTTATTTGGGTGTAAAATGTAATGGTCTACATCATGTCCAAAACTTCCCACAGCTGGACAGGTGTTCTGTTGTCCTACCTGCCACCAGCTCCACCTTCTCTCCCGGGTCTCCCTCAGTGTAGAGCGATGGGTGGCAGCGATACCCGATCTGACTGATCAGACTGGCAGGGAGGGCCATGTTGTCCCGACCAACCAGCACGCAGGGTCGTCGCTCATTAGCCAATGGGAGGGACAGCATCTCTATCTTCTCTTGGACTGGACCAATGACAAAGGGAGAGAATGGGTGTTTACTATAGCCAGGAAGCATAGTGACAAAAATATAAAACAAAGTTAAATAAACCTGTTGAGTGTTGAAGGTAATACTTGAATGTTTTAAACTCCAGTTCCTCTTTTTTCCACTAGATGCTGTGCCACTAGGAAACTCTGACAATCTTGTGTTGAATGTAAAAACTATAGTTTCTGGCTGCAAAATGGTTCCAGCTGTAGGGGTTTCTGGGACATTTTTTGACATCTTTTGCTCTTATTTGATGGTATATTGTCAGTCAGGAAACGAGGGTAGAGCGAGGGGTACGGTATGCAACAAAGAACCCAGGCCAGAATCAAACCAGGGACATTGCAATTGCATGGTACGCATTTTAACCATTTGGCTACCAGGATGATCCCTGAGTGTATCTAATATGGGACGGGTTTGATGCAATGACTGACAAAGGAGTGCTGTTGAAGCATTTTCGTGAACAACCAAGATGGCTGCCACTGATGTGGAAAGTTGTGTCAAATCTGCCATCGTGTCAGTATTAAACGGACTGGATGGTATATTTTCTCTAAAACAACAACTACAGCTTTTGCTGTACTTCCGACAGGACGTACGACAGGATGATTCATTGCTCTGATTCGTTTTAGGTCTATTCAATTGCGTCCAGAGCCATTTTGGTCCGTGCCCCTTGGAAATCAAAAATAAAGAAGGTTCCAGACTAATTCACATTTGCAAATTAGTTTGGCAGTGCAAGGCTAAAAAGTCCCTGCTCTGGGGATTGGACTTTTTCTGAAGGGGTGAACGTCACTAATCGGTCAAACATAAAACTCAGGCTACAACAACTATCAACATTAGAAGGACTGATGTCATTCTGGGAGGACAGACAGATGGGATTGTGCCATTATGTAACTTACTGTAAGGGTTCCCGGGATGTCCATAGATGTGTTGATAGAGTCCGGGGTGGACAGTGTTCCCGTAGTAATCCTCCTCCAGCTCCTCCTCGGTGGCGGGGTGAGAGGGAGGAGAATCAGTGGGAAGGCTGGAGCCTCCCGGACTGGAGCGCCCTCCGCCCGCCAGCAGGTAGGACTGGAGCCCCGTGACCAAACCTCCGCTTGCGCCCAGGTAGCACAGAGCACTGCTCCTGGAGGACTGGAGGTCCCCAGCGATGTCCACTCTAAGAACAGAACATCAAGGACGAGTTAGACCAGAAGGAGACAGATGACGTCCTGTTTATACCAAAAGTAAGAGTTCTAAGTTAGAACTCCTCTCAGTTCCTAGTAACGGAGCCCAGACCTATGGTCAGACCCCGACAGACATGCAAGGATGACACAATTTACGTTACGTAAGTACAATTTGGGCTCAAAGGCAAGTGTCTCTTCCTGTTCACAAGCTAATTATCCTCAAGTCTATTTGTATTGAGTCCGACGGTCTGTCTGTTTACGCATTTCGGTTTCGGTTAGTTTTTCCACAGGTCTTCCAAGATTCGGGACTCTGTGTTTTCACACCTGTGCTTTCTGGTGCAGTTAAATTGGACTCTAGTTTGTTTCCCCCCTTGGTGCGTATGTTTGGGTAGGTGTGAACACAGTATTTGCACTCAGGTGCGGACCAAAACAACCACACCGAGACCCTTGAGAGGAAGTGGTCTCGGTTCGGTCTCAAAGTAACTCTGGAGCAGTTTGTTTGTGGTGGAAACGTGATCTGACCCAACTGTGTGCTTTGCTGAAGTTGTCTGAAGGCAGCACATCTTCTTTGCAAAGTGTGAAGCAGTATAGTGTTCTCAAGACATTTCGTAGAAGTGCATTCGGCATTCTGCTGGTATAGTTTTGCCTGAAGATAATTACCACGGTTATGAGCAAAAGCCAACTCCGCCATTGCTCCATGTTAAATTGTGTAGCAATGTTTCTCCCACAGAAATATGCACTAGTCCAGGACACAGGACCTTCTTCCTGTATTTACTTTCTTGCTCCCGCCCCAGACACATCTGACCAACACGCGGAGTGAACCTACTTACGTGGTTTGTAGTGATGCATTTGTGTTTGCTTGGATTTTTCTCTCCGTGAAAAGAAACCGAACCAAGGGGAAAACGGTCCAAGTTTATGAACTCATCAACTGATTTGGACCAGAGCAAACAAACTCTAGGTGTGAAAGCGCCTCAGGTATCCTGCTGAATTTTTGATCACTAGCACCGCTGTGGAGGAGGATAAGGATTTTAGCGAGTGAGTCTTTTCATTTTGTTTCCATCTCTGCACGAGCACAAGTGTGCACAAAGGTTCCCAACAAGGTTTTGCAATATTCTACTGATTTACAGTTTGGAGTGGTAACACAACAAATAATGTTGCAACACTCCTGCTGAGGCGGGAACAAAAGGACTGCCAGCTTACAAAAATAAATGTAAACAATACCGGAAATGCATTGAACACGTTTGTTAAGCCTCAAGGATACAAACAAGGCATTTTGGTGAGAAACAAAAAATTGTTTTTTCACAAGAAAACCCTACGGGGTAGCTTTTCCACAAATCCATTTTGGATCTAGACTTGTTGCAGCTGTTCTTTGTAGGTCAAAACTGTAATATAGTTCTTTTTCTCAAGTATTTTTCTTGGCATAGTTTTTGACAGGTACAGTAGCAGGATGACAGGAAATGAGCGGAGAGGACGGATGACATGCAACAAGGTCCTCGACGATTTTGATTTCCTGCCAGCCGTTGGTTGACAACCAGGGGGGTCAGGATTGGTTGGAAGTTAAATCTGAGGGGCCGCGATACAAAGCGAAGATACAAAAGCAGGAAAAAATATTTCTGTGCAGAATTTCTGCTACACTAAGTATGTATGACATTCCTTTTAAGGTTGCTGTTTTTTGTGTGAATCACTGAATCAATTTATATGATTTGGGCCTTTAACAAATGTTTTCAAAGGAAAAAAGTCACAAGTAAACTGGTCACAACTCGACACATCCAACTGATATAGACATTGCTTTTTGTTAGGGGCCACAAGACAAAAAAGAACCTCTGCTCCAGGCCACCGGGATGCCCCAAAATGATCACACAAATCTGAACTGAACTCCTGTTTATCCTCACCGGGCCTCCTCGCCTCCTGCTCCTCCTCCTCCTCCGTTCTCCTCGGCAGGAGGAGTGTCGGCTCTCTCCTGTTTGATCCTGCTGACAGCCAACAGCAGCTCCTCTGGGCTCAATGACGGCTGGCCGGGACTCGCCTCCTGTAGCTGGGCAGTGTTGTGCTGCTGCTGCTGGACCATCGGGGCGTCGAAGCTCCCGAGCTCGTCTGCGGAGGTCGTCTGTAATACATCAATGTGTTTAAATAAAGTTGTGCTGGTTAAAGGATTTACTCTATTGTTGACAGGTGGGGGGGGGGACACACCAGCTGTGACATCACTGGTTGGGATGTGGTCGGGAAAGTTCCGACCAATCAGTGACCTCAGATTTAAAGTGTGTTGAGCTGCAGTTCCTCTAATGTCCACTAGATGCTGCTATAATAAAAATCAAAGTCATTTGAGTTCAGCTCTCCGCACTTCTACTGTCTGAGGGCAGATTTTCAGTAGGTTTAATGCAACAACACATTCATATTCTTACTTTTTTCCATAATGTTTCAGTTGGTGTGAGTTCTCCAAGTCAGATTCACCAAACTGTCTTTAGTGCACAACCTTGTCATAAAGTGCTTGTTTCAACTTGTCAAATGCTACCTTCATTCATACTAAAGAGGGTATTTAAATGGGAGAAAATGGGTGAATGTGTCTTTTGAACCACTTGTACATGCCACTTAAGAACGAATCTGTTTGTAGAAGTGGTTCTTGCATGAAGCCCAATGTTCCTTACAACATAATTGGAGCTATGATTTCAGGATTTACAGGTGTTTAAGCCTGTCTTGCATTGCCATGAATTCGCCATGAATTCTTCCCAGAACTTTAAAGTGAATTTATATTAAGCCACAAATTGTAAAACCAGTTTTCAGAACACCCCAATCTTTAGCTTCAGCTCACCCTTAGTGTGAAGCTCTGTGATTGGTGGTTTGGTGCGGGAATGCTGATACAGCAGGAACCTGAAATAACGCCTCACAATTCACAACTCTGCATGAATAAACGGGATATTCTGTACCTGGTCTACCAGGTCTAGCTCTTTAGACAGCTCTGTGGGCGTGGCCACACCTACCTGTGAGTCGCAGCAGAGAGGCGAGGAGGAGGAGGAGGCCTTCATCATCATCAGCTCCATGCCTCGCTCCACAATGTTCTGGATCTGCAGGTACCCAGCGGTGTACATGAGCACCAGCTGCTCACTGGCGGCCATGCTGAGGCGCCCTGTGTAACAGAAGGCCAGGATCTGCTGGAAACACGTCGGCGTCACAGAGGACGGCAACTCGAACACCGCCTGGGAGGCGGAAGAGGACGAGGAGGAGGAGGAGGAGGAGGAGGAGGAGTCGGCTGCAGAGCTGAACAGGTCTCTGAAGTAGAGTGAGGAGGCGGCGAGGACAGCCCGGTGCGCCTTGAAGGCCTGACCCTGCACCAGGATGGAGACGTCGCAGTAGTGACCCAGCAGCCGCTGCTCGTTCAGGCTGCCCAGCACGCTGCTGCCGAAGTCCGGGATCTCCACCTGCAGCAGCCCCTCCGACATAGTGGACGCCGTCAGTCCAGAGGATGGACGGGACAGGAAGTTAGACCAGAGGCCAGAGTTGACAGCGGAGGAGGGAACGTTTAAGTGTCAGGGAGCCTGCAGATATCCCCTCCAAAATGATTCAGATCCATGTTGTTGTGGAGGAAAGTGAGGTCAGAGGTCAAAGGTCAGGACTTGGGGGAGAAGGGGGGGGGGGGGGGGGCGGTGGTGGTGTTCAGGTCGGGGGTGTTGAATCAGAGCGGAACGGGCAGGAAGAGGAGACTGTAGATCATCAGGATGGAGGTCAGCTCACAACAAAGACACAGCTACAGCCACAACATGAGGAGGGAGGAGGAGGAAGGAGGGGAAGACACAAAAGAGGAGAGATGGGATGACAGAGAAGAGAAAGGCGAGGAGGGAGGAAAGAGGAGAGGTTTAAAGGATGACAGTTTCACACCTTCTCATCTACCTGCAGAACAAACTGAGAAAACACCAATCACATCTGACACCTCTCAGTTTCTCTGTCTGCTCATCATTTCCTCACTTTTCTCTCTGCTGCTCTTATTATATATACACTGTAAATTATGTATTATAGTTATGTCATGTAGGAACTCTACCTCTTTCCCTCTGACTTAATTCTGTACAGCCAAATAAACAGCTCAGGTTTGGTGTGGACGTCCTGACTCCAAACAAAACTTTAACCTCGGCCATGTTAAGGTTTCCACATCCAAACCTACCAGACAATAACTTGGAGTAAAGAAGGAAAGAGTAGAGGAGAGGACTAAACTTTTTCTTGTTAAAAACCAAGAAGCTCAGGCTCACCAGTGGTGGAAGAAGTAATCAGATCTTTTACTTCAGTAATAGTACCAATACAACAAGATAAAAATACTCCACTACAATAAAAAGTCCTGCATCCTACTAAAGTCAAAGAACAGAGGCTAAATGTACCTAAAGTATCAGCAGTAAAAATACTCGTTCTGCAGTAAAATGTCTCCTGTGACTGATTGAGTTGATTTTATGTGACGTTATTATATTTTGAATCCTGAAGCATCAAGTTAGAGCAGCATGTTATTGTTGTAGCTGCTTCAGTTGGAGACAGTTTTAACATCTTTATATACTGTTAGCAAGTGTAGTCCAGTGGTTCCCAACCTAGGGGTCGTGCCCCTCCAAAGGGCCACCAGATAAATCTGATGGGTTGTGAGATGATTAATGGAAGAGGAAAGAAGAAAAAAAAAGTTCTGATACAAATCTGTTTTCAGTTAGTTTTTTTTTGTTTGAAATATTGGATCATTTTAACATTCATAGAAATGAAACCATGTGAGCCGTTTAGAAGGGAAGAAAGGAATTATCTCTTTTACAACTCAGAGACGTCTGAAACATAACAAGTTGCAAGCAAAAAAGGTTTGAGAACCATTGGATGGTATTTAAAAATGTATTTTATACGTTTCTCATTTATTTTGTTTGTAAAATCTTACTCTGAAAAGAAACTAAAGGTACACAACTTTTTATCCCATCCCCCTGATGACATCGCTACATGCTGACTCAAGTAATTGTGATTATGATCCTCCTCTTCGCTGAATCCAAACCTATTCTTCTATCGGCCAAATCTGATCCAGACTGTGGAGGTTGCACATAAACTATGTTCGTTTTTTCACCATGTCTGTGTCATCAATAATACTATTTGGATATTTAATATTTAATTCATTTTGGGGGATTTTTAACGATATTTCTGAGATTTTACTGGATTTTCCTCTGGATATTTTACTATTTTTTGTCAGATATTTCACTTTGTCAGATGAGTGTTCAGAGCCTAAATAACTTCCACATTCACACAGACAACTTTCATGTTTCCACTGTGATCATCACAAACACCTCTGCTTCACTGTAAATGTGTCTAACTCTGCAGTGATGGAGGCTTCAGAGAGACACCACATGGATTTGCCGCTGGGTTAATCTATTCTGTTACTATAACACTGTCTGCAGAAACAAGAGGGAATTGTGTCGCCTGTAGTCGGAAGTGTTGAACTGAACAATGAAGCTAATAAACATGGAGGGACTCCAGGAGGAAACATATTCACATATGTGACTCATCAAACAGCCAGAGTCAGCAAGACTGAAGGAGAGTCACGATGACATCACTTGATTTTATTATTCTCTTGTCTTTCCACCGTCTGTCTTTCATGTATTGATCTCATGCGGCTCATCCATTTGTTCATTTGTTGCAGTTCCTCTCGTATCTCATAACTTCTGGTCTTTATCTCAGACTAAACACACAGTATAGGGTGCCATTCCTCTGAACCAACAGGATACACAGATCATTCGTGCACAAAATAACTGAACCTCTGTGTGAAAGGATGCTGCACCTTATACTACATAGAGTACTCTGGTAATATGTTGTGTACAGGTCTGTATTTAATGCTGAGTGTGTGAGTTGTTATGTTGTTGTTTGTTGTTGGTGCTGTTGTCGTAGGTTGTGGTTGGTGGTTGGTGTTGTAGTTGTTTGTGTCTGAAGATTGCTGTATGGCTCATGATGACTTTCTGAAAGGACTAATATCTATCTATCTATCTATCTATCTATCTATCTATCTATCTGTCTATCTACCTACTTACCTATATATCTATTTATCCATCTATCTATATATCTACACCAAGTAAAAAACATCTGTCCTGCTCACAAAGCCTACAATGAACACATGGCCAAATTTTGAGGAGGTCCTGTGATGTGACATCACCACATACACCGGATGCCGCAGCAGCAACTCGATGTTCCTGTCATTAAAAAATGTATTCACTGATGTATAACAAATATAATCGATCAGGGGATTCATCACTTCTGGCAGTGTTTGAAAGGGTTGAATCTAAATCCAAATGCTTTAGACCTTTATGTTTCCAGACATTATAATTGAACAGTTAACTGTATAAAAAATATGAAAATTCAAATAATTGAAAACTAAAAAAAATTATTTTCTGCTTATGGTTAAAATCAAATCAGATCTTTCTGGTTAAGTTCAGAGTGCAGACTGCTGATGATTCCTGACCTGCTGTTTGCTCTACACATTAATAATTCTTCTTCCAACTGAACAGTGCAATGTGCGTTTCTATGCAGATGATGAGATCCTGTATGTGAACAGCTATACAGTAAAACCAACCTGACACCCTCCAGGTCTCTTTTTCTCTAAATCTAAAAGATTTAAGTACAACGTAGTTAGAACTAAATGATTTGGTTTCAGATTGTCCTACAGAACTCATGTTGAACACCACAAATGATCCCTCTCATGTCTGCAGCTAGTTCAAAACTCTGCTAGGAGGATTTTAAGCAGAACAAATACAGACTGGCACATTTCACCCAACCTTACACCCCAACTTCCAGTTGCTTTTAAAATTGTATTGATAACGTTTAAGGCTCTTATAGGCTTTTATACATGTGGAGAGCCAGGCAGCTGCAACGGCTTCCTGTTTTAATTCTCCTTTAAAAACTCACTTCTACAAAATTGCTTTTGTCTTTTTACAAGATTAATTTATCTTATTTGACTGATGATGCTCTGTTTTATTCTTTTACGTTGTAACTATAAAGTGTTCTTTTAACAGAACAGTACTGCCTATTATTATAAGTTGTTCTTTTACCTGACTAATTTTACATTGTGTTTTTGTAAAGCATTTTGTAACCTTGTTTTGAAAAGTGACGTATAAATAAAGTTTATTAATATAACCATTATAATGATTATGATTGTAATTATTATTATTTTATAATAAGCAGTAGTGGTAGTATTAAATCACTGGATTATGGATCCTTTTATTACCTTTGAGCTGTCTGAACTGAAAGATGTCTCTGCCATGTGTGTCTAATGTTTAGGTACATGTGTGTCTAATGTTTAGGTAGGCCTATGTCCAAGGTCTGGCGCCACCCAAGATGGATGTCCCTTGGGGGTCGTTTTCCTAAGTTCCAAAGAGATGAGATCAGTTTCAACATGAACTATATGTTCCACCTTGCCTTTTTGTAAAATAGCCATATATGGTTATGAGGTTGGCTCTGAGCCTATCCTGACACCACACATTAGCTATACCATGATTCAATACGTCATCGACACTACATTGAGAGTCGACGCTGCTGAGGAGTTGCAGTGTGATATATATTTTTATGTTTCCTTTATATGTTATTGCATGAATGATATGCTATTGCATTAATGATATTAAACTTTCATAATATTTTCTTTGTACTAGTTGTTTGGAGAAAGATGTTTTCTGACATTGAGTGAGTATATTGAGACCTCAGATGTTTTCTTTTTTTCCTTAACGCTTAGGGAAATTGGGTCTAGGCAGGGAAAGGTCCATTGGAAGGTGCGACGGGGCGACTGGCCTGAATTTGGACATTGTTTTGATTTTATTTCTGAGGTTTTCACATGTATTTGCTTAAGTTATATCCCTATACAAATTATTAAAGTTCCTCCTTTTAATTGGTTTGGAGTACTATGTGTGGTTGCCCGATGCAGAGAGAATTTTCCTGTCTAGATTGTTTGATGGATATTTTAGGGAAGATGGCTGCCGGACAGGTTTTTCGCTCTCACAGTCCATAAAGCTGTAGAATGGTAAAAGTTATGTTCTAGAAAGCAGATGTAGGAGGAATTGTTATTTCTATCACAATTATATTCATGCATGTTTTATTCTTTTGTTTTTCGAGACTCTGTGTAGTCTCGAAGGGGGGAAATATGTCTCTGCCATGTGTGTCTAATGTTTAGGTACATGTGTGTCTAATGTTTAGGTAGGCCTATGTCCAAGGTCTGGCGCCACCCAAGATAGATGTCCCTTGGGTGTCGTTTTCCTAAGTTCCAAATAGAGGAGATCAGTTTCAACATAAACTATATGTTCCACCTTCCCTTTTTGTAAAATAGCCATGTATCGTTATGAGGTTAGCTCTGAGCCTATCCTGACACCACACATTAGCTATACCATGAGGCTTTAAAAGGTGTAGTTTGAGTGGAAAACGAGGGAGATTCACATTGGCTTCGGATCCTCTCACAGGCAATCTTTGGTGCTTGTTTTGATGCTGTACTTTTTGTAATAAACCTTTTTATACAACTAAGTCAGTGTCAGCGGAGATTCCTTCATCATAATCACATAATCGCTACAGAAGATACAACACCTTCAAAACCATTAGATACTTTTTACCACAGTGTCATTCTTTCATCACTGCAGACAGGCGTCAGGTCAGAGGTCATCAGTGGCATGTTGAGACAATCAGCTTACCTGTGCTTTCATTCAGACAGACGTTATATTGAAGTTACTTAATATCCTTTAGATATTTAACATCCTTAGTTCAGAGTGAAGTAGAAATGCTGACCTTTTATTAAGTGGTGTCAGTCAGATGTGACTGGTCCACAAACATTGTTATCAATGTCATCAATCATTTTGATTTATTATTCCAATAAATTTCCAATAAGCAGTGAGGAAGCCATTATACAGGTTCTAAATTTGGGGAAACAGAGCGTCTAATCTGTGTCAGCAGATTAGTAACAGAAGCAGTCTCTAACAGGTTAATGAGGTGTCTGAGCTGAGAGATGTCTCTGCCATGTGTGTCTAATATTTAGGTACATGTGTGTCTAATGTTTAGGTAGGCCTATGTCCAAGGTCTGGCGCCATCCAAGATGAATGTCTCTTGGGTGTTGTTTACTTAAGTTCCAAATAGAGGAGATCAGTTTCAACATGAACCATATGTTCCACCTTCCCTTTCTGTAAAATAGCCATATATGGTTATGAGGTTGGCTCTGAGCCTATCCTGACACCACACATTAGCTATACCATGAGGCTTTAAAAGGTGTAGTTTGAGTGGAAAACGAGGGAGATTCACATTGGCTTCGGATCCTCTCACAGGAAATCCATGGTGCTTGTTTTGATGCTGTACTTTTTGTAATAAACCTTTTTATACAACTAAGTCGGTGTCAGCGGAGATTTCTTCATCATCATCACAACATCGCTACAGAAGATACAACATTAACTTTACTGGTTTCCAGTTACACCTCACTAATGGGAAGAACTGAAAACTCTATTTTAATTAGTGTGTGTGTGACGGCTGTTCTGTGTGAGCAAACTGTCTCTGACGTTGTTTATGTTCGTTATCGGAGATAATAAAGTCCTTTACACACACACACACACAAACACACACACACAGTTATACTACTGTATGTGAGATGAGATCACAGTGACGGCAGCTTGTTTACTTCAAACACACACAAAATACAGTACACACTCCAACACACACACACACACACACACACAATCACGTTCATCAGCAGCAGCAGCAGACACATTGTGACAGTCCAGTAAAGTCCAGCTCAGTACAGTACAGTCTGGTAGAGTCTAGTACAGTAAATTACAGTCCAGAAGAGTAAAGTACATTCAGTACAGTTCAGTAAAGTCCAGTAGAGTCCAGTACAGCACAGCCCAGTACAGTAGAGTCCAGTACAGCACAGCCCAGTACAGTAGAGTCCAGTACAGCACAGTAGAATCCAGTAGAGTTCAACCTAGCACATAACAGTACAGTAAAATCCAGCTCAGTACAGTACAGTATAGCAGAGTGTAGTACAGTCTTGTACAGTACAGTGCAATAGAGTCCAGTAGAGACCAGTAGAGTCTAGTAAAGTCTAATACAGTCTGATGGAGTCCAGCCCAGTCCAGCCCAGTACAGCCAGTCCAGTCCAGTCCAGTCCAGTAGAGTCCAGTAGAGTCTAGTAAAGTCTAATACAGTCTGATGGAGTCCAGCCCAGTCCAGCCCAGTCCAGCCCAGTACAGCCAGTCCAGTCCAGTCCAGTAGAGACCAGTAGAGTCTAGTAAAGTCTAATACAGTCTGATGGAGTCCAGCCCAGTCCAGCCCAGTCCAGCCCAGTACAGCCAGTCCAGTCCAGTCCAGTAGAGTCCAGGTGAGTTCAGTCTGTTTCAGAGTTCAGTTCAGTGTTATTGTTGTTTACAGTGCAGCAGCAGCTCAGAGACATACAGTCTGAGCAGACAGACAGATGGACAGACAGATAAGAGTGTGAGCAGACAGACAGACAGCACTGAGAGACAGACAGGCAAATAAAGAGACAGACAGCTGGTTTACAAAGAAACAGACAGAAACAGTTTCAGAGTGCAGAGACAGACAGACAGACAGTACAGATACAGTTAGAGGAGGATGGACGTAAGACAGACAGACAGACAAGTGGACAGAGAGACAGACAGCTCCTCACCTCCTCTCTGCTCCTCTTCCTCCAGTGCTTCTCCTCCATGCAGCAGGCAGGACGGCTGGCTGGGAGAGGTTTTCTTCTTCTCCTCCGCTCAGTCAACGCATCGTCTGGTGTGTCACGGGGGGGGGGGGAGTGGGTTGGGGGGAGGGGGATGGGGGGGAGGACGGGGGAGGTGGAGGGAGGTAGAGACACAGCAGACAGCCGAGGAGGAGGAGGAGGGAGGAAGAGGAGGAGTCATCTGAGGACAGCGAGGGAGCTAATGCGGCTAACTGCCCTGCAGAGGACGAGAGAGAGAGAGGGCGAGAGAGAGAGAGAGAGGGCGAGAGACACAGAGGGAGAGTGTGGAGAGAGAGGGGCGGGCGAGCATGCATTACACTGCTCATCTGCTATAGGGAAGAACACACTGCAAGGTTGAATATCAAAGGGACAAATATACATAAATACACACTAAAAACACACGTGTTCACACTCACACACTGATGTGAGTGTGAGTGTGTGCAAGTGAGTGAAAGTGTATGTATGTGTGTGTGTGTGTGTGTGTGTGTGTGTGCGTGTGTGTGTGTGGCATGACTTGGCCAAATGCACAGCGCTGCATTGCAGTGCCGAGGCTGAGTTGGCATGCCGAGTACATAGCGTGCATACTGCGACTGTGTGCCAGGCTGAGAGAGAGAGACACACACACGCACACACACACACACACACACACACACACACACACACACACCCACACACACACACACACACACACACACTCATACACTCAGAAAGAGAAACAGCAGCAGCTTTTTGCAGCCTCAGCTTCTATCATCACATGTAGTTCAGAATAGTTTCTAACGTAAGAGAGAGAGAGACACAGACAGAAAAACAGCCTGTCTCTCTCTGTCTTTCTACAGTAACTGTCTGTCTGTCTCTAAATGGACAATTAGCGAGACAGACAGGTTTGGTGTCTGTATTTAAAGTTCTCCATCCAATATTAAATAGAGAGAGACGGGTGGGTGGATGTTGGATGGGTGAGGGAGGGGGGAGGAGGGGTGTTGAGGCTAAATAAGGACTCATACAGTAGCTGCTGTGTGTGTGTGTGTGTGAGGTCAGGGCGTCCTGATTCTGATCTCCTCATACAGTTTATTGACTGATAGTCACCGTGTTTGTTGATCCACCTGATCTCCGTCTGCAGACCTCCATCGGCTCCACCTGCTGTCACATGTCATCTGTTAGCTGGATAATAACATCTGATCACCGGTTGTTACATTTATGACCGCTGATCATAAATGTTCTCCTTCTCCATTCTGCCGCACTGGGATCAGATCTCAATATGCAAATCAGTTGTGGTGAGGCTGTGGTGGACTCAAACACGCTCCACCGCAGGCGCCATTTAAATTTTTGACACACTGACTGAAATATCTCAACAGATATTGGATGGATTGTGATAAATTGTGGTTCAGACATTCGTGTTCCCCACAGGATGAATTGTGCTTGCAAAACTAACCCATCAGCCTCAGCTGTACTTTGTGTTTTGCAAATGTTAATAAACTAAGATGGTGAACATGGTAAACATTATACCACAATGACAATGCAAACATGTTAACATGCGATCTAGCAATTGTAACAATTACTAAATTTCCTGTTGAATTGTCGGGAGTAAAAGTGTAAAGTAGTAAAAACTGGAAATGCTCGTGTAATGTAAGCATGGCTGCAGATTATAGCTCAGGGACACGTCAGTTTTAACGTTCTACACATTAAGTATGAACACACCTGATGAGGTCAAAGGTCAGACTGTCACCTTCACCTTCTTCAGCCCTTCGTAAAAAAAGCTTTCTCAGCATCAGTCCGACACTGAGCTGCTGCCTTGCTCAGTGGTTCAGGGCAGAGTTACTCATCTTCAACCAGCAACCTGAAGTAAACATGACAGTCAGTAAGAGCAGCTGCAACTTGATTTATTCAAATAGATTATTTACATCTCATTAAATTAATTAATCAGAAAAACACAAACTTAAAAGAGTGAACAGAAGCGGGAGAGCCGACTCCAACTGGTTAAAAAGACGGTGTGTTCAGGGACCAGCAGATAAAAACCTCCATCAGGTTTCAGGAGGTTTTTATCAGCTGACTGAACAGGTTTAGGGAGGAGGGTCGTCGAAGGAATCCACAGCAGCAGCACCTGACTCGTGACTGAAAACACAAACATCTCCACCAAAATAGACAAACTGCTAATAAATAACACTGAGAATCAACACTGCAGGGCCTGAAAATCATCAGTTTACCTGCAGCAACCAGACGACACACACCTGTGGTCACAGAGACAAGCTGCTCACCGCTGTGACAGCATCCGTGTGACAAGTATGGAGGATCATTTCAGCCAGAAAGAAAATCAGTCTACTGTTAAAATAAAGAAATACAATTTAAATGAAAAATAAGATATATTTAAAACAAATAACATGGGAAAATTGAACCATTATTTAATAACCATTCCTATAAAAGACAGTGTATAAATCAAAAGTGAAATTTAAAAACCTGAAAAATATATCTTTTTCTATTTTGTCAATTTGAGCATTTTCAGGTGTTTCTGTTAATTTTTTAATTCCTTTTCTAATTTAAACATTTTTAACTTTTTTTATTAAACGAATATATTTATTATTTATATATACAATCTAGAAAATATAATTTACTTCCTAATTTTTAAATTTCACAGTAATCATTTCTCATTTTGACATTTAATCATGTTTTTTCTGTTTTAAATTTAAATTTTCCTTTTTAATTTTTACTTCTGGGTAAAACTGTCTTCAAAAGAAAAACAGATGAGTGATGAAAGAGCTGAAACAGATTTGAACACGTTTGATTTTTAATTGATTCAATTTGTTAAAACATATTAAACATGAGACTTAATGACCTTTTGTACAACCTGTGTTTGTGTATTTTGATGATGTCACCTGTTGAACATTCACAAGACCTTCATCACAATCAAATGCGTTTGAGATGTTTAATATAAAGTCAAATAACATATTTATTCACACCTTTTCATCCCATTTGAACAGTTTTTTAACTAAATGTGGTTGTTATGAGCTCAAGCAGCAGAAACAAACATCACGGCGACATCACATCATCAGCTGATACACGATGACATCACTGCGTCACTCCACGGTGTTCATCCTGATGATTTCTGTTTTTAAAAAAATACACTTTTAATACTTTTTCCCCACTACTGTTTCAGCAGTAACCACACAACCATCAACTGAGTCTGAAAACCCTGGAAAACCCTTGAAAGGTTTGAAACAATGTTGTCTAATGTTTAAATTCAAGGCCTGAAATGGTGTTAAATAAATTAAAATGTAGTGAATTGTGTCTAATTTTTGGAGACCGCATTAAAATCCACAGTTGTAAATGATCAATAAACTGCTGAGAGGATATTTTAATGATCAAAATTTTAATCTAATGCTCATAATACTGACTCGCACACCACACACCTTATTATATAATCGTTATAGTTCAGATTTTTAAGAAGTATTTTTACATCTGAGTCTGTCTCCCTTTTCTTAACTTGTTTACTGTTTAAACGTACTGTTATATTTACTGTTAGTGCTTTTGACAAGTTTATTTTTACACTGTATGTAAATCCTGGTCACATATTTGGTCAGTAAACAAATTTAAGGGACTGTTATTGAACATGAAAACAAATATCCAGAACTGGATATCAGTTTCGTGTCTGGCTCTCTTTTTAGAAAAAACACAGCTAAAATAGATGTATTACACTTTCTAACCAAATGTTTCAGTGTTCTGGTCAGTTTCTCATATTTAATTCACCAAATCACGAATATATATTTGTAGAAATCTAAACTTTTCTATATTTTAGCAGCTTTCCTGCTCGTCAGACTCAGTTACAGTTTGTGTCTGCAGTCACCACCGCGGGGCGCCAAATCCACCAAAAACACAAACCTCAAACACTTTAAAACAAACCTGGACGGGTCCATGTTTCACAGTTAAGAAAAACACACACACACACACACACACACACATACACAATTACACATACACATAATGCACACACGCAGACACACACATTGTTTGTGTAGACGGAGGCGGGGCCTGAGAGGACAAGTGTGTTGTCTGTCAGCAGGTGAAACATTTGGCACAAAGTGAACACAGCAGAACCATTCGGGTCCTGTTCGGTCTCAGAGTCCTACTGGTCCCTCATCACGTCCACGTCCCTCAGGCTGTGGAGTTATGGGAGGTTTAAACCCAGTCCAGCAGGTTCAGTCCAGCAGGTTCAGTTCAGGTCTGACAGACGGATCTGAACAAACACCTGCTCACAGGAACCAGTCCGAGTTTCAGATGAACAAATAAATAAAGCCAGACCTGGGAGGCTGGTACGAGTTTAAAACAGATTCTTTAAATAAAAACAAATCCAGACCAGATTTCACATCTGAGCCACTAAAAATCTGGCATGACAGACGCTGGAGGGTACATCAAAAAACTGGTCTGGCGATGTGTAAACTGGTCTGGCGATGTGTAAACTGGTCTGGTCATGGTCAGACATGAAGGCGGGAGTATCGGAGTTTCCACCTCCTGGATCGGACTTTGAAGAAGAAGAAGAGGAGCATGAGGAAGAGGCAGGAGCACACGTACAGGACCACACACAGACTCATGTCCACGCTGTTAAAACCAAGACCCAGAATCCAAACACCTCCTCCGGTCGTTCCTTCTCCCCCTCCTCCACCACCTTCGCCCCCCAGACCTAGAACCTTGCCCCTGTCCTCCACCCTATGACCCTGGTGTCCGGGTCGAGGCTCAGGCTGCTCCTCAGCTTTCCTCTCCGGCTCCTTCCTCTCTCCTTCTCCTCCTTTGTGACTCTTTTGAGGCCGGCTGGTCTGTACAGGATCTGGATCAGGATCAGAAGGAGGTGCAGGGAGTCGTGGGGGAGTCAGGGAGTATTTGGGGGACAGGTTGGAGGCTCCGTAGTGTTGTCGGAGGAAGAGGAGGACATTGTCGTGATTCCAGATGTGGACGCCATTTTTCTCCTCGTGGCAGGAGGAGCAGAGGGAGGGGCTCGGCCACGGAGCTTTAGGGAAGAGGGGGTCATCACTCAGAGAACCTGGAGGAAGAAGAGGAGCAAGAGGAAGACGAGGAAGAAAAAGAGGGAAGGGAAGAGGGAATTCAGATTTAAAATTCTCTTGGAGATTCAGAACCTGAAAAATCTATTTAAATAAATATAAATTCATATTATTTAAATTCTAATAAATCCTGCAGTGTGAAATGTTTATAGTCCCACTAAAAACCAACAGTATGTGTGATGTGTTATTAATGTTGGAAAATGCAGAGCTGAGCTCATGAAAAGTCAACTTTTTAGAGATACGTGGTTCTCAAAGGACAGTGACGCCACAAACACAAGATGATCTTATCGACCATGATGCATTGCTGTAGATTAAACTGCAGTATATCAAGCAGTTACAATTAGCTCAACTTTAAACACCTACAGAGTATTTTTTACAGAGTGGTATTAGAACAGGATCTGAGTACTTCTGTCAGCGGTGATTGTTTGAGACTTGACGTATCCAAAGTGTGATGGAAATCTTAGAGCTGGTTCACTAACAAGAAGTTTCAGGAGACCTGGATGTCTTACACAGGAATATTAATTGAAGCTCGATCGAGGAGAAAAGGGAAACAACACGTGTGAATCACAGCGTACTGCTACCCAAATCTGAAGATGGTGTCCTGAAGCTCAGTATTTAACCCTCCCCAGAACTGATAAGTTCCGCTATATCCAAACAGGGTTATTCCTAACTCAGTCTGTCATGTGTGATGACTCTATTGGATATCAGATCCAAACAAGGAAAGACGTCAACCATTGCTGTCCTAGCCACAGCATAGCCTCTCTACAGTCTCTCTTATCCAGCGTCAACAACCAGGCTCCAGTCTGTTGTGTCTAAACCTGAATACAGAAGATATCTAGCAGACCTTGGTCTACCAGAGGCCAGAGCCAACTCGGCCTTGTCAGGCACACAGAGTGAGACAGGTGAACAGAGACAGACAGGTGACCTGACCTGTGAAACACTGTCTTAAGTTACCTTTAACCTACAAGAGGGAAGATTAACATACAAGAAGGAAAATTCCTTCACACAAAGTGTCTCCACACCACTGACGTCTTGTTACCTGGTTTATTTCATTTTCAGGACGTTCAAACACGACATGAAAAACAACATCACGTGGTTTAACCCAACAAACCTGCTGTGTTTCAAAAGCTGTTCTTTCTTAAAAGACTGCGACACACTTATTTCATCATAATCAGTGTTTAGATCTTTTGTATTGACCAGCACTACATACAAGGCATCACATGGTCGGACCCGTTAACCTCTGAACACTGAAGGTGATGGAGAGTTTTGTGTGTGTGTGTGTGTGTGTGTGTGTGCGCGTGCGTACCGGCAAGTCTGTAGTTGACCCTGTTGTGTTGGTTCCACAGCCAGAGGATCTGTTCCTCTCTGCTCTGGACTCTTTCCATGCTGACGGCTGCTGCCTGTTCAAAGTGTCGACCACACTGCTCGCAGCCGAAGAACGTCCTGATGTACCGACGCATCACCTGCAGCACCGGAGCCGCCTCGCCCTCCAGACCTGCATCACACACACACAAACACACATACAAACACACACACACACACACAGGACAGACATACAAGGGTCAGAGACAGGAGGATAAGGTGAAAATCACACACAGGTACACCTCTACAACAGGTGTGTGTATCTGTGTTTGTGCTCTTGTGCTTCCATCTTTGTGAGGACCATTTTGAGACATTTTGGCTCGTCTTCACTTGGACAGTTTGAGTATAGAAGTACAAATATGTGTGTGTGTGTGTGTGTGTGTGTACCTGTGTTTTCCAGCGCAGTGGGCGTGGCATCATGTTGGACAGTCAGGACGTGGAACAGAGTCCACAGGGAACACGGGTAACCTCGAAGCCCCGCCCTGCTGCCCTGGCAACCAACCCAGCGAAGCTCCGCCCCCAGGAACACACCTGAGATCTGGACAGGAAACAGGAAGTCAGCTGCCGCTCTGTGTGTGTGTTCAGTGTGTTCAGTGTGTGTGCGTGCGTGCGTGTGTGTGTGTCTTACCCTCATCTTGTTGTCCACCAGGTCCAGGACGGCCTGGTAGGGGATTCGCTGCAGCGGCAAACTAAGCAGCCAATCAGAGAGAGTCTCCATCAGCTTCACCACCGAACCCCCACCTGGATACAACTGCACAGGTAGAGAGACAGAGAGACAGAAGGAGGTCACTTGTAATCTGAGCAGCATGCCGACAAAGGGCCAACCAGGGGCCACTAAAGGCCGACGGTGAGCCGCCACCGCGCTGATCTCGGTTAGTTTGATACTCTCTGACGTTTCCATGGTTACAGATTTTTTCTTCTGATGAGTTTGATGATTTCAATCAGAAACTAAGAGGAACTCCTGCTGCAGCACTTTCACAACCAGACTGTGGTCAGACAGAAGCTTCATTCATGTTCACTTTGTTTTAAAAAATAGTCTGTGTCTTCAGTCATATCAATACTTTTCGAATATTTAATTTTTGGGGGTATTTTCCAAATTTCTTTTGGGAAGATTTATTGATATTTTACAAATCTAGGGATATTTGAATAATTCTGGAAGTAGAAGTCCTATTCATGATCTCATAAACACTGGATGCATCTTAAATCACTCTCCATTTACTATTTAATGCACTATATTAAGCCTTAGAGTTCTTTTTTTTAGTATCTGAATTCCGAGCCTCAAACAACACAATGAAGTAGTATCCATGACATGTGCATGAATTTCTGCTAACAATCCCACAATGCAAAGTGCCGCATTTTATAGATGTGAAAATGACAGTCTTGTGACTCTACAGCTGTCAGTGATGGCACAACACAATGATGGTTAGAGTCTGAAGTCTCAGTTTACTGCTCACAGTAGATACACCGACTGTCTGCTGTGTAGAAACAAAATGAATGAGAGAATGATTTCAGAGCCCATAACGTGTAAAAATTGGTGGAATTCCCCGTTAAAACTCTCTTGTTACCTTTGCGACCAGAGTGACAAAGTCCTTGAAGATCTTCAGCTCCTCCCCCTCCAGGGTATTATGGGTAGCCAGCTCGACTCTCAGCAGGTAGTGGAGGGCTGACTCCAGATCAGCTGTGTACACCTTCGACCTGCAGAGACACAGAAACAGGTTTACTGACGATCCCCGGTTCTACGAGTCAAATCAAACCGAGCCGAGACGAGCCGGTCAGACCGAGTCTCTTACCTGTCGAAGTCTCTCCAGGGCTCGGTGCCCTGTTTGTCCGGCAGCGTCCCCATCTGACCTCCACTGGAAGTGCTGCTGCTGCCCGACTTCAACCTGCGCTGAACTCCGGGTAACGTCCTCAACAAGGAGGAGAAGAAGAAACGCAACCGCTTCTGACTAAAGAAGGAGAAGAAGAAGAAGAAGAAGAAGAGGAGGTGAGGAGAGACTAAAGTTGTTGACACAAAATCTTTCTTGTATGTCAAGGGACTTCCTGGTTAAATAAACTTAATGACTGTGTGTGTGTGTATGTGTGTGTGTGTGTGTGTGTGTGTGTGTGTGTGTGTGCTGTTCTACATCTATCTTTGTGAGGACCAAGAGATTTAGACCTGGAAAGTGAGGACATTTTGTCTGATTTTCACTTCAAAACTGGATCAGATTTAGTTTAATGGTTCAGGTTAAAAATCACATTTGTAGGTTTAATTTTATATTATATTTAAGAATTATGCAATTAAAGATATAGTTTATAACCTACATTGATCTAAGTCAAAAGTGGCCAAATTTCTACCAGATAACTAATATTATTGCTTATAGAAGCTGCAGTGCCGTTGTGTTGGTACTTGGAAAAATGGAGCTTAAAATGTTTAAAGTTGTATACAAATATTATAATTTTATGATACAGTTATAAGGAGCACCCTTTTTTAAGATTGCTAAATGGATTTATAGACGTTTAATCTCGATAGCGGATATCCCCAGGAAGTGTAAGTCGCACTGAATCTAAAAATACATGTATCATGTCTGTGTGTTGAGATTTGACTGAGTTGTGACATTGAGAAAAAGGAAGACTAAGTGTTTTAAAGTATCATCAGATTCATCAGCTGTGTGTCACAGCTCCTGCTGCAGACACCTGCGTGCACCTCCCTCTCCCATCACGCAGTATCTTCTATCTAAAACGTCAAGGTCCTCACAAGTATAAAAGTACTTTAACATCTGTGTGTATGTGTGAGTGTGTGTGTGTGTGTGTGTGTGTGTGTGTGTGTTCACTCACACGTGCAGGTGTGAATGTGTTGCGTTCGGGTGCAGCAGGTAGATGGAGGGGAAGGTTGTGATCTTCAGAGCGTCCAGCAGGGGAAGGTCAGAGCTCAGAGCTCTTTTTACCTCCACACCTGAGTACTGCAGCAAGTCCAGGATCACCTGAGAGATGAAGACAGGCAGGCAGGCAGTTAGAGCCTCTGCTCTCAAGTTCAAGTTGAACCGTATCATCGAATATTATTATCGTCCTACCTCTCGTCCTACGTAGGAGTCTGGTTCCTCTATGATGATGGCAGTGTAGTGGTCTGACCTTTGACCTAACAGAGGAAGCAGCTCCACAGAACTACAGACAGACAGACAGACAGACAGACAGACAGACAGATTTACACAGAGCTGATGTTGACTGACACTCATGATTTAGATTTTGCTTATATTGTATTTTGTATTTTTTGCTTAAAAAAATACTCAAAAGATGAATTGATTATTAAAGTAGTTGTTGATCAATTTTCTGACCATCGACTACTGTTTCAGCTCAATCAAACATCGGCACATTGTAGAAGTTGGAAACAGAAAATAATTGTTGAGTTTGCATTAAGAATGAGTCACATGATTAAACAATTATCGAAATAGATCATTTCAGCTCTAATGTCCACGTTCAAGTGCGAAAAGGTTTCTCTTTCAAACGTTTTGTTTTACTTTTTTTTCTAAAAAATATAATCTCTCAGGTCTTCGGGGGTCCACAGTTGAAGTTATTGGTGTCTGTCATGATTTCTCCTGTTCATACTGGTTGTGCAGTGATCTCTCCCTAAAAATACGAGTTAATCTGACGCGTCAACAGCCTGAATCAGAGGTTCTGGTACCTGTATGGCTCCAGTGGAGGACAGTAATCCGGCCAGTCCAGCTTGGTGTGGTTCTGCAGGATGTTTACCATCAACTGTCTCACTGACTGGATTTCTCTGTCTGCACCTGGAGGCAGACGGTTTCATTTTCTAAATTATTCATAATCTGTAATGAGTGTGATGGTTCATTCTTGTTGTTGGGAACAAACATATGAAGCTTCTCAGCCTTGTTGAGCATTTAAGAAGGCTGTGGGATGTGGCTGAAAGTCTGTCTCACCTCTGTAGGTCGTCCCTTTGTCTGTCTCTGGACTGTGAGCCCGAAAATACTGATGACAAACAGATCTTTAATGTTATTACACATGACTACACAATGTAAATGGTATCATATAGTATTAATACACACAGTCAGACTCAGTAAACGGTGTTGTGACGTACTTTGAATGTTGGGTAAAACTTGATGCTGTATTCTTTACAGACGTCAAAGTGTTCCTCCTGAGCGCAGTCCAACACCGCCACACTGATGGCCTGCTGCCAGTCTGAGAGAGAGACAGGCAGGGAGACATGAGAGAGAGAGAGAGAAAGAATTTTTAATATATATCTATATACTGTATATACACTCAGTGGTCACTTCATTAGATACACCTGTTCACCTTGTTGTTAATGCAAATATCTAATCAGCCAATCATGTGGCAGCAGCTCAATACATTAAGTCCTGCAGACACAATGAAGAGGTTCAGCTGTGAAATGTGACATCTGTGACTCTGATTGTGAAATGATCGTTTCATGGCAGTTTGAGTAACTCAGAGACAGCTGATCTACTGATTTTCAGAGTTTAAAGAGAACATTGCGAAAAAAAAACAGAAACCACACAGTAAGTCAAAAAGAGAAGAACAAGACTGGTTCAGTCTGACAGGAACTCAAGTAAACCAGGTGTTGCAACAGAAGAGCATCTCTGTTGTAACGCAGGACGGCAGCAGCAGAAGAAGAAGAGCACAGCAGGTTCCTCTCAGCTAACAGGAAACTGGTCACCTGGTCCGAAGAACTATGATTTCTGCCGCCACATACCGATGGTTTCTGTTATTTAGTCCACCCTCACTGATAGAAATGGGATGGACAAAATAATAGAAATCCATGTCTGAATAACACAAAACAGTTCAACAGCAGCACAAACTACATCCTCCAAAATAATCATAAACGAATCAACACGTCTTTAAAACAGTTTCAACACAAATTAACGGTGGTGGAAGAAGTACTCAGATCTTTTACTTCAATAAAAGTAGTAATAATACACGTAAAAGTGTAAAAATACTCTCCTGCAAACAAACTTTTACTTAAAAAAAAGGTACAAAAGGTTTTAGCATCCAAATTTACTTGAAACATCAAAAGTCAAAGTACCTCATTATACAGAATAATGTATATTGAACTATTTTATTGTAATTATTTATGCATTAATATGGTAAATGTGTAGTTTATTTTAATAACTTTTATCTTAATCTGTAATATGTCATAATTGTTGTTGATTGCATTATGTAATATTAATCTGATTGTGAAAAGTATCTCAAATTATTAAATGTAGATGAGTAGAAGTATAAAGTAGCAGAAAATGTACCTCAAACCAAACCTACTGAGTGCGTGTATGTGTGTGTGTGCTGTGTGGGCGTGTGTGTGTGTGTGTGTGTGTGTGTGTGTGTGTGTGTGTCTCCCAGCTCTCTGTCTCTCAGGGTTCGGGGGGGCAACTGGGTCTTTGTCTCTCAGTTGTCCTTTGACTCCAACAGCAGGTCCACATAAAGAGAGTGTGTGTGTTTGTGTGTGTGTTTGTGTGTGTGTGAGAGAGAGAGTGTGTGTGTGTGTGTGTTTGTGTGTGTGTGAGAGAGAGAGTGTGTGTGTGTGTGTGTGTTAGAGAGGCAGCTGGTCTCCAGTTGAATTATTCCCCAGAGAGATGGAGGCAGATGGAGAGTAAAGACAGCAGACTGATTCCCACAGGTTGGTCTGTCTGTCTGTCTGTCTGTGTGTGTGTGTGTGTGTGTGTGTGTGTGTGTGTGTGTGTTTTTGTGTTTTTGTGTGTGTGTGTGTGTGTGTGTGTGTGTTCAGGCTTTTGCATATTTTGGAAATACAAATAAATGATGGAAACTTTTCTATAAACTCAAGGTCAGCTTGTAACAGGCGTAATCACAAACTTATCTTGTTTCTACATTAAAGAGTCTGATTAAATGTTGCAGGTGTTTGTTGTTTCAGTTCAAAACAATCAGAGAAAAGTAAACGTATAAATGAGCGTGCAGTGGTGAGTTATTCAGTTTACTGTTTTATAAAACAGAAAAGCAGCAAATCCTCACATTTGAGAGACTAAAGCCACTTCAAATCCGTCAAAATCAACTGACTTCAACTGCTTTTAGGGCTCAAACCTGACAAATAAAACAAACCTTTATTACCAATACTTTTGTTCATCTTGTTCTCAAATGGTGCATAATCCTAAATAATGTGGTTTTAAATTAGATTAGACAAATTATTAGTGGAGCATAGCAGCTTTGATTCAAACTGTGTCAAATATAATCGTTATAAACTGAGTGGAAAAAATCGATTTTGATCAAGTCTTTGCTTCAGAGCTCTGACTCTCCTGTTGTCTAACTAATCTAACAGCTGTTACACTAACAGCTGTTTAAAAACTATTACCTGATGTTTACCTACTTCAGTCTCTTGTGGTTCAGGTTTGACGTCCTGGAAGTTCAGTTTTTGTTGCTCAGAGACTCAGTGAACTGTGAGTGTCACCTGTCTGAGAGTCTCTACCTGTTAGTTTAAGTTGAAGTTAATAATCTTAATAATGGTAGTTTGTGGGCATCTAATGTCAGTGGTGTGAGTTAAGATACAAAAGTCTGCTAGAAGTCAAATAATCCATCTGTTTGTTACCACACAGCTAATTTTAGCCAAAAGCTGATTAATTGATACTGCTGCAGTATTGAGTGTTTATTCAGATAAATATTGGATGAGTCTTCTCTACAATAAAGGAGCTGTTAGTTAAAATCAGAGTGTTTACGGAATCGCTCCCATCATTCAGAACTTCATTCAAAAATCTGCTACTTTTCAGTTGCTTCACACAACTTAAAACATGTCATCAGTCGTGTGAGCCGCACGAGGCGGAGTTGAGATTTTACTGTAATTTTTATTACTTGTTGATTTTTTAAGTTGTATTAATGCCGAACTCAAGGGTGGGTACGATATAATCAGACAACGCACCGAGAGATACTTTAAGACTTATCGTCTTTTTACCAATAAAGCAGGAAAGAAGTAAACAGCCATATTTTGAATGGAGTCTGGTGCTGCTGTTTACAAAGGAGAATGGCACGGACCGGGTCGGACCGGGAAATCAAACCGAGTGTGTTCGCTGCCGTACCTTTGACGTCCTGAGCCAGGGCCTTCCATGTGCTGGAGTACTGGATGCAGTGTCCACACCAGGAGGAGAAGAACTGGACCAGCCAGGCCGAGGATGAGTTACTGACGGTGGGCTTCAGGCTGCCGCTGCTCAGGATCACCAGCGGGTCCTCCTCCGTGTACAGGCGGGCTGCGGTCCCCAGACACCCGGGGACGAGCCACAGGGCGACCGCCGCTTTGAACCAGAGCCGGAGCATCCCTGCGAGTCCGGGGGAGAGACACACCGAGAGCGGGCGGTCAGAGAGCCGGAGAGTTTCCGCCGGGAAGCAGCAGAGAGACTCGGGCAGACATGAGAGCAGCTGCTCCGCTAACAGCTACGTGTGTTCACGGCAGAGAGCGGCACGAGGGGCAGACGTCTCACTCCGGGAACCAGAGAAACCACAAAATGGTTCAACACAACAGCATAAAAACAAAGTAAATGTACGTGTAAAATAAAAACGACGGGTGTTAGGACATGAGTAAAATAAACAAAAGAAACACTGAACAGGATAATGACTGTATCGGATCTGTTTGGGTTGTTATGGTAACGGCTTTATGGCTGTTTCTGTTTTTACTGTGGAGGAAAACATCTCGTTCAATACACGATCTTTCTCTAACTGAGACTAACGCGTGAACTGACGTCACAACCGAGCTGCGTTCAAGTGACTCGAACATCTCAGTTTCCGAAGTTCACGTTACAGTTAACAAAAAAAAAAATACTTTGTTACTGCTCATGCTGACTCTGAAAGTTTCATGTGCAAACAGACTAAGCTCGTTAAAATGTCTTAATATCTTAATTATTTGCAGCTGACTGAAAGGGTTTGAAGTGTCAGTTGAAGTGTAATTTCCCTTTCAGACACAACGAGACATCCTGCTCTGGTAGTGTTAAATCAAACTAAAAGTCTTTATTTTCTAAGTAGCACAAATCTGCTCTCGTCGTCTGTGTTTAATCAGGAAATCGGATGATCTTGTGGTTTACTGCAATCTGCGGTTGAAGTGCAGCTGAAGTGTAGTTGGTGTGTAAGCAGCAGTTCATGTGATTAAAGAGTAAAATGATTAAAGTGTCAGTTGTTGTGTACAGGCTGAAAGTAGTGGAACTGTAAGTCAACTGGTACACTGGTAAAAATAATTAAGTAGAAACAAACAATTCAATATATAAGGAGAACAAAACACTTATTTGGCTTTAAATGTACACTTTCTCAGGAAATACCTCTGGAAATACACATCTGCTGAAAAACTCAACCAATTTAACTAAAATTAGTACTAAATGGCAAAGTTTCCAGGAAACATCTATATTTGTCCAAATAATATTTATTTATATGTACATATTTTTACAATGATTAGTTATTTTATCTTTTTCTTTTTTTAAACAAGATATTCAAAATTTTTGTCCCACAATACCGAAAATTGTTTACTTTTTCTTCTTAAACAATGACAAATCTTTACTATGTAGGTATATACATATAAATCTCTATAGGAGATATGATTAATAGTTCCTTACAACAAGCAGAAACACTAGCCACATACTTTACGAAAAAGGAAAAAAAATAAAATAAAAATCTTGATACTCTGCTTCTGCTTCTCTTCATTCACTCAGTATTTCTATTTTCCCCCGCGGTCCCTGAATGCAGCATTACTCCCCTTCAGGTGTTCGTGTTTCAGTTTCACTGTAATAACTTTATTATTATTATTATAATAAGAAGAAGAAGACTCAGCTCAGACAGAAGTGATGGGAGGCTTCACCCTGTTAAACTTTTAATATGAAACTTTTTTTCCTGCTGCAGTTTAACCTCAAAGTTTAGCGTCCTGTTTCCATAGCAACGGAGCAGCTCGACACCTGAGGACAGAAAACAGAAAACACAGGTGATGATCTGCACATTAACGACTGAATAACGTGTTTATGAGCAGCAATGTAAGTACTGCAAGAGTCAGTGGTTTTATTAGTAGCTGCAGTGCTGACAGTACTGAGATATCTGTAGACCTCAGTTTAATTATTAACACACTCAGAGAAACAGAAACAAGTTGAAAAACATTCAGTTTTAAGTTTTATTTGTTTGGAATAACTGACTGTTACACATTCAATCTATAACATATTTTAGAGTATTCAAAACTAGCCTGTTATATTTAATTTTATTCTGTTATATTTGAAATAAAGTTGCTCTTGTTTTGAATGTTTATTTTTATGCTTGTGAATTACATAACAATGATTCTATTGTTGTTAAAATTTTCAATATTTGACTTTTTCCTCTGATACAGACGCTGCAGTTACAGGTTACTTTAAAATCCTGCTTATGAACATCTTGTAAATATGATGAGCTGATATGAAGTGTGTGTGTTTTCTTATTATCTTATTAAATTTTGTTGACTGCTGTCTGTGAAACACATTGTTAACAGTTTTTCATTGAGGTTTATTCAATTTCAGCACAATTTATTTATTTCCCAGAGCCAGCAGGCAGTTTGTAGCATCATTCAAAAACACACTGCTGTGACTGGCCTTGAAATAATTTAGAAACCTGATTCTGTTCCAGAAGTAAGAAAACTTCATTAGAATCTCATTGATAAATTGTACGAAATAACAAAATTACTCAAAATCTGCCTTAAAACACAACATAACTCACACCACAGGACCAAATCTTTGACAAAACAATCCCAACTCAAGGTCCATTTACCAGTTTTTTTTTCCTGAGTATACTTGTTGCCCCTCTGGCACCAGAACTGTAGTACAAACAGTACTGACAGGTACTAACAGTACTAATAACTGCTGTCACTGTCCACTACAGAAAACCTTTACAGGAGTCTTCAGTCTGCTCTTCATCATCATCAGTCACAGAGGAGACATGTCTTCACAGAGGGTGGGGGTGGTCAGAGACTCCATGTTGACCAATCCGCTGCTCATCAAGGTAAACGAGACACTGCATGAACGTTCGGCATCACAGTTTAGTTACTGTCATATAAAAAGACAGTAAACGGGGAAAATAATAAATCAATGTAAAAATGTACTGTAGATGTTGAACAATTTCTGTTGAGGTTTTACTGGAGAAACTGGGTCTTTCTCTGTGAGTTGTAGAGAAATTCTGTCTTCTTTAGGTCCTTTGATAAAAATCAAAAATCAACGTTTCTGTGAATACATATGCCTTTAATGCGTACACAAGAGAGGACTATAACAGTGAAATCAGCATTCATACAAAACAAAAAAAAAACACTCCCATACCCCGTGCATCAGTTCAATTCTTTTCATAATAAAAGTCTCCTTTCTCCTTAGACTGACTGCTGCATACTGAGCTATCACAGTGAACACAGTGTCTGCTCTCTCTGCCTTCTAATAGCAAGACGAAACAAAGTTATTTGCACATAAAGTCAAGGCAAACTGTTAAATCACAATTTATTCCCCTACAAGCGGAGGGCTTTTACTGTGAAGGATCTGGGAGGCTTTTACTTTGAAGGATCTGGAGTTAGTGTATTTAATTAAAATCAGATTATTGTAATGATGTTAATCATTATATGTTAATAAACTGTTGGCCTCCTGCTGAGTGTGAAACCTCCTGAGGAACACTAGATGGCAGCATCTGGTTAAGTCAGCAGAGGAGGGCCGGATTCACACGCTCGAGGGCCCCGGGGCAGATAATGAGCTGCTGGGCCCCTAGGGACCCCCCCCCCCCCCCCCCCATCACCAATTGACCTCAGGAAAAAAAAAAAACACTTTCATCTAGTGGCATTGAAGAAAACTTGGTAGTCTTCATCATCATGTGAAGAAAATGTTAATTTGGTTTGCAGCGAGTTTCAAGCCTCTGAAGTCTGACCTTTATAGAAATGAAGTGAAACCAGGACCATGTGACGCTGTATACATGTGATGATGATGATGATGATGATGTCCTCCCCACTGTGTGCAGGCGTCTCTGGGTCAGACCAGGTCCAGAGGTCTGCCAGGTCTTGATCCAGATTTCACTTTTGGAACCAGCAGCAACTCGCTCGGAGACGGAGGCGTGGCCGAGGGTAAGACAAGACTGTCACCTCACCGTAACACTGACATGTAACACTGACATGTAACACTGACATGTAACTGACATGGTGATGTCTGTGTGAAACTTTATATTTTTATCAACCTCTCTGTGCTCATGTTTGTTAAATTACCTGCAGACTGATACATCAGCATATTGTCGGCTAAAAGTATAAACAAAATAAACATTAGTTTCCAAAACACAACACTCAGCATGATGTTTGTATCCAACCTACTGAATACTGATGCTTAACAGATTCAATTTAGTCTGTGTGTGTGTGTGTGTGTGTGTGTGTGTGTGTGTTTGTCTGTGTGTGTGTGTGTGTGTGTGTGTGTGTGTCTGTGTGTGTGTGCCTGTGTGTGTGTGTGTGTGTGTGTGTGTGTGTGTGTGTGTGAGGTTTAGCAGCGGTCAGCTGTCACTGTGTGTTTGTATGAAGGAAACATGCCTTCAGGCAACAATCACTACTGTCACTCACACACACACACACACACACACCTTCGTTTTATTTAACACTCCTGTTGGTTTATGAATCCCTCACTGGTTTATTTCTGATCTCTGTTATGAAGCGTCGAGGCCTCTCAGGTGATCTGGATCAGGTCTGTTTTCTGTCTCCAGAGTTCAAACTAAACCTGGAGAAACACATATCTGAAATCTGACTTTTCTGTTTACATTTTATTAAATTAAACTCTGAATGTCTCCCTGAATTTTCTGTTATTTGCTGGTTTCAGTCAGACAGAAACAGCCTGAACAGTTTTATTAAGATCTCTTCTAACAGAAGCGTGTCAGTCCTTATTGTGATCAACAAATCAATGAACATATTGATCCTACCTGAGCACTGGGATCTACCTGCCGAGTTCTTTATCCTCTCTGCTGTTTCAATTCTGTATAAATATTTTTATGCTTATGTACAGCTTCATTCCCCTGAGTGTGTTTGCCACATATTGATAATTATTTCTTACCAATTTAACTTCAGCTCATGACCTTTGAAGTTTTCAGTTTTGGGATTAGGATTATGAGTTTTTCTTTCTCTCCTGTGTGTTAATTTACATTATTTGCATTTATTATTTACAGTTGCCCTTACAGAGAAAATTGCAGGCTTTGATTTAATTTATTTCTTCGGTTTGTTTTAATTTTGGTATTTTAAATCTTCTATATAACATAGTACTGATCGCATCTTAACGCAGATTATTTTTTTACTTAGCATTGAACAAGGATAACTCCAATAATATTTAGAGTAGGTCAGTGTGGCCTGCTGGGAGTTGTAGTTCTTGAACGTTGTACCTTTGTTGTGTCAGCTCTGTCAAATTGGAGGGAGCAGCCCAGACGTGGAGACTCTGCTCCTCATCGACCCGTCGCTCCGGACTTCGTGTCTCTGAACCGGGATGCGGTGAAGTCCGGCCTGGTGACCTCCAAAGAGCTGAGTCAGTACCGGGCTCAGATGGCCGGGACCAGGAGCCAGAAACCCGGTCCCAGACAGCAGGAGGGCAGGGCTTCACGGCGCCCGGCCGTGCCTGACATCACATTTGGAGTCACAACAAGGTCAGAAAAACATCCAGAGAGCTGATTATTGGTTATTGATTGATGTACTACTGATCGATCTCTCCGTCAGGGCGGCGTCTCCTCTGTCCGACCTCCTCTCTCATCAGTACGCTCGTCAATGGCTGGAAGAGCAGCTGAGCAGGGATCAAATCAGCAACCACAAACAGCTGCAGAGGGTGAGACTCCAACAGCTGAAACAATTAGTCGATTAATCAATTAGTTGATTGAGAGACATCTTTTTCATGTCAAAACAATTCATGGTTCGGAATTTTAATAATTTCATTGTATTTTTGATGACGTTGAGGTTTGGACTGTTGGTTGGTTGTGAAGGTGTCACTTTGGGCTCATTGTGACGACATTTCTCACTATTTTCTCTATTTTTACAAACCAAACAATCAATCGATTAACGGAGAAAATATTCAGCATGTTTAATAATAAACTAATGATAGAACATATTACAGTACAACAGGCACAGGGGACATTTTTCTGCACCGAGTACTTTTACTTTTAATACTTTAAGTACATTTTCCAGATTATACTCACATACTTAAGTAGCCAGCAGGATTTTTACTTGCAACAAGATATTTTTACAGTGTGGTATTTGTACTTTTACTTAAGTGAAGGACCTGAATATTTCCTCCACTTCTGAATTAATGTCAATGCATGGTCCTTCTAAGTGACATAAATGTGTGTGTGTGTTTGTTTGTGTGTGTGTGTGTGTGTGTGTCTGTGTGTGTGTGTGTGTGTGTGTGTGGGTGTGTGTGTGTGTGTGTGTGTGTGTGTGTGTGTAGATAAGACCAGGTTGTATTCCCGACACCAGGACCAGCCTGTTGAGGAGGAGCAGGCCTCTGCCCGTCACACAGACTCCATTCAAACTGCCTCGCTTCACTCAGGTACTCACTCCTGTTTTTCTTTCTTAAAGCTGCAGCAAACAACATTTTAAAGTGTCTCTGGTACTGATGAACTCACAGAGAAACATCTCCATCTCCGCGGCTACAGAGCTTTTTAAGCCTCTTTTAGCTCCTTGTTTTGGTTTTGCGACACATTTCCTCATTCAGAGGAAAAGCTGTGTAAACCTGTTCACCACCTGCTCAGCAGCAAACAGCAGACAGACACAGTTAGAGCCACATATTCTCCTCAGGAGGTGCAACTTTAAAAGGAAATTAAAAACTACCAGCAGCTCCTCTCTTCTGCCTCCTGCTGGTGACAACACAGCTCAGCTCTCTCCTCACTATCACCTCCTCTCTCTCATGTGACAGCTGATATTGATGCTCAGGTTACCTCATGAAACATGTAACAGCTCATTATCATCTGTCAGCGAGACGTCCACCTCCTCCTCTGGACCTCCTCCTTCATCCCACCATCATCTGTTTATCGTCTTTGTCCTCCTCCTCCTCTTCTCCTCCTCTTCTTCTTCTATCTGGTGCCAAACAATCTCCTCCTCCCTCTCAGGTTCCTCCTTCTCTGGACACCTTCAGGGACCAGGACGCTCGTCTCCGGGCGTTCAGGGCTCATCAGTCAGACTCTGTTTCCAGGAGAGGAGTTCAGGGTTTGGGGACGTACGGTCTGGACTGACCTGAGGAGGAAACAGACTGAACCTCTCTCAGAACATTAATACAGACACACTAATAATAAATACAATAATAAAGAAAGAAAATGAAAGGAAACCTTTTCTCTGTATGTTTTTCTTCCATCAACATCCGTCTGAAAACACAAACTGTGGTCAGAGGTAGGTCATCGGAGGGAGGAGGAGTTCCCCAGGGCTCTGTACCAGGACCTTTACTCTTTCCAAAATATGTAAATTACCTTTGTGACAACTTATCAAATGTACTGCACCATTTTATACCGATGATTATCTATTGTTCTTCCTAATCAGCAGTACAAACCATAGTTATGGCAGTAACACCTTCAGTGTGGTCTTTTATCAAATTGTTAGTATTTATATATTATCATTCATTAGAATTTATCTCTGTTTTGCTGTGTCTGTCAGACTGTCAACTGTTAATATTTATCATAGGTCTCTTAAATCTAAGATTTAATCTAAACATAACTTTTACCTGGAAAACACACACACACACACACACACACACACACACACACACACACTGCTGGAGGAGGAGCAGGTTAATAAATCTTTACACACAGCAAACCTCTCTCCATCTCTCTCTCTCTCTCTCTCTCTCTCTCTCTCTCTCTCGCTCCCTCTCTCTCTCTCTCTCTGTCCATGGTGCTGAAATCAGCTGCTGATGGATTCCATTATTGATTCCATTATTGATCCAGATCCACCTGGATAATAATCATCACTCAGCGGTTAAACTGTTTTTATTCTTTTAATCAGATTTTTTTTTTTTCTGAACTGAACTTTAAACGAGGAAAATGACGTCACAACCACACTAATATCTTCAGTTTTTCGTCTGATTTTCTGCTGTCGGACATGTAAAGTTTCTTCTGGGATGTTTCTGCTCATCTTCTGGCTGAAGAAACTCACCTGAGGCCGGACGGAGATGGAGGTTTCTGCCTCCGGCTGCTCCAGGTTCCGCATCGACTCGCTGCTCTCCCTCAGGCCGCCGGGCGGGAGCCTCTCCCGGGCAGACCCTCCGGAGCTCAGCCCGGGCAGCAGCAGCGGCTGCTCGGCGCCTCCTTCCCCGCGGAGAGAGCCTGTTCCCCGGCTGCAGTCTGCTCTGCTGCCCGGTGACCTGCAGCAGCTGCAGCCCCGCACCGTCAGCTCCTCTTTTCTGATCCGGGATATCTTAGCGGACTGTCGGCCCTACTCTGACCCGGGACAGGTCTACTCTGACCCGGGACAGCCTGAGAGAGAAGCCGAGCCGTTCCAGTCCGGACCGGAAGAAGACTATCAGGATAAAAGCCGCAGCAGCTCCTCTTCTGACAGCGAGTCCAGAGGTGAGAGACACCTGAACAACAGCTGAGAAATAATGTCATCATTTTAATGACAGCTAAAGAAAAATCAGTTTCTGATAAGAAAAGAGACATAAGCTTCATTTAATCGTTTTATCTGGTATTTATTCATACAGTATTCTTTTTAAGCACAAAAATAAAGTGTTTTAAACAAATCTGTGGAGACTGAAACAAAAACCGTTCAACCTGCGTTGTTTGTGTGAAAAGAGCACATTTAAAAAAATGATATATTAAAGTTAAACAGCACACACTTTATAAAAAGACGTTATAATTAATATTGTTGTAATCAGATTTAATGAATAAAACAGACGGTTTGCAGTTTCAGGATTATTGTGATTTAATATCTTTGATTTGAAATTTGTTATTATCAAAAACGTGAAGAACATTTTCAGGTTTTTATTAGAAAATAAGAAGATTAATGAATTAACTCTGATCCGCTGCTGAAGGAAAGTCAATCTGTTATTTTTTCATTTCGTTGTGATCTTTTTTCTTCATATAATAATAATAATAATAATAATAATAATAATAAATATACAATCACGACTGTATCATGTAGGTTATATCATAGAGTTTTATTATTTACAAATTCAACTCAGAGTTCGGATAAAAAAAAAATATTTGTTTTATTTTATTTTTGATTTGGATCAAATCACCTTCTTCGTTTTATAAAGTTAATTTTAATAAAGTTTCAGCAGCTTGTTACACATTCGTCTTCTTTTAGTTTTTTACATAAAGCACTCTGCACCGCAACCATTGCATTAATTGTGATATACGCTATGAATAAAAATAAGTAAGTTTATTTTTGATTTATTCCACTGCTGCCTTTGATGGTTTTAATAAGGAGGCCAATTAAGGACAAAAAAGTCGGAGCTGCTCATTAATTATTAATCAGAAAATGTCATTATCTTTTCTCTGAATTAGATTAGATTCACTTTAATGTCAGATTTCTCTGAAAATAGCAGGACAAAACACAAAGAGATTCAGCCCGAAGATAAACAAACATTTATAATCAAACATCAACACTTCCAAAATTATTGATGAGCTCCACAGGAAAACACATCTTAAAACAACCAGTTCATTACATCAGACCACTGGTTTAACATCACCAGTTAACACAAGTTAAATGTTGAAATCCTGATTCTTATAAATCCCTTTAATCCAGTTTAAAGTGTGTTTGTTATAAATTATTTAATTAGGTTTTTAGAAAGAAAGAAAGAAATAAGAAGTTTTGATCAGACTTAAATAATATTGATGATAAACTAATAATTGAAGCATTGTGTCAGTGTGACCTCTGACCTCAGGGGGAAATCTTCCTGCTTTTACAGATATTGATGATTTTCCCCTGAAATCAGATTGAAACAAACTCTTAACTTCACAGTCTTCATCCGTCTGTCAGAGTCAAAACTATTAGACTATAACATCTTAACTGTGCAGCTGCTGTGGTTTAATCAGGTCCTGGTTTCAGTGTCTCTTTGGGACCTGAAACCAGGACCTGATTAAACCACTTGGGCTCACTGACCCCCCCCCCGCTCCTCTCAACTTGGGGCTTGTGGGGCCCCTTGAGGTCTGGGGCCCCAGGGTAGTTCAGGCTAATTCAGTACAATGTGACATCAGACAGGTGGTTTTTCAAACCAAACTGACAACATTGGTTGCGATCACATCTATTTTTCTTCATGCAGACATTCAGAGATCAGAAATAATAAACTCACCTCCTGATCAATCACCTGACAGGCCTGATGTGATGTCATTTCTACCTGTCAATCTCTCAGTGCAGGACGGGGCCTCGGACCCTGCGGCGGGCCGCCTGAAGAAACCTCGCAAAGCTCGGACGGCGTTCAGCGACCAGCAGCTGTCGAAGCTGGAGACAAGCTTCCAGAAACAGAAATACCTGAGTGTCCAGGACCGCATGGAGCTCGCTGCTTCACTGCAGCTCAGCGACACGCAGGTCAAGACCTGGTACCAGAACCGGAGGTAACATGTCCCAGAAGCATGGACGCAAAATGAAAAGCCTTCTGTGTCTCTCTGTGGTTGTTTTGTGTCTCTTTCTGGTCAAGTATCTTAGTAACATAGTTAACAAAACAATCTCACCTCAAAGTCCATTCAGTCGCTGTTTGGAAGCTTTGGATCACATGATATTCATCAGTAGGTGAAGGATTTCTATGGTGAAAAACTTCCCACACTGACATAATAACTGATAACATAATAATATATGAGTTAGTACCAAGAGTAGTTTAACTATCATAGAAATATGATCAAAATTTAAATGACCTGATACATGAAAAGAGAGTAAAATACAGTAAATATATAAAACACCAATTTATTATCAGAACAAAATAAACATTCTATATTTCCTGTTTGCTTATTTTAGTTGTCTGTCTGTTCAGTATCACTGTGGACAGACACATGTGAGACATTTCCCGATTAATAATGAACACTGTGTGATTAATAATTCAGCAGTGTGTGCTGTAATTAATGATGAATAATTAATGCAGAAACAAATCTGGGGCTTTTAGTGCAGAATCACAGAGAGCAGGAGCAGCATACAGCACTGATTTTTTATTTATTGATTTATTTTTATTGTTCCACGCCCAGAGAGTCCTGTTCTGTGATTGGCTGGAGGACTAAATTAATCATCAATAAGCTCCACATTTTGGGACGTTCTTGCTCTTATTCAGATGTTATTTTTTGGAGCATTTCTGTTCCTAAAAGAGAGAAAGGTTTTTATTTGGTATTTTTGATTATAAGAATGAAGATGAAAGCAAATATTTTGTAATTAATCTTATTTTCAAATTGTTAAATTCCACATAAAAATGTTGCCAATACTGTATCTTGCGTGCAAAATTATTACAATTTAAGTATATAAAATAATATATTATTATAAATACATTTTTTATTGTGTGTTTCTTCCATCAGAACGAAGTGGAAGCGTCAGTCTGCTGTCGGCTTGGAGCTGCTGGCTGAAGCTGGCAGGATGTTCCTGCCCACACACTACCTGTACCCTCCTGCCCCGCCCACACTGGACCTGTACCTGTACCGAAGCCACGCCCCCCCCCACCACCACCTCCACCACCCAGTCCCGCCCCTGCTGCCCCACATCCTGACCCACACTGAACCACACCCCCGCTGACACCAGCACACTGGGAGGACTGGGAGGACTGGTTTCCACGGGACGACGTACAGGAACAAAACTGCAGCTCAATAACCCAAATTCTTTACTCTTGATTATTAGCAGAATAAAGTTAAGAAGACTTTTATTGGCCCTTTTCCACTGCAGGAACTTAATGAAACATGTTTCCTTTGTGTCTGTTCTACGTCCACTTTGGGGACGAGTTCCTGGAACCACATCTGGACTCCGGTCAGGAGGCGATACTCAAGTTTCAGGTTCTTTCAGAGGTTGAAGGTAATGATGTCGATCGTGACGTCACAACAAAGCAAACACAACAAAAGATTGGAGGAGGACAACCAAAAAGATGATGAGGAGACAGTTCGAAGTTAGAAACCAAAACGTGGACGAGAGGATTTCTCAGCAACAAAACAGTTGGTCCATAATTTCAGTCAGTAATAATAAAACACCAAGTTAATATCTGAGATGTGGGATCAGTGGAAGTAACTCGAGCAGTCAGACGATGAGACAAACCGACATCTGAGAATTTTGGGTGTTTTATGTCTGTAATTGTTAAAATTCAGTTTTTTAAATTTTCAATAAATATGCAAATAATTCTTGATGTTTTATGTTACTCGGTTATTATTTGCTGTGCACTTTAAAGGTAAATGATCACTTAAAGTAAGTTTATGATAAAACAACACGTGAAATAACTGATGGGCGTCAGATACAGGGTCCCGTCTCGAGATGTGTTTATGGACTCATGTTGGCCTTGTGGTGGTTTGATTCAACTCAGCTGGTGCTTGTCTCGGTTTGATGAGTGTTGTGACTCTGACTTGGACTTATCTCAAGTTTTGATCTGGACTCGTCTCTGCCTCGTGGAGGTTTTGACTGGGACTTGACTTGGTCTTCTGGGGGTTTTGTCTCTGAATCGTGGGTGCTTAACTTGGACGTGTCTTAAACTAGTCTCATCTCTTTAGACCCTCACGGTTGTTTGGACTTGGACTCGTGTTGTACTGGTCTCAGTCTTGATGGGTTTTAAGTCAGACTTGTCTCTGGTCTTGATTGAGGCACATTCACATATAAAACGCCTCAGTTTGTATCGTGTGTAGGTTAAATCAGTGGAAACCTGCTCAAAGTTACAGATATTCAGTTTACAAAACATTAAACCTGAGAAAAGCAGCAAATCCTTGGCCTGGAGAAGCAGCTACCAGAGGATGGTTGGGGGTTTTGCTTGATAGATAATAAATTAAATCTGATAAACAATTCGATCAATCCCGTCCAATCAGACGGCTGAACGTTTAATTCATAGCCAGACATTTACAGAGCGATTAGCTGTTGAAATATTAAATAGGGAGTGAAATATTAATGCTGTTAAAAGGCAGCGATTACACATCAGAATGACCAGAACACTCAGAATATTTCCTTAAGTGCTGCAGAGTGTTTGCAGACAGCAGCTGGTTCAACAGAAACACTGAAAACAGGCTTTTATTTCTCAACTTTTAAAGTTCCCCTTTAGTTTCAGATTTTTATTTTCATGTTTTATTTATTTATTTATGTGTCTGACTGTATTGTTTATTTTTATATTTTCATGGCTGCATCATTGGATGTTGACTGGAGGCTTGAGGTCCAGTAAAGCCTTAAAAAACTGTAAACGTTATTGTGAAACCAACCTTAGACTCGTACAGATGAAGATGTATTTAATATCTTGCAAAATGCAATTTATGGATTTGTTTTTTAATACTCAGGGATGTCCTATGTGTGGGTTTATGGGAAAGCACTTTTGGAGCTAAAATCTGCATGTAATGACGTCTCGTCTTTGTGTTAATGTTGCATTAAGCTGTTCAGTCTCTTCCTTCAATGAAACTGCTGAGCGTCTTTAGTTCAGAGCAGCTTCCACTCACACGGGAAAGACGTCAGATTTGCTTTACTATCTGATCCGACTGTCACGTCACCTGAATTCATGTCTGTATCACATTCAGCAGCACAACAGAGCAAAAAAAGGAGCGAAATCAGAATCTAGTTTCAGTTCAATTTTTCCACTTCTTCACTTAAATAAAAAATTAATATTGTTTTACCTGCAGCACTGAACTGCAGTCGTACTGTAGTGTTCAGGGTCCAGTACTCAGTGTGTGTCGATCAGGACAGAGAATCTGAGACTCGACACACGCTGATGCTGAAAAATAGAAAAGTATCCGGACTACAGACGGCGTCAGTTTGTAGTATTTTATTTTCCAACAAAGAAAAGTAAATCTTTTTACTGCTTCATCAAAGACATCCAGCTGTAGAAATACATGTTATTTATATTTAAATATCATACAAACAAGCACACAAACAACTTGAACACAGACTGAGAGGAAAGTTCCTGTGGTAGTTTAGTTCTTAAAGACTTAAAGACAATCAGATCATAAATTAAAACCAAATTCATCCTTTAAAAAAGATGGAAAATTAAAGTAACTGTTGACCAATCAGATGGCAGTGTAGTACTACATGAAAGTATTTTGACTGTTTTCAGGACAGCTTACTCTGAGAACTCTTTCTGTCGTTTCATTCATAGAGACTTTGGTTTACAAACAAATATTTCACTCCAGCTTTAATATTTTTCACGCCATCTTTTGGTCAGTTTGCGCTGTCTTGAATTTGCTTCTAATCACGTCGCCCCTAAAATGTGTCTTGTATTCTGCCTGAACGGACGTATCCAGACTTCCAGACATCCTGTGAATGTCTCTGGGTTCATTTTATGTGTTTGACGTCGACCTGAACGCCTCACAGCTGCCACCTGCGAACACCTGAAGGTGATGAGGTCGTTGTGTACGAGTGACAGATACTGTTCTGAAATGTGATTGGCTGCTCTGACTGATGGCGCTCTGATTCAGATTTATTGTCTAATTGACTCCGACTGAGAACAAAATGTCTGTCGTGTCTCTCTAACAGCGAGTCAGTCAGCTGTGTGCAGGTCGTCACTTCGCTCATGGACGCTCCAGCTGCTGCACCTCCTCATTACTCCTCCTCCTCCCCCTTCTCTCCTGACTGACCAAACTTTTTCTTATTCTTTTTCTTCTTCTTGGCGTCTCCTTTCTCCAACCCGCTGGAGAACTCTGAGCGAATCAGACTGACCTCCCTCTGACCGGGATAAAACCTGAGGAGGAGAAAATAATCACAACCTGATCAAACTCGTTTAAATCGAATGTTCAGTGTTTGAGATGAACATGAAACAAAATGTGAACAACTGTGTTAGAAAATATCAGGTTCTTTGAAAAATAAGTCAAAGCTTCAAGAAGCCTGTGGACATAAACTACAACTCCCAGGGTGCATTTCACTAACAAACGACCAATCACAGAGCTTCACATTAAGATGAGCTGAAGTTAAAAATGATACTGCTGAGAAAAACTGATTTATTCACAACCGCTGACTGGCTTCTTCTCCATAGCAACAGAAGCTGAGGCTCATGGGTATTGTAGTATTTAGAGAGGGATTGTTGTAATACAACGCTGCAGTCTGATTGGACGAGATCAAACAGTGTAAAGTCTGAGTTTAGTAGCAGGTCTGTTGTGTGAGTTCATCATCAGAAGAAGAGGACACAACGAGACGACGTTTTCAGCTCTTTACTTTAAGTCCCACGTTTCATGTACGTCATCATTTGTTCACTAAACACACCAACTTTTACACTTCAGACATCAGGAAACATTTCAGTTTACTTCTATCTTCCTCTCAGGATTTTCTTTAATGCACAAATTGTGAATAAAATTCACTTTAAGTCAGAAGTATGATGTTAACTGAGGTTATTGATTAAAGACTGCTGCTGCCGGGAGAATGTGTGTGAGAGTGTGTGTGTGGTTTGGCCTACATGAGATGTATTATCAGGAGTAGAAAAACAGAAAACACCAGATTTATACTTTAAAATCCACCTCCATGTAAACTTTATATATAGAAATATATATACCTGCTTGCAAGTCTAGTATTTATATATTTATTTATATATTATAAGAGTAAAACTATATATGTGTGAGGTGTTTTAAAGACGTCTTCAGTAGGAACCAATGGACAGACAAGAAGTCAGACAGCACTGAGAGACGGACCAACACATTGTTGGTTTGAGTCTCGAGAGATTTGACAAGAATAAAAAATAAGGAATAACAGCAAACGGATGTACAAAAGGAAGAAAATTCATGTTCAGAGTTCATGAGGAACACCTGAATGCACCATTACACAACTGACCAGCACCCAAAGGATTGTGGGACACTGAGGAGGTGGGACACAGACACACACCTGTAATTATGTCTCTACTGACCACTAACTGTGTGTGTGTGTGGGGTCAGACCATGTCCAGACAAGCCCGCTGTGAAGAGCAGCTGTTAACAACAACAACGTGCACACACACACACACACACACACACACACACACACTCACACTCACACACACACTCACACTCACACACACACACACTGTCTCACACACACACACTCTGTCTCACACACACACACTCTGTCTCACACACACACACACTCTGTCTCACACACACACACACTCTGTCTCACACACACACACTCTGTCTCACACACGATCTGTGTCTGAAGGGAGCAGCGGCTTTAATTATGTATAGCAGTGTGTGTTTAATGTGTGTGTGTGTGTGTTACTGTCAGTCATCTCAGCAGGGGGTGTGTGTTAATGAGCAGAGATAGACAGACGTGTGACACACACACACACAAACACAGAGAGCAGAGAGTGTGTGTGTGTGTTGAGTGTAGAACATATAAACATGAATGTTTTATTTAACAAAGTTTCCGCTTTTAAGGAAATTTCTGAAGGAAGTGAACTGAATATTTTTGTGTTGCTCAGCTCTCCGTCGATCGCTTCACTTCAATGAACTGAAGGAGAAAAGCTGTTAAAGCATGGATCAGTATACACACACACACACACACACACACACACACACATATATTTATATTTATATATAATATCAATAGTACAAACAGAAACCCAGTGAGCTGAAAAAGCTGCAGGCCAAAGCGGACCAACCTGAGGAAAAACCTTCTTACCTCTTTTCTCCAGCTCTGCCCTGTGCTGCCGTCTGGCTGCTGGGCGCCTTGTTCTGGTTCTTGACTGGACTCCTGGCCTGGTTCTGGTTCCGGTTCTTGTTGTGGGTCTTGGCCCCGGGTCCAGAGGGGCCCGTGGCGGTGCTCAGGCCCTGCGGAGCGTCTCTGAGGCCGAAGCTCTTGGCGGTGTGTCCCAGGTGGAGGGAGCGGATGTGGAAGATGTGCTTGAGGTGAGCGGGGTAGGTGGTGTACGCCCGCAGGAAGGACTGCAGCGCTGATGACATCACAGTGACATCACAGGGACACATGTCAACCGACACAGGAAATATCTAGGTAACTAAACAACCAAAGACTAACAAAGACACGGAAATACACTAAATGTAGCGTACCTTTCTTGGCGGCCTGAAGTGACTGAGCGTCTGTGTGAACAAAGTTCTCGAACTCCGTCTGCAGGACCGTCGCTCTCTCTCTGGTCTCCTGCTCCAGAGCTTTGGACGAACTCTGATCGACACATAGACAAAGTGTTGCTGCTGTTATTCACCACAAACTCATGCAGATTAATGGTTAAAGCATAAAACTGCCAACACAAACAGTAAATATAGTGACATCAACCTTCACGTGTAACCAGCATCAGTAACAGCTGCAGAGCTGAATTTGACCAACTTCTATTATCAAAACCACAACTTCCCCTGACCAGTGACACCCCCAAAACAGCAAACAGGAGGCAGTAAATAAATGTATAATTTATAAAATACCATAAACTACTTACTACTAATACAAACACAAAGTACAGATAGACATTAATCCAGCCCTGCAGGCACTGCTCAGGTGAAAAAAGTACCCCACAGTTTATATTGAGCTAAAACATACTGAAAGGAAACATCAACATTTTAAAAGTAAGGGGTGCATGTCCCGTTTTACTTTTCAATATTGAATTACGTGCTTAATTATTATGGAAAATATGTAAATATCATTCCATATTTTTAGTTTTTGAGAGGTTGAACATTCCCTGGCTTCATTGTGACCCCAGTCCGACTTCTGAAAAATCTACTTTACTAATGTATTGGAGCTTAAGTATAAAGGAAAGGAAAAAAATAAAGGTTTATACTTGTTGTTTTGGGGCCCGAGTCCTACAATACCAAGAGATAATCAGAGAAAAGACTCCAGTTGTCCAGTTGAACTTGAAACTGTGAGTATGTTTCTGGAAAACAGCCTTTATGTTCAACAGATGGACTGTGTTTAAATAAAGGTTAATATAAACCAGTGTGACGATGTCAGAGCGTCAGCAGCTTAAATCTCTTGTGACAGTCTGAGAGTCTGAGTGTGAACAGACACAAACATCAGATCATCTCGGAGGTCGCATGTGTTTGAAGCAGAAACATCAGAAACTAAAACCTGAACCCGGAGATGTTTCCTGATTCAACCTGCTGCAGGACTCGCATCAGGTTTCTTTACAAACTGCTTCAATGAAACTGTCTGAACGGATCCTTCACAAACACGTCCCCCTGCTGGTTTTACTGTCACTACAAGTCTTTTTATTCAGAGTCTTTGTTTGAGCTCTACAGTCTGACACCGTCACGTTTGGGTCTTTAAAAAGAAAAAGAAACAAGTGTTTAAAAAACAATTCTTATCACCACCAGATAAACAGCAGGTGGTTTCATGTTGACTCTCCAGACTGAGCAGGACTCAATCCACTGCAGAAACAGAAACCCCTACCAGACCCCTGACATCTCCTAAAAACCAGTAGTACCCAAAAAGACATAAAAAGTGAGTTTTAAAGTGTCCGTGAGCAAGACACTGAACCGCTCCTGATGTGCAGGTTGGCACCTTGCATGGCGGTCTCTGCCATCAGAGTGTGAATGTTGGCAAGTGTTGTAAAGTGCTTTGAGTGGTTGGTAGAAAAACACTATATAAATGCAGCACATTTACCATTTAACCCTTTTAAAACCCTGGAAACCTATCAAACCCCATCTAAAACCCCTGATACCCTCTAAAAACACCAGGAACCTGAAAGAGTCCCCTCTAATCAGAGGACAAATCCTAGAAAAGCCTTAAAGTTGCCAGCTCAGTCTGAGAGGCCCAGGTGTGAGGAGGAAGGTGTCTCACCTTGCTGTGGTATTTGCCCCGCCCCTTGTAGGTGTCGTCCATCATCAGACTCGACAGGATGTCCTGCAGCTTCATCTCTGACAGGCTGAAACACATCAAGACCCGCCCCGACAGTCAAAACCAGGAAGTGGACAACAGAAATACTGTAATAGTACCATCTGTAGTACCACTACTGACAGTGCTGTGGCAGTACTACATGGTGGTAACTGACATAGTGTTCCACGTGTATTTTCACACTGTCAGAAGGTGATTGGCTGTGATGGTTGTCTCTCAACGGACCTGATGTTGTGATTGGCCATCTCAGTGATGAAGCTGGTCTCAGCGGGAGTGAGGAAGAGGAGACTGCTTCCTTTTTCTCCGATACGAGCCGTCCGTCCGACACGGTGAACGTACTCTGCTGCTGCCGTCGGAGGAGTGTACTGCAGACACACAAACGTATGTTATTAAGTATTAACTGGCATTTAATTATAATAAGGACAAAAAAGTTGGGACCACGTCTGTAGTCAGTAATTACCTGAATGATCCAGGTGACCTGAGGAAGGTCCAGACCTCTGGCTGCCACATCCTACAACACATTTTTTATCACATTAATACAACACATATGTAACATTTGTTGTACATGCCACATAATGAACGCTAGAAGACCTAAGACAGAAAGTTGTGAAACAGAAATACTGACCGTACAGAGCAGGATTCCAGACTGAGACACTGAGAACTGCTGGAAGACCTCCGAGCGGCCCTGGTGGAGAAAACAAACACACCCTCACTGACCCTCACTCATCACGAAAACACTCAAACTCTGAGCGCTGAAGAGCGGAGAAACGTTGGATTTGCATGAGACAGCAGATGGCGGTCTTACCTCCTGCTTCATGTTGCCATGGAGACGCAGGAAGCTGAGCCGAGGCTTATGATTGGTCGATAGGACGGAGGTGAAGAGAGAGTGGAGGAACTCGACGGCCTCGCAGCTCGAGACGAAGACGATGAGTTTGTTGTTCTGAGAAAACTGAACAAGAACAACGAAGACAGTCAATCAGCTCATGATGGTGACAGTTTACTATTAATTAATTAAGTAATTTCAAACAAAAATATCCAAATATTTCCTCATTCCAGCTTTGTAATTGTAAGAATTAGAATCTTTTCTTAATTTCAAGCAATACTGAAATGAATGTTTGGGTTGGTTGGTTTTGGACAGTTAGTCGGACAAAACAAGATTTTCTTATGGAGTTCATTACAGCCGCAATCTGAACAACATCCTGAAGATATATCTTTTTTGTCAGAGACTGAACATATAAAATATTTGTCCTGAGGATCGTGCTAGAGGAAAGATCATGGTGTCATTACAATCTGAAGGGTTCATCCACTGAAGAACAGGAGGATTTACTGGAAATGTGCTTTAAATTGTACAGCAAAGTCTGTTTCTACCATTTGTCCAGTTGTGTACAGTTAAATACTGTATGTTCAAGTTACCGTTATATATCTTTATTGTTTACCTTGCATTTGTCCAGTATGAAAGCAGCCAGACAGACCAGTCTGATCTTACTGGGAACCACCACCACAAACTGCTTCAGAGCCTCTGGTACAGTAAAGCTCTCTGATTGGCTGGTAGTGCTGGGGTCAGAGGTCGCAGTAGAGCTGGTGGTGGTGAGGTCAGAGGAGGCGGAGCCAGACACCTGGATGGTTACTGGGTCGTTAAGACAAACATCTGCTAACCGGGTCACACCTGAAACACAGCAGGATGTTCTACTGTTTACTCCAACCAGGTGATGATCACAAACTCGACCACACGCCCTCAGAGTCAAACAGTCACACACAGACGAGTCAATACTGTGAGGTGATTAAATAAAATAAAGTAAAACTAGACTGAAGTTGCATCACTCTGTACACAGCAGGAAGGAGAAGAGAAATAAAAACATAGAAAGTGAAACACAAAGTGTATTTACCATGTGTCAGTGTGGCAGAAAGCAGAACGTTCTGTCTGCTTGGTCCTGTAGAGTTCAGACTGTTTAATATGACGGTCAGATCCTTCTCAAAACCCAGGTCCAACGTCCTGAACACACACACACACACACAATAATTAACTGATTACAGATCATCAACAGTCTGCATAAATCTTTGTCGAGGTTGGTTACCAGACACCTAACACTTCTTAAAGTTGTGAACGTAAAGTCATGTCATGTTTTGAAAGAACGGTATGGGATGCTCACTGCTGCTAAAACCACAGTCTCCTTTTAACATATCTACACGTTAAATAAACAAATACAACATGTTCTCTGACCGTTTCCCGTTTCTTCCAGTTTACCAGAAGAAAAGAAAACACTCCAACAAACTGACATGGAGTTCCACAAGGCTCGATTCTTGGTCCTCTTCTGTTTAATCTCAACACTTCCACCAGCTCAAATCATGAAAACAACTAAATCTTTTTCATTAATGATATGGATGACACTTAAACTGACATATCTGTATCACTGAGGATGTGACTGAGCATATTTAAATCCCACTTCATCCTGTTTAGAACTGTGTTCATATATTTGTAATTCCACTATGGCTACACACTGAAATAAAGATTAATTCATCTGAACAGAACCGTGAAGACAGTTTAAAGTATGTGACTTACCGGTCGGCCTCGTCCAGGATCAGCCAGCGAACTGCACTGAAGGCGATGCTCAGGGTGTTTTTGATGTGATCCACCAGACGTCCAGGAGTTGAAACAAGGATGTTGATACCTTTACGTAGCCTGAAGAGAGAGGTCAGTCAGTAAGTCCAACGTTTTGCTCTACAGCAAGAAGCCTCAACACCTACTGATCTTAAAATGTTCCTGATCTCCTTCCTGCTCTCCAGAGGACCAACCCTTTAGATTTTATAACTCCACGATCTTTCCTCTAGCGCCACACTCAGGAACGACTTTACATGTTTACCTCCACTACTGTTCAAACTCAGAGATTAGATAAAAAACTCAGGATGTTGTTTATTCAGATTGTGGCTGTAATGAACACTGCTGCCTCTAGGGGGCGCTAGATACATTTTCCCAGCTGAGAATCATTTGTGTTTTGGGACAAAAGAAACTATTCCAGGACTCCTGGAAACTCATCAATTACCTCCAGAACATCCTAAAGACCCCTAAAAATATTCCTGGAACTCGTGTCAAGACCAATTAAAACTTCCTTATGGACTCCTTGAACCTTCTCAAGGACCTCTAATGGCAGAAGGAGAAGGAGGAGGTGAGGATGAGGGGCAGGTGAATACAGGGATTAAAGTTGTACCTGGCCTTCTCTGCTTTCCTCTTCTCTCCCCCCATCAGGACACCTGGGACGATCCAGGTAAACGGCTACAGAGAGAGAAACAAAACACCTGAGTCTGCTGCTGTTATTATCACAACTCTTCCTGCAGCTACTTCACAATAAAAGTCTTTCTGAATTGTTTCAGGTTTTTACTTATTTTTATGTAAAATATCATATAAATATCAGATAAATATGACGGGTTGAGCTCTAATATTATATTTGTGTTACCTTCACAAGCTTCTGGAAGGTCTGAAACGTCTGCTGGGCGAGCTGACGGACAGACAACAGGAGGACAGTTAGTGAATCATGTTTAAACAGGTGAACAGTAAACTGCTTCTTACATCTTCAGTCTCATTTCACCTTAAAGGAACAGTTCAATATTTTGGGTTCTAAAGATAAATGAGTATCTGAGATCTGGTTTGTTTAATCTGAACACAAACTGAAATGTTAGTGTAAATGGTTTTAGGGGGAGTTATGTGATACCAGACTAATTTAGTAAACGATAGAGCCCAAATAATTAGATTAAACGATTACACGATCAATAGAAAATGAATGGTGTAACAATTTTATAATCAGTTGATTGGTCAGCTGTGATTGACTCCAACCCCCCCGCGACCCTCTAAGGATAAGTGGTATAGATAATGGTTCCTCTTTTTTTTTTCAGTTTTATGTCTCAGTAATCTGAATCTTTTTGGGGTTGTTGACTGTTGTTCAGACACAACAAGACAACACAGCCACACTGGATTTGTTTTACTATTTTCCCAAATGATTTTACAAGTAATAAAGAGTGATGCTCGTGGTAAACCGTTCTTTATAATAACACTCTTCTTTAACATGAAGGCAACTGGAAACACAGGTTGAAATCAGTGCAGTGATCCTTTAACAGCAGAGAACAGATAAAAACAGTATTTAAATCAGACTGAACCTCTCTGGTGGGAACGATGACGACAGCCAGAGGACCATCGGACCTGCTGACCTTCGGCTGAATCGCCTGAAGACTCTGAACCACGGGGACGGCGTAGGACAGAGTCTTACCTGCAGAAACACAGTAAACCATCAGATATCATTATGCTGGTGTCGATTAATGTATATAACCTCTGAAACCTCTGTGTGAGTGTCTCACCTGAGCCTGTCTGAGATCGAACTACAGCGTCTCGTCCCGACTGAAGAACTGGAATCGTCTGTTTCTGAACACTGAACACACACAAAAGAAAGTTGTTGGTTTGCATCCCAAAATTAGTGTGTGTGAATGCATATTACTGCAAAAGGGACTGGAGCAGACTGATTGATTTTCAGCCTTTACATATATCTATTGGATAATGGATCCAAGAACTGAATTTGTCATGTATTTATTACACCTAATGGATGCAGGAGTTTATGTATTTACAAAATGAACATCCTGCTGTACTGAAGAAGACTTGAAACTAGCGATACTGACCTGGTCACTGTGGAAACATTCAGGACTTTGTTCAGTGTTGCCACCTGGTGGATAGAAACCAGCCAATCAGAACACAGAACACTCAGCAAGCAATGACAATTCAATTTTCCACTTCAGGGGTACATTTAAAAAACACTGATAAGCAACAAAAACATAATATAATAATCCAGCAAATAAATAACAACAACAAATGTGTTTTTATTATGTGAACATATCAGTGTGGTGGTGTCTATATATGAGTTTTATGGGTCTGATATGACTGAATGAGTGAGAACCGTCTGGAGTTACAATCAGGCTCAGATTAGAGTAACGTGTGTGTGTTACCAGATGTGTGTGTGTGTGTGTGTGTGTTATCAGATGTGTGCGAGTGTGTGTTACCAGGTGTGGGTGCAGGTCCAGGTCTGAAAATGAGTCACTGGTGAAAATCTTCTCCTTTAACTGGGAGATGACGGGTCTGAAAGAAGGAAGAAGGGAAGGAAAGATGAGAGGAAGGAAAGAAGGAAGGAAGGAATAGAGGAAAGATGGAAAAAAAGGAAGGATTGACAAAGGAAGGAGGAGATGAAGGGAGGAAAAGAAGTAAGGAAAAGATGAAAGAACAGAATAATGGAAGGATGGAAGGAATGAAGAAAGGAAATAGGAAGTAAGGAAAAGAAGGGAAGATAGAAGAAAGGAAGGAAAAATGGTGGAAGGATGGATGAAGAAAAGGAGAAAGTTTATTAGTGACTGATTAAATATCTGATTGATTAATAACAAACAGAATCGATCGATAATATCTAAGAAACTGAAACAGTGATGTCACTTGGCTCTGATAAGAACCAATCAGAATCAGATCTGCTCAGCCAATCAGACGAGGAGCTGCGTACCTGTGGATCTCTGGGATCTCTGGGTTGTGTTTGAACAGAGAAGAAGTCTTGATGCTGCTCTTTCCTGTTTCCTTCCCTACATCCTTCTCTTTCTTCTTCTTCTTCTGTGGTGCCCTCCTATCTGTCTGCTCAGTGGGCGAAGACTGGAAGATACAGAGATTATTATTGATATTATATAAATATTACAATAATAATAATACATACAATAATTTATCATTAACCGGTACCTTCCTCCCAATGTGCAGGATTACACAAAAATCCTTTCAAAACTGAACCTGAACACACTTGAAGGATCAAACAAACCCGACTAGTGCGACAGGTGTGAGTTTACCTGAGTGTCTGCAGGAGGAGGAGCTTCAGCCTGCACCACCACCTCCTCCTCCTCTTCATCCTCCTCCTCCTCCTCCCCCCCTGCTGTGTCACTGAGCTGAAGTCTCCTCTGTTTGAAGGAGCTTCTCTTCCTCTCCTCAGAGGAGCTGAACCTCCTCTTCTCTGCACTCTGCTTCTTCTGGAGGTCGAACAGAGAAACAAACTCAACACAGCTGAAAATAACTTCTGAAAAGTTTTGTTGGAAGTAAACAGAAGCACAACTACAAACGGTAATAATGTGGTTAGCTGGATACAATTGTAAAAATGTTTTTAAATGTTTTTAATTTTAATTAATTTAAAGAGCAGCTGCCAGAAAAAAAACATTCTGGATGAATGTAGATTATCATATCTTTGGTTTGATCAGACTCAATGATATGGACATGCAGGTTTATGGAAATGTGGGGACGTGCTTCACACAGTGTGTGTTGCACATTAGACACAACACAGGTATTTGGTGATATTTGTTTAAATTAAAAATTCCAGCATGAAGTTGCAGCCTGGAGTGTTCAATGAGGAAGTCTGAGCACTCTGATTATCAATGAAGGGATCGGATCGGATGCTGCATTAGTCAGAACTGTCTGTGCATGCTGACATGATCCAATAATTATCTCGTTGTTTAATATGATATGATGAGAAAATTCACTTGTGATCTCAATTTAACAAGATAAAATCATTAAATCCACAGTTCTCGTTCTCAGAAATCACACATCCCTCTGGTACTCACTTTGGCCCATCTCTGCTGAGTAGTCAGAGGTTTCCTCCTGGACGATGAAGAGGAGGAGAAACTGCTGGTGATGTTCAGACACAGCTGGTCGTCTGCTGATGACATCATCAATACACCTGATCCACAGACAGGTAGACTTGTGCCTGTACACAAACACAAGCAGAGCAGTTCTTTAAATCTGATTGAGACCAGTTATATATCTAGATTTTACATGAACATGAGATAAGAAGTTAGATGACATTACATTACGCAGCAGTTTGAATTAGCACTGCCTGGACCAAGTGCATTAACATTATTAAACATTAAGATGGCTTTTAAGGGTTTATCACTTCAACATTTTAGTAGTGCACAACAATAATAAGCAAATGGAAAACCTACAAATCTATCAAAACCACAGACGTCTGATTCATTTAAATTGTGCCGAACTGAACAGTGACCCTTGCAGGTGTGTTCAGGGTTTAAACTCATATTTCATTACCTGTGATTCACTGTCTGACAGGTAATGAAACGTTAAACTGACGTATTTCTGAATGGAGTCCGGCGTGACATTCAGAAACATCAGCATCTGCCACAGCTGGCCTGTTGAGCAGCGTTACTTCCTTTAAACACAGTAACGGAGCACAGGCGAGTAAAATGTGGCGTCAGAAGATGGATGATTTACTTACAAACACACACACACACAGATAGAAACACGTGTGTGTGTAGATCAGACTCAGTTGTACGCAGCAGCCTGATGCTAACAGCGGAAGCTTCAGTTTGAACGTTGAACGGAAGAAAAACAGAAAAAAAAAAAACAACAGAAAATCAGAAGAATAAAAACTGCACAAACTCACCGTGAAACTCGCAGAGATCTCCAACACGCGTGGGGATCTCTTCCTGGTACGTCACTGAAGCCCCGCCTCCTTCACAGCTGATTTTGTGGACATGCGCAGTAGCTTCACGTCTTATTTTGAAAGTTTTTACACACAGTGAAAGTCTTTTCTCCTTTATTGTGCACATATAAACATTTCAGTTATTACTTTAATAATAATTTACCTTCATCCAGTATTCTTGTTGAACATGAAAAAAATAAATAAAAAGGAAATAAAAGCTCATTGAGAACAGAGATAAGTCGAGTTGTTCGGTTGGGTTTTAACCTTTAAGTTTTTACATGAATCAATGAAATTAAATGATCTGCCATAAACTCCCGATAGTTCTGTGATGCAGCAGTGTCCTGTTCAGTATACTGGATCTATTTATTGATCTGTTATTTATCCTGAAGGTTTAATAGACTTTAGTCCAGCATCAGGATCCCTACAAACAGAATAAGACTCAGCAGCCTCAGACCTGGTCTGAAAGTTTACCTGAAGATAATAAGACCCGATCCAAGAGGAAACCTGAGACTGGTAAGACCTGGTCCAAATCAGAACCAAAGAACACTAGACTCGATCTACAAGGGACCCAAGGGACAAGGAACAGTCAGACCCAGTCTGAAACCCAGAACTGAGCATAGCTAGACTTGATCCAACAGGGACCCAGAAATCAAACCTGATCTGAAAAGACCCAAAGATAATTAGACCCAGTCCGGATAGTCCAGAGGGTAATTAGACCTGGTCCAGAAGGGACCTGAGCAGAGTCAAAACCAATCCAAAAATAGACCAGAGACTAAAAGGACCCAGTCCGAATAGACCTGAGGACAGTCAGGGGAGTCTGAAAACAGACCTGAAGATCATCTAACTTGGACACACAGACCTGAGACCTGAGACCTGCAGAACCCAGGACCTGTGAAGACCTCCAGTCTATAATTACATTTGAATAAACCACAGATGAGAAACCAGACCAGAATAGTCCAAAGTGAGTCCCAGTTGGGGTTTGCTGCCTTGCTCAGAGGCTTCCCGGCAGGATGAACAGAGTGTTTTCAGTCTCTGCAGGAGAAGAGGACAAACTGTCCATCATCACATCAGCAGCCGTCATGTCCCATTTCCTTCCTGCTCTGCTTCCTGTTGTCGACAGGAAGACTTAAAAATAGAGCCGTCAATCAAGCGCTGAGCCCGGCACCGCTGGGACTCAAACCGACGCTCAGGAGGATTAATTATAGTCATTTACCAAAATCATCACTTTGAAACGTCGGCCGAGCGTCTGTGTGATTGAGCGAGTTGTGAAAACGAGTTTTCAATCATCGGCGGCTCGTTGGTGCCGCAGGACGAAGAGTTTTGAAGTAAACGGAGATATTTTAACATGAAGGTTTGAAGTAAACGTCCTAAACTGTGATAACTGCTTTTAGATCAGAAGAGCTGCTGAGCTGAAACATCAGCTGCTGTCACTCACACAACACTCATTAATAATAATATTCATAAAAAACTGATAAGACTGTCTGTCTGACACTAGACAGATCCTCAGCTCCGGCCTATCAGTTAAAGGATAATTCCAGTTTTTTACAGCTTGCGTTTTATTTTGGTAGATTTGTCCATCATTTCTATCAGTACTAATAGCCAATAGAGGAAGTATTCTGATCCTTCACTTAAGTAAAAGTACTAATACCACACAATAAGAATACTCTGTTACAGTTCTGCATTGCACGTTTACTTAAGTAAAAGTATGTGAGGAAAATGTGCTTAAAGTATTAAAAATAAAAGTACAAAAGTAAATGTCCTCCGTGACTATAAACTATTATATATTCTATCATTAGATTATTATTCCTCATCATTCATGTAAAAGCAGGATTTTACTGTTGTAGTTGGTTGAGGTGGAGCTCATTCTGAACTATTTTGTATAGAACTGCAACTAATGATTATTTTCATTATGGATTAATCTGCTGATTATTTTCTCCCTTAATTGATTGATTGTTTGCTTTGTAAAAAGTCTGAAAATAGTGAGAAATGTCATCACAACTACCTAATTGTATTATATAGAATAAAAGTTTATTTTTCATGCCTTTAAGTCCATCAGAACAGGTGTGAACAGATTTTAAAAGCACCTCAAAACATATTAAAGTATCTCGTCCTTGTCTGAAAATGTTAAAATGGACAATAAAAAATAAGAAATGACTTCATATTTTACACGATGACTCTGAAACTGACGTCTGTCGGAAATGTTTCTGATTTATTAAAAAAATATAAATTTTCTGTGTTTTTTTCACGTGTGAAAAGGCTAAAAACAACTGAACTCTGAGACGTGAACAGTTTCTAAAGATGAAGTTTGCCTGAGGCGACATTCCTCCTGTCTCATTATACACACTCCTCACTACACGCACACACACACACAGAGTCATCCGCTGTGTGTGTGTGTGTGTGTGAGGGTCAGCGGTTCACTAACAGACTGCGGCTGCAGGTTTCTGTCTTCTTCAGATCTGAAGTACTGGACATAAGAGAGTCGAGGACGTCTGTAAAAACAGACAAACTTATCTGAAAAGGATAAACATTCAAAAAACATTTTATTCTTTTAAAAACAAACCAAGAACATTCAGAAAAAATGATGGAGGAAAACTTTAGAAGAAGAGTATAGCAGTTCCTGTCCCCCCAACCTGTGTCCAGGTGTGTCCAGATGTGTCCTACTGTCAGTCAGCTGTCAGTCTGCTCTCCAGAGCCTCAAACACAGTGTGAGGATCCTGATCAGCATCAAGATGAACTGCATCTGGATACACAGACTGTACACACACACACACACACACACACACACACACACTTGTGGTTTAAATAGTTTTTGGACAACAGTGGAGCGCTGTGCACAGAGGACAAGATATTAGTGTTGTTTTGATTCTATCTTTGTGAGAACCAGTTTGACTTTTGGACCTGGAGAGTGAGATTATGTTTTTCTGTTTGAGGGTCAAAACTTGGTTTAAGGGTTAAAACTGGAATCAGGTTTCGATTTTTGAGGGTTTTTACAGGTACAGACGTTTCTGTGTGTGTGTGTGTGTGTGTGTGTGTGTGTGTACCTGCAGGACTGCAATGTGTATCCTGTACTGATTCAGACCGTGTGTTACAGTGTGTGTGCTGTCCACAGGTCTCGTTTTCAGTCTTTTCTGGACCTCAGAGCTCGGAGCCGGTCGAGTCACAGCGTGAAACCTGCAGGAGGAAGTGTCATCACAGGAAGAAACATACAGTATGTTGTAAATGTTTTCAAATGTATACCTTCACAACATATTTATAGGATTGTGCAGTTATCGCTTCAGGTGTGTTTATGGACACCATACATACTAGTGTTGTACCGTGTATCCATCTATTGTTGAAATTGTGTTAGAAAGCAAAAAACTGTCAAAAACATTTTCCACATTGTACAATAATGTCACAGACCGTATAATATAAATTGTGTTTCATGTTGTTGCAGCTCTTTGATGTTTGTATTCAAACCACAGACTCTGTGTTTTTATAATGTGAAATATTCTTCATGTCTGCTGCATCGTTTTAGACATATTTCACCAAACTTCAGCCTGACAGATTTGTGATCTTTGGAAACTTTGATTCAAAATAAAGCTCTGAGTGTTTGAACAAACAGCACGAGCTTGTAAATACGTGGTGAGTTTCCTGGTTGAACTGTTTGCACTGACCTCTCTCCACTGACTGGATCTATTGCTCTGAGAGTGATTCTCTCCAGACAAACATCCTCAGTCACCTCCAGGAAGAAAACTCTGAGAGGAGAGAGCACAGGTTATTCAGAGGTCATCACCTAGTAAATAACATCATAAATAACCTGTTAAACTGTTTCACAGACAGTAAGTCCTCAATATTGAAAGACTATTTGTATTAAAAAAAGCTGTTAATGAGTATTACAATAAGTATTAAAACTGTGGTGTCAAATATTCATCTACACTCAAAACACTGTAGTAACACCCTGTGTATGTGTGTGTGTGTGTGTGTGTGTGTGTAGAAGAGACATAATTATATACAAACATTAGTGACCAGTGTAGTTTTGTGTATCCACTAGTAGAGTGTGTGGTACCTGTTGGGCTGGTGTTGAGACTCCTGCAGGCTCTTGGCTTGCTGCAGGTCGCAGGGGAAGCCGTGAAGGATCCAGCCTCTGCAGCTGCAGTCCACTCGGCTCAGACGTTCCTCCAGAGCCTGCAGCACCAGGGAGTCTGGAACTGCACCAGCAGGTTCATCAATAATCAATCATCAGTAATGAGATGTTTCTGATGAGTCAGTTAAAATCTGCAGGTGCAAACCAGCAGGAATTATGCTTTTATGAAAACACATGTAAACATCTGTGCGAACCTACGCAGAGAGGGATGTAACGGGTCCGGTGTGACACTCATGGCGACACATGGCCGGTATGTGTTGCACTTTACTTCCCATCTCTCTTCATAAAGGACACATTACTTCTTGCTCAGACTGATGATCAGACTGATGATCAGATTATTGCCACCGGTCATGTAAATCGATGCTGGTCTGTTATTATCAGAGCTGGAGAACAGCAGCTCAGATGATGATCTGTTTTTGAATGTATCTATAGTGTGAACAAGGACTCTGTCTTCTCTGTTCTGTCAGCTGCTGATTATTAAACACAGCTGCTGTGATCCAACCTGAGAGCTCTCATCTTCACACACACACACACACACACACACACACACAGGATGGAAATCTGTGGAGGATGTTGAAGAATGAAAGAGATGGGGGAGGAGTGTGTGTGAGTGTGTAATGTATGAGGAGTTAAAAACCCTAGGGGCTGCTGGGATACATATAGTAATCAAACAATTTTATTTCCACTTAGAACAACCAATCAAACTGTCTTCTGCTGCTGCTGCGGATCTACAGATGATGATGATGATGTGTGTGTGTGTGTGTGTGTGTGTGTGTGTGTGTGTGGTTACCTGGCCTCCCATCATCTATGTATGGTTGAATCTCTTCTCCCAGAGCTGAACCATCAGCTGCTACAGACCTCAACAGCTGACCACAACACACTGAGAGACAGACAGACATTTGTAAAGATGAATCCAAAGGCTGATATGGATAGAAGAGAGTGAGCCAGCGTGTGTGTGTGTGTATGTGTGTGTGTGTGTATGTACCATCCACCATCTTGTATTTCTCTGACAGCAGTCTGGCCTGAAGACTCTTCCCCGACCCCGGTGGACCAACCAGGAGGATTCTGGGAGTTCTGGAGCGATGACGAGTCCGGATGAAAGCCAGCACTGAGACACACACACACATACACACACACACACACACACACAAACACACATTGTATAGTATACCTGGGCAACTATCTAATGATTTAGTAAATGACTGTCAGCATATTACAAACAATAATGAATAATAAATTAAATCAGAATTTGATTGTGAATTGTCTGCACATTGGAGGAGAACTCTATTGGGCATGGTTAGATACGGTAAATACTTGTACAACAGCCAGTACTCTGACAATGTCCAGATCTGTTTAAACAAAGAAAGGCTTGTTTGTGGATGCGTCTGTACCTTGCTGGTAGACGTCAGTGTGCGGTTGGTCGCCGTTGATGATCTTCAGGACGTGTTGATAGGCTGAGCTCAGTCCTGTGACCTCACAGCGGTAACGCTGCAGCTCAGCCAATCGCTGCTTCTCAGACCGGCTCTGCCCCTCCCGCAGACGCTGAGCGACAGTGTCGTCGACCGGCCAGATGAAGGTCTCATGGTACACATCTGCAGACAGGAAGTGATGTCATGAGTACTCACAGGGTAGTGTCAAAGCTTTTACTGTTAACAGTTATTATTTATTTCTTCACGAGTTCCCTGATTGGATGGGTTTCATTGATTATAATTTTAAAGTTTGAACCCTCAGCTGTCTGAGGGGGGAGGGTCTGTTTTAGATTTTTCCCCCATCTTTATCCAGCTATGTGCTCATGTTATTGTTTTGTTTGTTTTGTTATTCCGTGTCTCTCAGGTTGATCTCTTCGGGGCCGGCCTGTAAAGCCCACTGAGACAGTATGTGTGATATCAGGTGACACAAACAAACTTAACATGATTTTTGATTAGGTGCAACAATCCTCAGAAGATAGAGCAGAGAACTCGACTTCCCATGTTGCACCAACACGTCTCATATTACCCGTTTCAGGGTAATATGAGTGAAAAGAGAAGTGCATTTATGTTTGCTGGACTGGACTCACCGCCCGTCAGCGGGTCGACCAGTTTCCCCTGGCTCCTCTCCAACAACACATCATCAGGAGCGTCCAACATCACTACACACACACACACACACAGCACAGTATTTTTCAGTGACAGGATGCATATAGGCAGAATATATTTACATGAACTTTGAGCTGATATTTTGTTCTCACCAACGTGTTCTGGGATGACTCCGGCCTGCTGGAGACTCAGAGCCTGCAGACGAGTCTGAGGGATTCCCTCCAACACCCAGCCCTGTAACACACACACACACACACGCACACACAGTGCATGTTAAAAGTGTACTGTTTGTGTTTCCACACTCTACGTCTTAGATTTGCAGTAAATGTCCTGATCTCCTTCCTGCTCTCCGGAGGATGAACCCTTTAGATTTTAATGACTCTACAATCTTTCCAACTTTACATGTAAGACTCTGTAAAATACATTAGCTTTTTTACATGAATATGAATGAACGATACAAGGTGAAAATCTGCTTTGCATTCTGTCTGAACACACCTGACGTAGGGAGCAGCTATGTGCCTTTATTCTGAATTGAAATAAAAGATCTCAGGTGCAAAGTGAGTCTAGTTCAACAAACTTGAACCTCGTCTTTCACTGAGTCAAGAGAAGAATGGTGCAGTGGATGGATCCTGTCTGTTCTTGTCAGATAAAATACTTGGCTACATGGATCGGTACCAGGTCACAGCCCGGTCATTAAAATACACAGAAGCTAGAAATCCCCCCTGGACCCCTGGAACTTCCTCAAGGAAAGCTAGTGTTGTAAACTGCATTTTATTGTGTTACAGTGTGAGACATCATTTCAGTGTGACCTGAACCTAAAGCTGCTTATTAAACTCCATCTTCTGTGTAAACTCATTATAACGTCTGTCTCTGTATTAAACTCTGTGACACACTGAGGCTGACAGCAGCTGCATCCTCTGCTCACTGCTGTCTGACAGTCACATGAAATCTAAATTAAACCAGTCTGTTTAATGCAGAGAGCAGCTTCAGTCTCACTCAGACTATTCTGGAGCGTTAATCCCTCAGTGCTGCCTGCCAGGCTGAATAAAGACGACTGACAGCAGCACTGACACTGACACACACGCACATGTATGACAGGCTGTGTATGTGTGCTGGCTGATTTAGTTTTCACTGGCTGTTGCCAGCTGATCAATTAGGATGATCAGTTGTTGTGTTGTAGATATTGATTATCCTGTCAGCAGTTTTCCAGTCATCTTTTTTATAATGGAGGTCAATGGGGAAAATAATTTTTGGGTCTACCACAAGTGACCCCTGGGACAAACTGACAGCAAGGCTCAGTTACAGTATCTATCAGTATCTATCAGATCTATCAATACATCCATGGATAGGGCATCATCACGGCATCACATGTGATAGCTGTGAGGAAAACTACATCAGTGAAACAGAAGGCGACTGAATGAGACAGTAACAGTGTCTTCGATGCGAAACAATCCACTATGAGGGAAATAAAAGTAGAAGAAAGACACACAACAAGTGATCGATCAGCTGTGTGGAGGTGAGAAAGTAACCATCTATCCACTCCACCTTCCAGTGAGGATTCTCTGAAACACTTTTGATTTTAGATGTGGTCGTACAAACTAGTTCTGTTCTAACATAACACAACCCTAAGGTCACATGATTACAACTCAATCATCTCTATGACAACTCCATCTGGTGAGGAAGACCCTTGGATGTGGCTGAAAGCTTTATAGACACCAAATAAGTGGCTCTTGTGTTGAGAATTGTTTGTGTCGTGCTTATAAATATAACTGAAGTAAAAATTAGACAGACAGACGGGCAGACAGACAGACAGACAGACAGGTAGACAGGTGTGTGTTTAATGTGACAGGAGGAGGCGGGGTCCTGATGGGAGCTGTCAATCATCTTCCTCTCCTTCATTCACACAGAAACAAAGACGATGAAGACATCACACACACACACACACACACACGGTCCCTGGTGTGTGTGTGATGAGTTTAGCCTGCGGCCAAAAACAGCCATTAGCAGATGAAAGTAGCTGCTGATCACACACACACACACACACAAACACACACATACACACTAAACACTGATGCTAAATGCTAAACGCTGAAGCTAAACGCTGGAGGCTGGAGGCTGAAAGAAGCAGCTGTTTGTAGAGTTTAGAGGAAAAGACGAAAGCTGAACGCTGGTTTACTGCTGATCACTGAGAGGCTGCTTCACACACACACTAAACACAATGAACACACATTATAACACACTGAACACACACTATAGAAAACTGAATACAAACTCGCTGACTGAAGATAAGTTTGAAGGAACAGAGAAGAAGAAGAAGTTGCAGACAAAGAGATGACAGACATGTTTTCTTGTTGTAACCAACTAAACTTTCAGTAGAAACCTCATAGGAGTTAATTGGAAAAAAACCTCGTGTAGGTTTCATGGCCTAAACTGGCCAATCACAGCAGAGGAAGCAACACACCAAGAATGAACCGAACAGAAAGTCTGGCTCGACGTGAGCATGTTGGTCCGTAGGTAACACATCGATTTGACGATTCTCCTTCATAAATAGTTCTTCTTCAATTATTGGTAATGCACTGATTCCACTTTTCCTCCCTAATTCTAATTCAAAATTACCACCACTGCACACTCCTAAAAGGCCACTAGAACCACCTCAATTGCATCTACAATGTCCTTAATCACCACAAGAACCACCCATAAAGACCCCGTGGACTTCCTACAGAACCACTACAATCTCCTAAAAACCTTGAGACACTCCTCAGTGATCACTAAAACATCCTAAAAGACCTCCAGAACCCCCTTAATGACCCCTAGCACCTCCTAAAGGGACATTAAACCACTTCAATTAAAATTTGAAATGTCCTAAAGGACCACTAGGACCTCCTTTAGAATCTCATGTTGCTACGTTCATATTTCCAGGTTTTCCCTTTAAGTGTCAAGCGTCTGTATGTGTTTTTATTGTCTAACAGCAGAACAGTTAGTGTGAAGGTACTTGAACAGAGGGCAGACGTTCAATCAGACAGATAAGTGCAGTTGTGAGCTTCAGTTTGTGTTGTTGTTGTTGTTGTTGTGTGAGTGTTGGTGACAGCAGCTTCACTTTCTTTAATTCTCTTAAACTGATCAGAAAGCAGCTCTCGGTGTCCTGATGAACGCTGACAGGAAACAGGACGTGATGCTAATGAGGAGCAGCAGAGAGGACGAGCCCGAGTGAAAATAACACGCGTGATGTGACAGCAGCGCGTCTGTTTGATCAGCTGATCTCTGGGGAAACGCGCCAACACGCTGCTCGGCCTGCTGGGAATTGTAGTACGACACAGCAGCAACCAGAGCGCTAATTATTATCATCACAGCAGCACATCAGAGAAGGAGGCAGAGAGAGAGGGAGACAAAGAGAGGCAGAGAGACAGACAGACAATGAGACGGACAGACAGCTGATCAGATAATCTTACAGGGTGTTTAAACTGTAAACAGCCCAGCCAGTCTGAGTAACAGACGGTGAATTTTAAGGTTTTTCCGACACTTAAACACTGCACAGAGGTTTATAATTCTGTGAGACGGGATTGGAAAGCTATCACAGAGTCATCATTGCATGCTGGTAAACAGTAGAAACCACCAGGATGTGTGTTTGCACGTATTTGATTGGCCAACACTTTTGGTTAAAACCTTGGTTGACATTAAATGTTTTGCGGCAATAATTAGGTTTTTGCGAGAGTTTTTCTTTTGTGGTTTTGGGGGTTGGAGGGATTTTAAGCCTTTATTAGAAAGTGATAGTAGCAAAGTGGCATGGTCGCCATCTTAGTCAGTCAACACAGCAGTTTGACTGAAATGAAGGAGAAGGCTAGTGTGATGTGCTGATGGTGATCTGAACGCAGCCTTACCCTGTTGAAGCAGTCCACCTCGTTCAGTCTCTGTTGAATCAGTCTGACCAGCAGCTCAGTAGGAAGCTCCTGAACACACACACACACACACACACACACACACACACACACACACACACACACACACACACACACACACACACACACACACACACACACACACACAAATCACAGGTCACCTGACACCTGTGGCAGCTGACGATACACACACACGGTTTCATTGGAATGAACTGGGCTCCGTCTTGGAGCACATTTCTCTGAGTATATCCATGGTGGGAAACCGGTGAGGGATCATGGTTTTGACCTTGCACTAGTGACTACTATAAAATTACAGTCTGTGTGTGTGTGTGTGTGTGTGTGTATGTGTGTGTGTGTACCTGCTCTGTGGATGCGTATTGGCGTGCCTGTGCGCTCAGATCTGTCTGGTCCTGCAGTAAACTGTCGGTGGACACATGAACAGCTCTCAGCTCATCACTCAGCTTTTTGGCCTGAAGGACGACAACAACAGAGGAAGAAGCAGAAGTGGTGACATGAATTGTGTCCTGAATATCATTCACTGCTCCCTCTGTAACAGACACTCAGTAGTTTACTCTGTATTCTCCAGCAGTGGAGGAATGTAACAAAGTACATTTACTCAAGTACTGTACTTAAGTACAAATTCTAGGTACTTGAGCATTTTTTTGCAACTTTATACTTCTACTCCACTACCTCTCAGAGACTAATATTGTACTTTTTTCTCCACTACATTTGTCTGAGAGAGATACATGGTTCTCAAAGGACTGCAGACATATAATTATCTAAAAGACCATGATGCACTACTGTCGATTAAACTCCACAGCAGTATATAAAGTAGGCTAGTTAAAATTAGTTCAACCTTAGACCTCTACAGCAGTAAAATCCAACATACACATTAATGCAGCAGGAATATTAATCCAGAAACATCAGATATAATAAAACACTAACAGTGAACATTTTACTGCAACACAAGGACTTTTACATTTGATACTTTAAGTACATTGTGCTGATAGTTCTTACGTTAACTTAAGTAAGGTGTTGAATGCAGGAATTTTACTTGTAGTGGAGTATTTCACAGTGTGGTATTAGTACTTTGACAAACATCTCTAGCTGTTGTTCACGACTGAACAAACTTTTCATCATTTACTCCAATAGTGTTTTGGATTCTTCCTCGTTGGTGCCGTTCACACAGAGGAATTAAATGTGAAACACACCCGATCAAGCCAGGCTGTAAATAAAAGGGAATGCTTTCTTAACACTGATTGATAACACTCACCACTGTGTGCTTTCCTACAGCAGGAGGACCGAGCAGCATAATCCTGGGAACTGACCGACAGACAGTAAATATAACACTTAAAGACATTTTTAAAATAAATATATAATATATTAAGTTGATTTTTGGACATAAGCAGGGCAGGAAAGATTAAGATGGAAAGTGTCAGAAATGGGAACAATTCTAAATATACATATGTTTATTGAATGGGGTCCATAGAGAGGTAATAATATGTTGGGTTTGGGGTCTTATATGCCTTTAAAAATAATGATTTTGGTGCTGTGGAGAATCAGAAATTCTTGATTGAAAAAATTATTGAAATGATGAAATCAAATAAAATATTCAGGTTCTAATGTACAAGTGTTACATTTCATGGTCTACCATCTTTATTAAATTGACTTCAGGAGCAGGCTGTAGAGTCACAGCTCCATCCAGTGGCTGCAGACATGTTTGATTCAACAACACATTTTTTTTTGCCCAAACAGCAGCAGGCAGCCGAACTAACTTCTCTGGTTTGTGGGCCCTTAATACAAAGAAATATTTACTTGTAACCTTCATAAAAAGCTGCAGAATTTTAAAGAGCTGTGAGGAGTTTAACCAGAGAGGGATCTTCCCTTAAAGAGCTGACTTAAAGAGCTGAAAATAGAAAAATCACAGACTACAGGAAAGTCTAAAAACTAAATATAATTTTGAGGAGCAGAAAGTTGTTTTTTATTCTATCCTGCAGATTATCTTCACACCCCTTTGATTCACCTTAGGACTCCTCCCAGGGGTCTCGGCCCTCCAATTGAGAACATCTACCATACTCCAATAGTTGAATGACAACTCAGGTTTTTCTTAATCATCATGGGAAATAAAACAGGTGTCACTGCTCTGAGCTGCATTCAGGTGGGTCGACTTACTTTCCACGCTGCTCCTCTTTAGCAGACTGATCAGGTAACAGATTGGATCTTCAGGCTGATCAATCACCAGACTCGACAACATGCTCTGAAACCCACACACACACACACACACACACACAGCCTCAGTGTGGTCCACCAGATCTGTAGTCGTGGGTTTAATTGGCTAAAACCTGCAGAATGATTCTTAAATAATACCTGCACTAGGTGGAAGATGTTGTGTTTGTCAGCATAGACGGACATCTGAGGAGGAATCCTCAGAGGTTTCATTGTCTCATCCATCAGGCAAAACGATGAGGACAGCTGGGGGTCTGAAACTGAGGATTTATGTTCCTGAGGACCACAAACACATCACATTTAGAAACTCCAGCACATTAACAGAAGAGACTGAAGTTGGCTTCAGTTTGTGAGTTGAACTTTCTCCATTAAAGATCATGAAACTGGGTTTGAGATGTCAGTCTGGTCCTGGTCTGAGCACAGCAGGTTCTCACATAGACTTAGATTCATTAGAACCACATAAATACAGATTTTTTACAAAGACACTGAGCTCATGTGGAGTTTATATTCGTCAATTAATAACTTCACTGAGAATTTAATTGCAGTACTTTTTCTTGTCACAGCATATTTCTAGACTGTGGTATTACTAACATAGAAAACATAAAAGATCTGAGTACTTCTTCTGTCACTGCACAAAAACACGTTGAAAATCTCTGAAACTCCAAAAAAGGGAAAATTTGACTTCAATTTAGCTGTTTAGGTACAAACCGAAACCAGCAGCAGGTCAACAGGTGTAATACAGACAGACAGACAGAGAGGCAGACAGACACACACACACACACACACAGACAGACAGAGAGGCAGACAGACGCACACACACACACACACACACACACACACAAAGACAGACAGACAGACAGAGAGACAGACACACACAGACAGACAGACAGACAGACACACAGACACACACACAGACAGACAGACAGACAGATACACAGACACACACACACAGACAGACACGCACACACACACACACACAGATAGACAGACAGACAGACACACACACACACACAGATAGACAGACAGACAGATACACACACACACACACACAGACAGACAGACAGACAGATACACACACACACACACACACAGACAGACAGACAGACGCACACACACAGGCAGACACACACATATGTTTTCTGTTAATTGGTGAAACGGGGAAACAGAAACAAAAATTAAATGTTAAAACTATTATTTATAAAAACAACGTGTAGGTAAAACTGTCAAACTGCGGCGGGTGTAAAATAAACCCTTCGTACCTGTTGGAGCCGGTTTCCAAGGAGCGTTTGCTTGTTGTTAGGGAAGAACGTCATCAGCGCGCGTGTGCAGCATGGATCGTCGCCTAGCAACGCCACGGAAAGTGGAGTCTATTTGCTTTTTTATGTATTAAAAATGATACAGCGGAAAGTAGAAATATCTTCTGTTGTGTCTTTATCATCAAGATTCACAAACAGGAAAATTATTTAGGAAATATATTTAAAATTTTTGGTTAATAATAACCAATAAATGTCATGAATGTATGACTTCCGGTCATCAGCCATCTTCAAAATAAAAGGCAGCATAACATTGGTTTATACATCCATGGTTAGCCCCATAGAATGTATAAAAGAAGGGTTAACCCTTGTTGGTGCACATCAATCATACCACACCGAAAACTAATGTCTGTCTTCAACAAGTGTCCACATGATACCAGAGTTTCAGTACCGATAACAAAACAATACTGTTTTCAATACCCAGAGGTGGAATGTAACTAAGGTCATTTATTCAAGTGCAGTACTTAAGTACAGCTTTGAGGTCCTTATACTTTAGTTGTGTATTTCCATTTTATGCTACTTCATGCTTCAACTTCACTACATTTCAACTTTTTTCCCTCAACTACATTTATTTGACAGCTTAAGCTACTAGTTATTTTTCCAATTAAGATTTTATGTAAAAAAAAACATATGATAAACTTATAAAATACAACACATTGCTAAAGATTAAATTAGTGGTTTCCAATCTTTTTGGCTTGTGGCCCCTCACAGAAAAAGCCGTCTAGTTGGGGCTCTTTGTCATGGTTGAGATGTCTGAGTTGTTAGCAGTTCAACAAAAAGATTTTGGCTCTAAACTGGAGAAATTATTTAAATTGAGAACTATCTGACCAGAAACCTGATAACAGCTTTCAGTGTCTGACAGTTTTTGATACCATTCTACACACAACTTGGTCAAAACTAGAAAAAGGATTGAAGTTCACCATCCAGCACTAATCAGGACACACCTCCATTGATTTTAGAAGTCTTTATTTCTAGTGTTCACAGTTTAACATTTGTCTCTTAGAGCTTGTAATACACAAGGCAACACAACTGCTGATGAAAATCACAGATTGAGATGTTTCCTGACAGCAGATCTCTTAAGCAAACACAGCAACACTGCTGCAGAGAAGTTGAATTGCTGCCTAACAGTGAGAAAGAAAAACAAATCACCCAGACGAGATGATTAGATACTGAGTCATTGAGGTTTAATCAGCTGGATTCAGTCCTACAGAGGACAAGAGGAAGTCTTTGGTCTGTCGGTCGTTAATAAACTGTAGTTAACATCCTGAACTGAAACTGACCCCCCTCAGTTTTTGGCTTAAAAGGTACAGTTTGACATTTTTGGAGATTCTCTCAGAGAAATGCAATGACGATTCTCTCAGAGAAAATTCTCTTTCTTTCTCTGAGAGTTAGCCTAGTTTAGCATAAAGACTGGAAGCAGCAGTTTACCAGTTTTTCCTACGATTCTGCTAATCTAGACTAAACATGTCCTGGACCTATCTCTGTAGTGGACATACAGACATAAAGCTGGTTTCTATTTTCTCATCTGACTCTGACCTGAGTTGCAAACCTGAGGAGATATTTCCCCAAAATCAAGGAACATTTAGGTCAGTTTCATCATTCACTCATACTCAAGATTAAGGTTGATTACTGCAGCCGTCGCCCTGATGTGACACCACAGACTGGCTGATTCTGGTTTACAGTCTGCAGGTTGGTAATTTAGTGGCTGAATGAATCAGTGAGCTTCCTGATATGTTTGAAAACACACCAAAACTACCAGTCTGTTGAAATTCCATGTTGGAAGATTACAGAAGAACAGTTTTAATGGCTTATTTCCCCACTATTAAGGCTTTGCTATGATCAGACTGAGCTTGGTGTTTTGACCGATCATTTGAAAACACATTTAAGGAAGGAGATTTGTGGGGTCTGAATGGCTGCGTTTGGGGTTAAAGCTTGAGAAATTGCTCCAAGATTTGCAGACATTCTGAAGAAGAGAGGCCTTATGGTTTATGGATAAATAAATGAGCAAATTAGCATATAAACTGAACATGTAAAGGACCACGAACAGAGCCCTGAGGAACCCCACAACCAACTATTGACAGTTATTTGGATGATCATATTGCTCTCTGTCTTCTAGACAAAGCTCCCATATAAGATGATATGTAAGAGTTAGTTGTAAGCAAGCTGTGTTGTTGTACAGGCTGTTCTGCTGCCCTTAGTGGACAAAAAAAAAAAGCAAGAAATGGGAATAATCAACAGAAGGGTTACTCATCATTGTTTAAGTTCTAGAGGAAGGTGTACTACAGTCAATGGATCTCATTTAGTGTTTTGATGCTGCTGTAGCACCATGTGTTTGAAAAATGAGCGACAGACTAGTTGCAGAGGAGAGAAAAACAACAGCAACAATAAGGCAGTTTCATGTTACAGCTGACATTGAGTGATTAGCATAGCTGCTGTTTGCTTCTTTTTAAGTTCATCAACTCTAAAAAAATGTTTAATTCCCTCCATTTTTCTTCCCTTATTTTTGGCTTTTATAAGTTCCTTACGGTGACTTAGGTCCCTTCAGACATAAACCCAACAATCAAACTCATCATGTAAACTCAGGACCTTTAGTCGCAGTTCATAACTAATTTCCTTTAACTTTACAGCACAACAGAACTAATTGATCATGAGAAAGAACGATAAAAAGATTATGTTAATTCAGCAGACATTAAATGACATTAGATGGTCTGATGTGGATTTTTGTTTTTTGGTTTAGCTTGGACTAATGTCATTTAGTTTTTGAAGACCTTATTGTTTAACATTTTATACGTTCTATGTTGTTTTACAGCTTGGCGTCATGTTGGAACATTTTATCTCTTGAATTAATGTATTTTGTAAATTCATTATCATATAATATCAAATCAGATAAAATCAAATGTTAATTAACATTGAGCAATAAAGTTAATTCTTGACCTTTGAAACCGAAAAACTTAACTCAAAGCCACTTTTTCTGGCATTAACTTATTAAACTACTAATTAAATTTTCTTTTGTTAAACTAAAAATGTTTCTGCCCTGTTTTGTCTTTTATCAAATTTCTGGTACTCTGTAACATATTCTGTTCACTGTTTTAGAAAGGTGCGCGTGTATATTAATATAGTTTATTAATTTTCTCATAGGGCGACTGAAGGTCCTGATGTGGTGAAGACAACGATCAGATGGTGATTTTCTGTCACTTTAAGTATGGATAGCCAGTTAGCGGTAGCCTGCTAACACCTGAACTGCTGCTGATCTCATCTCCACCTCCATCTGTCTCCATCCCTCCCATCCTCCATCCATCACTCCCGCCCTCCGTCAGTACTCTGGCAGTGTCTCGTCGTAGTCCATGATGCTCAGTTCGTGTCTCCTCTGTCGGACAGCGAGGGTCAGGTCTGCAGGGGGGCCTGGAGGTCCAGAGGCAGGGGGGCTGTGAGCTGAAGCCTGGCTTGGGGGCTCCATCTGAGGACTCCCGACGAGGAGGGTGGCCTCCTCTGCCTCCTGACCCAGAGGAGGGCTCTCTGGCTGGGCTTCCTCCTGCTCCTCCTCCTCATCATCCTCTTCCTCTTCCTGCTCCTCGCCCTCGTGTTGCTCCTCCTCTTCCTGGCTGTGATTGGTCGGTCTGAACAGCTGCCGTGCATGCTGCTCCAGGAAGGAGCCGATGGCCAGGGGGGATTCGATGGGGGAGAGGGAGAGGGGGGAGGAGGAGGAACAGGAGGGGAGGTGCAGGGGGGAGGTGGAGAAGGCCTCCACAGCTCCGTTTATTATACCAACAGAAGAAGAGGCGGGGTGGAGCTTGTGGCTGCCCAGAGGAGCTGGTAAGAAGACGCTGCCGCCGTTCGGCCTAAGGGCGAGAAAGATGACATCACATGATTACAGCATTGACATCATCAGCTGTATATTCTGTTCCGATTGGTCTAGACACCTGTGACACCCCTCAGACTGGTTTACCTGCTGCAGACGTCCTGAGGCCGGCTGTGTGTGAGAATGTCGGTCTGTGTGTCCAGGTGGATCTGGCTGTACAGATGGAGCATCTCCATCTGTAGATTCTGGGTGACTCTCCTCAGAGCGACACAGCGACTCTCACAGGCCGACAGCTCCGCTCTGACACACAAACAACACAACCAGCAGTCAGTGTTTACATGCACATTAGTATCTTCAGGAGTGGCCCCAGAAGTTTATATCGAACATGAGAAACCTGGTTATTCATCTCCCTGTTTACATGATCATTACAGGTTTCTGATCATCGGCCTGCAGGTGAGTTCTTGATTGTTTTATGTATCAGAAATGTCAACATATTTTGTCTGTCCGTCCTGGTGGAGGGATCCCTCCTCTGCTGCTCTTACTAAGGTTTCTTCCAAAATGTTCAGAAACCTAGATCAGGTGTTTACATGCCACAGTATCCTGGTTTCTGTCAGAGTACTCCAGCTGGCATATTCTGGTTTCTGAAACCAGGATATGGTGTTTACATGCGTAACTGATAACTGGGATACTCCAAAAACCCAGTACTATTATGCATGTACACACTCAATAAACACAAACAGACAGATTTATTCATTATCATTATCATTATTATTCAGGTTTGGTTGTTTACAAATGTAATTCATCTGCACCACATTGGCTTCATGTGTCCACTGTGAAACCAGAAAGATCAACACACACTGACTGTCTCTGTAGATTATATAAACTGACTGATTTCACCATGACTTAGCTTTACTTGTGTAGGCTGTTTTTTGTTTCTGGAGATTACCCTGAAGATGTTAATGTATCTGAAGATGAGCGACCTGGTCGGTCTGACTGAGGCTGGAACCATCAACCCTCTCATGGGCAACATTTGACCACTGATCATCTGACCTAGCATATGTTAAGCTCTAGTTCTTATGTCTCTAAAGTGTTAAAGGCCACACACACGATGCAGCCGGTGTGTGTGGCACTAAAACTCATATAAACAGGCGGAGATTTGTGAAGATGACGCCTCACACAGCATGTTGGAAAGGATATAAAAGACTTTGAGTGTTCCAGGACTCTGACCTGCTCTGGGCCTTTGTGTCCTCCAGAAGTTTCTTCTGATCCAGGATCAGCTGGTCTTTCTTGGCCAGCTGGTTCTCCAGCTCTGCTATCCTGTGATTGGCTGCTTCTAGCTTCTGCCTCTGCTGGACATCACTGTCCTTCAGCCGCTGGTACTCCTTACCCACACTGCACTGCAGCATGGACGCCTCCTGACCAACACACACGGAGACAATGCTGAGAGAAACCCATGCAGCTCTACAGAGCTCAAGTCACTAAAACATATTGGGAACTCAGTGGAACGTCGTAGCCCTTGAACACCACATGTATCACAAAATATGGCCCTGAATGTTACATCTCATTTATCTGAAGATTTTTAGTTTCTCATTTAAGAGCTGCTTTTCCCCCTCAGACAGTTTAAGATTGGCACATTTTAAATTTTAATGAAGAAAACAGATTTCAGATCTAAGAGTATTTTTGAATTAAATAAAATGAAAAAGAAAATCCCTAAAATATTCTGCTGTACAGATGATACAAAAACTGGACTTGCTGCATGTATTTTATTGTGGCTTTGCTTTTATTGTGCCAGAGAAATATAAAATACATAAATCATGTATTTTATATTTCGTATGTGCTTTTTATGTCTGTGCTTCTGCTTTGCAAGTCCCCTCACAGTGCTGGGGTGCGTCTCTCCTCCCTCCAGCTGTTCTGTCAGACCTCTGTTAGTTTCTCTCAGCAGGATGAGTTGCTGGTTCAACAGGAAGATATGCTGCTGCAACTGCTCACTGCTGCACAGCTGGAGATACACAGGAGACAGTAAATCTTATTAATTATATCATTAATATTAAAATATCATAAACAGTTATAATAACACAATAGCAAATGTTTCTCTGACTGCTGTTGACACAGATGTTTCTGTCATTATTGGAGTCACATTTGTGACCAACATGTCTCTGGTTCCCAAACTGTTGATTTTCCTTTTTAATCTGATTTTAGTGACATAATCATAATAAATAATAAATAAATAACAATAAAAGAACAATGACATTGACATTAAATCATGACATCAACCAATAGGAGTTCTCCTCACCTTGAGTGACAGCTGGGTCAGCTGGTGGTCTGCATTGTAAGCCTTGTTACTGGCTTTCTGAAGCTCCGCCTCCAGATCCCTCAACCTACCCTGACACTCCAGAAGCTCGCTCTGAAACAGCCAATTACAACACAGGTGGTTTTTTAAAAGCCAATCACAACACTGGATCGACATAACTCTTTATACTGATGATGTATTGTTGTTTGTTGATGTTGAAGCAGCTCATCAGGAGGTCTGATCAGACTGTGGATATATGATCAGATCTGATCCAGTGTGTCAGAATCACATCGGCTCTCAGTTTGTCCCAGTGGTGTTGAACAAGAAACTCACCTGCAGCACACAGCTAATTTTCCACACACAACTCCAAAAAGAGACGTCCCTCAAACTGCTGACAGGACAGTATGTGAATATTTATTGTCTTGGATACACAAATGCACATTGTTGGATATGTGTGAGTGCAGAATATGTGTATTAGAGTGTATATCAATGTGTATTCTTACCTGCAGTCTCTGGCTGTCTCTCAGCCCATCTTGGTGTTGCAGCAGCAGTTGTTGGATGTGTGTGTGCAGCTTCTTGGTTTGTGTGTCTTTGTCCTGTTGCAGTTGTGTGTATCGTCGCTGTTCTTCCACCAGACTTGACTTCAGAGATCGAATCTCTTCATCCTGAACGCTCAGCTGGCCCTTCTGCAGAAAAAACAAACAAACAAGAAAGTAAGGACAAGATGGGAGACAGACAGAAGGGAGAAAATAAGGAAACAGAGAAACAAACAAAAAATTAAACCTTCAAAATCAACATGCAACAGTTACATTATGTTAACACGCATGTGTTACCATAGCAACGCTGTGCTCCTCCAATGCGGTGGTGCTGATGACTCTCCGCAGCAGACGGCGGTTTCTGATGGCGTGTTGCTGACGTTTGAAACGTTCGTACTGCAGCTGACTGTGGACAAGCAACAGCTGACTCCTCAGAGACTGAAGCTCCTCCCCTTGGGCGGGGCCTGACACACACACACACACACACACACACACACAAACACAAACACACACACACACACACACACACGTACACACATACAGTACCTGTTAAACCTGCTGGGATAATGTTTCTGCATTTACGCTCACCTCAAGTCTGAAGGCAATGTGTTTAAAGGCCTGCAGCAAGTCTGGGGTTCAGAGTGTTGCAGAGCATTTATTAATAATGCTGGAATCAGATAAAAAACTTTTGGCTTTAAACTGTCTTTTTTTCCCATTTCAACATATTTTCTTCCATTCAGTATCTGAAGAAACTGAGCTGAAAGTTCTCCCTCCGAGAGCAAGAATGACCTCTGGGTGGTGTTAAATGAAAACTAACTGAAGGGGATCCTCTGGGAAACCAACTTTAATGACAATCCATTTAAAAGTTGTTGAGATGTTTCAGTCTGGACTGACAAACCGACTCTTAACTATTTTGTAACTGCTGTCTAAAAAACATGAAAAAACATGAAAAAACAAGAATTTGATGATGGATGAATGAGCAGGTCAGATTAGTTGGGTTAGTCTGGTTAGTGGTTGTCTACCAGTTAGGACAATCTCACTTCCATTCATGTACATGCTGATTTAATGCACAAATCTGGCAGTTCAGTCAAATCAAGCCATAGTTTAGAAAATCTAGAACATCATAATCATAGTCATGTAGCTGCAAAGAGTGGGCAAAAAAAGTGGCACTGAGTCTTAACAATCAATATGAACAACACTAAATGAACAACTGAAAGCCTCCAAATTAATTTTCTCATAATTTTTTGAGAGTTTCGGGACTTGCAGTACTTGCTTTTTACTTTCTTATTTTCTGTTACTATTGTTTATTGTTATGCACCAAAATAGCAAGACTTGGCCACATAGATGATTCTGTTTCTGATTCAATAAACATCAATTAATTGTATTAATGAGGTGAGTCTGAATGTTTTATCAGTGTTAGTTTCTGGTACCTTTGGTTTTCATGCTCTGCTGTTTACCTCCAAAATGACTTCGATCCACTGACTTATTCACTGCTGACAACCTGCCACACACACACACACACACACACACACACACACACACACAATTAAGTGGATGAAATCTTAGTTAGAGAAAATGTTTTAACTCGACATCAGTACACACAGATGAAACAGTCGGAGTACCGCAGGGCTCCATTTTGGGTCCACTGCTGTTTAGTTTCTATGTTAATGATCTCCGTGGTAACAGCCTCACCTCCTGCTGAGGCACTCGTGGGCGTTGTGTCCGTGGATGATAAGCTGATCCAAAACCTCCAGAGGAGAGATGGAGGTCTGCTCCTCCTCCCTGTCCTCCTTATCTCCTCCTCCCTCCTCCTGCTGCTCCCCCACTGCTCTCTCCAGCATCTCCTACAGGACACAACAGGCAGACAGATAATTAAATAAATATTGATCAATAGTAGCCCTGGTTCACTTCAACCTACTGTGACCTAATTAGGTTTGATTGTTTAGAGCTGTAACTAATCATTACTTTTACTTCACCATAATCTATCAATTATTTTATTGCTTACATGGTTAGTTATGTCTATAAATATATTAAAATAAAAATAAAATATAATAAAAGAATGACCCTCACAATTTAGCAGAACTTTATTTTCAGATTTCATACCCCATGAAATAAAGAACATTTTGCTAATTTGAGCATTCTGAAGCTTAACTAGAATGTTTTTGCAGTGTTTGTAACGTCTGCACTGAGATTAAATATGTCGTTTACAGAAGTGTCCTGTGTCCTCACAGTTTGACAACCTCTGTTCCGCTTCAGTGAAGTTCAGTTTAGTCTACTTTAGTTTACCTGTGTTTTCTTCCCGATGAACAGCGTGGCGGCTCGGGGCAGAGCGAGCTCAAACAGGGCTTCATATGAAGGGGCGGGGCTCTGCTCGGTGTAGGCGTGGCCAAACAGGGCAGAGACTCCCTCCTCTGCTGAGGGGTGAGGGGGGGTGAAGCAGAGCGAGATGGAGCAGGGAGGAAGTGGGAGGGCAGAACCTGAGGGGAGCTCATCACGACTCGGGGTGGAGGTGAGGAGGACGGGCTGAGAGGAGGAGGAGGAAGGCGGCTGCTGCGATCTGACGTCTGGAAAGAGACAGACAGACAGGAACAAACATAAAACATAATATACAAATTATAACAAAAACATAATAAACAAAAAATATATAGAGATATATTTATTTAATTAACACTGACATATACCTGCACAGGTGATGAATCAGCTCATCAACTAACCTTCACTGTTGTTGTTGATGACATCACTTTGGCCTCTTCCTTCCTTCTCTGTGATTGGCTGATTGGGTGACCCCTCCTGCCCTGTGACAAGCTTCACCTGTGAGGAAGAGAGAGAGAGAGAGAGAGAGAGAGAGAGAGACTTTTTCACAATAAAAGCCTTCCGATGACGAGAACAGAGCTTACAGTCTACCTGCAATCCTGATCTTACCTGGTTGTTGTCAGGACCGCCATCTTGGTTCTCTTCAGCCAGTGGTATCACTGGGACGGTGGCTGATGAGGGACATTTCACACCTGGAAACAAAACAGACAGGTGGTGTTCCAGAGAGTTAATAATCAAGATGATCATGTCTGAACAACATGTTCTGTTAACTTATGCTTCCTCGCATCCTGGAAATCATTCCCCCTCAGCCATCATGGAGGATCTTCCAATCCGTATTAACGTATTAATGCTGCACCTCCATAAGTAGGATTTCTCACTTTCGGCTCCTCCATCCTCTTTGCTTCCCTCCCTCGTGTCTTACCTTCTCCCAGGGAGGGTGTGAGACACGAGGAAGAGGAGACACGTGAGCGTAATGAAAAGCTCCCGCGGTGTCTCACCTGAGAGGGAGGCGGTCCTGCTCAGTGGGTGGGCGGAGCCTGTAGCAGCAGTTTCAGGAGGGGGCGTCGACAAACCACACTGTGAGGAGGGGCTCCAAGTGACATCATCAGCCTGAACACACAAACAACATGTGAGCAGAGCAGCAGCAGGAAGGGAGGGAGGAAGGAAGGAAGGAAGGAGGGAAGAGTATTGAGTATTACCTGTATGTAGGAGCTGTTGAGGGTCAGCGGAGGCAGAGTCCGACGTCCAGACAAAGAACAGACTGAATTTCCTGTAAATTATAAGCCAAATAACATGAAAGCCGCACATTAAGATCTTGAACAGGACCTGCACTTTTTCATTAAGGTGAAAACTGAAGAGCGGCTTTGTTACTTGGTACAAGTTACAGAATTTAACCCATAATTAATTAATGATTGAGTATCAAAAGTGTTTTTTAAATGAGTAAAAACATTGTAGAATTTAAAAGCCTTTTAAAGTGTATCTTAATAAATGGCTAATGTGCTAATTGGTGCATGCAGAAAACACTTTGGGGGCAACCCTAAATTTTACCAGGTAACAAAAAATCCATAAAATGCAACTTCATTGAAAAATAGACACCGTTTAAGGTGGAAATTCAGACGTGATTTTTATTGTAATTGGTATATTTTAAGGGTCTCTTTAACTGTAGACACAACCCTTTAAAAACCCATAAACATATTCTGGTCCATTATGGGGTTGGCAGGTGTGTTACTGACCTGAGCTGCTGACAGTCTCTGAGGTGAGGTTCAGGTGAGGGACGGGGGAGGAGAGTGACAGAGTTCTGGGTAAAGAGGAGGGGGGGGGAGGGGGGAGGGTCTCTCAGGGAGGAGTAAATATCCTCCTCACAGGAAGACTCCAGAGGATCCAGAGACACTCTGGAGCACTCGATCACGATGTCATGGACTTCATAACACCTCCACCTGAAAAAAGTGATCAGATCATTGTTAGTGTGTGTGTGAATCATGTGTATTTTATTTTTAAAAAGCATGCTGCAGATGTCAGCTGGTTCAGGTTCTGTGTTAAAACTGGATTGTGTGTGTTGACTGTGAACTCACCTGGACGGGTCCAGTTCATAGTCCTGAGTCCCTGTGACCAGCTCCGGGTGAACCCGTACATGTTCCAACATCGGCTGAGAGACAAACACAGACAGAGTTTTAACCACCTTCAGCATTTCCCTCTCAGTCAGAAGACAGCAGAGCGGCCTCCAGGTGGCCCAGTGGTCAAGGGTCCAACCATGACCTGTGGAGTCCACAGTTCAAGTCCAATTGAAGCTTTGTTTATGGCCGTGCGTGACAGTTTTTTACTGTCAATATTTAGACTGTTCCAAAAGTTTCTGCAAAGACATTTAATCTTTTCTAGTTTGATATTTTGGCGTCTCTCGTGGTCCAGTTTCAGGTCCTCTAAAGTTTTTTACTTTAAAACAAAACTAAAGAACTGCAAGTCAACTACGATTCCCAGGGTGCATTTCACTAACAGACAGCCAATCACAGAGCTTTACATTATATGTGAGCTGAAGCTAAATATTAAACTACATTCGTCAGCAGCCCAATTTGCCTAATCTTTGCGGATCTTTAGACCCTGGTGGAAACGCAGACTACAATGGGCTGAAAAAACCTTTTAGTTCCTTGTCAAGTAATTTCTGGAACTAAAAGTTCCCGGTACTTTTGGTGGAAACACAGATTATGTTTGGTTACATTCAAAGATCCATTAAAGACTTTCCCACCAAATAAGCTCTGGTTCTTTGACCTTGGTGCTATGTAGTGAACCAGCCAGTGTTTCCACCTGTTTTGAGCAGAATCATTGTATTGAAGGATGAAGTCATAAATGGAGAGCGTTGCACACTGGAGGTAAACAGAAGTAGCAAGATGGCGGCTCGCATTCATTACCAATATTTGTTTTTATCCTGAAAACACACATGGACCAACTTTTATTCACAAGAAGACGTAGAAGATTATTACGTGCAAGATGAATGTGGAATATGACGTCGCCCACTGATGATGTCACGGTTCGCACTTCAGGTCAAGGAAAACCTGCCATTTTTTACAGTTTATTTTTGGTCCAAATTAGGCGAGCGAACCGGAATGGAACCCGTTCAGTGTTGGTGGAAAAGTGGTAAATGAGGTGAAATACTATCTTATCGTACCTCCAGCAGCTCCTGAAGTGTGTATTTCAGCTTCAGTTCATGTTATCTGAGAAATGGAGCAGCTGGTATTTACAGCAGCTATTTCTGTTTGTGTGTCAGACCGACCTCTCTGGCAGCAGCACAGGAAACCAGTACAGCAGCTGTTACTGGACAGACGTGTGAACTGAGGCCTGTACTACGGAAGTATAATGTTGCCATTGAGTTTTTTTGTTGTTGCCTATATTTGTTTATATTTAGTCAGATTTTATGATTTTATGATTTTTAGAGGCCTGAAGAGGTGAAAATATAAAAACAGGTCTGTACTGTTCTCAGCTGGGCCTAGGTGGTTTCTCCTAGTCTCTAGGGGGTCTGGACAGGTCTCTGTTGGGTCTGTACTGGTCTCTGTTGGTCTGTACCAGTCTCTGTTGTTCTATACTGGTCTCAGCTGGTCTCTCCTGATCTTTACTGGTCTCTGTTGGTCTTTACAGGTCATGGTTGGTCTGTACTTGTCTGCTGGTCTATAATGGTCTCCCCTGATCACTACTGGTCTGTAATGTTCTCCCCTGGTCTCTGCTGGTTTGTACAGGTCTCAACTGATCTATAATGGTCTCCCCTGATCAGTGCTGGCCTGTACTGGTCTCTGCTGTCTCTACAAGTCTGAACTGGTTTGTGCTGGTCTGTACTGACCTTGACGACCTCCTGGAAGGTGTCCAGGTTCTCCTTCATGCTGTAGTGCAGTCTCAGGTAGGAGATGAAGTTACAGGGGAACATCCCGTACAGACGGTGGAACAGAGAGTACACACCTGCATGGAGGTGGACCAGGTGGACCCCAGGGACATGACCTGCAGGAGACAACAACCAGCCAATCAGAACACACCAACAACCAATCACAAGCAGCCCAGTGTTTTAATTTCTCGTTCTAGTTATTAAGGTTGTTTTACTGTAGATTGTACTGCATACACATATATGTCTGATTTTTTAAATTTTAGTCAGGTATTTTTGCCTTTAATTGATAGAGACCGAGTTTCTCTACATAATAGTGTTTGAAGATGCTGATGCTCTTTACAATTTTTAAATTAAAAAAAATGCACACTGTGTTTATTTTTAAATAACTAATTTAGAAATTTAGATTTTGAAAAAATCCTTACAGTTTATGCCAAAATGCTGTGATGTAGGGCTGCAATTAACAACTGTTTTTCATTATTTCTCAATTAATTAATTCATAATTTGGTCTACAGAACGTCAGAAAATGTGTCACAACTTCTCAGGTCTGCAGTGAAATCATGTTTCTGTTCACTGTCAGAGAACAAACCCAAATATTTACTTATGACAACAGATTGTGCGTGTTACCAGGGTTTTTATAGCTCCAGGAGGCGAGGCGTCCGAACACGTCGAAGAAGTCATAGATGTGTTGTTTCCCGGCCTGAGGGATCATCGGAAGAAGAGTTATGAGGACAAGGACCCCGGTGATCAGGACCACCACGTCAGTGTCTGTCTAAGGAAACAAACAACAACTCAAACAGCTGCACAGATTTAACTCACTTCTCTGTGTTTCTGATGAGGGGCGCGTCATATTACACCTTTCTTTTATATTGTGTCTGAAAATGCAAGATAAATAGACTTTATAATTATTATTATATATAATACATGTGTAGAGATCCAGTGTAATATGATCAAAATGTGTCATGTTGACATACAGTATTTTAGAAATAATGACAAAACTTCCAAAGATATGAATAAAGCGTTGTAATTCTGCTCCCTGCTGTGTGTTAATATTAGTTGTAGTATAAGTACTGTATGAGTACCTTGAGGGAGCGCAGCAGCGAGGGCAGCAGAGGTGAGCGGCTGATGTGATGAACCCAGGGAGGCTGTTTCCGGATCAGGTGACCCAGCAGGGTGAGACCTGCCAGTCGGGTCCCAGGTCTGTTCAGAGACTCATTCAGCTTCTCCAACAGGGGCTGCCGGGGGGGTACAAAACGTTTATAATGATAAACACACTGTCTCATGTATTAATGCAATCCAACAGACAGAGTCAGTGTCGGAGAGTCAGCTGACCTTGTGATGAGGCTCTCTGATGGAGGACAGGAGGAGCACCACCTGAGAGGAAGACGAGTCCAGGTAATACTCCACCAGAGAGGACAGAACAGCGCCTCCTCTGTCTGACGGGAGAAACCACAGGTCACAGTGAATGTCTGGACTGAGGTCAGGTAGAGACTAGTTTTGTGCAATATGACGATTATATCGTGCGACGATAGAAAAACATTTCATATAATACTCTATTGTTGTTCATCCACACGACATGGACGCAGGCAGGAAATTTGCATGAAGGCAACACAAACAAACATGGAGGAGAGTGAACGTTACACATAACAGAGTAATTCTGAACATATATTATGTTTCTGTCATATATTTTCATAGACACTTAATTTAAAATCTGCACAAAGGTTCTAAATAAAATAAGAAAATAATCAAATATGAGTAAGTACCTTTTATTTGTCGAGAGTATAATTCAACATGGAAAAGTTGGAAACCGACCTTTCCATGTGGTCATTTTTTATGAACTATTTATTCATTGAATTTACAGAAAATGTGCTATATCATGATATGTATCGTTATCTGGATATGAAATTACCTATATCAGGATATATCTACAGCCCTAGTAGAGACAGGTGGAGACAGGTGGAGACAGGTAGAGACAGGTAGAGACAGATGGAGACAGATGGAGACAGGTGAAGACAGGTGGAGACAGGTGGAGACAGGTGGAGACAGATGGAGACAGATGAAGACAGGTGGAGACAGATGGAGACAGGTGGAGACAGGTGGAGACAGGTAGACTCACCTGTACTTAGCTGCTGGTTGACTGCTGCTCTGACTTGCTCTGCCTCCTGCAGCTCTGAACTGTCCAACGAGAGCAGGAGCTCACTGATACTCACCTGCTCTCTAGACATCATGAACACCTGGAGACACACACACACACACACACACACACACACACAGACACACACACGCAGACACACACACGCAGACACACACACACACACACACACACACACAGACACACACACACAGAGGGTTCAAACGTATCAGCACCGACAACAAACTACTTTAAGTACCAAAAGTAGAAGAACTCATTATGCAGAATAATATATATTATATTATTGGGTTATAATTATTGATGCATGAACGTGTTCATCCCTTTAATGTTGCAGTTGGTAAAGGTGGAGCTCATTTCAATTACTTTATATATTGCTGGGTTGTTTGTGAATTTCCTACCCAAAGAACTTTTATTTTAATCTATATTTATAGATCATAAATTATTTGTTGTATTATTTATCTGAATCCGCAAAATAACTAAAGTTATTAAATTATTTTAGTGAAGTAAAAAGTACAATATTTCCCAGAGATGTGTAAAGGAGCAGCAAATGATAACAAATAGCTCAAATTTGCACTTAAGTACAGTTTCAGAGTAAATGTAGTTTCCACCACTGCCTACAGGTCACAACATTCAAATGCTGTTTACACATTAATGCACAAATATTGATCTTATTAGGTGAGTTGGATTATCAGCCGTGATGTCACTGATCGACCTTAAATACAGTTCATTTAAGTCATTTAAGTGTTTGTGCAGCTGCTGATCTCCACAACATCTCCGACCTGCCAGCTTCACAGAGAGCGCTGGAATCAGACCAGTACTGTGTATCAGACCAGTACTGTGTATCAGTGTATCAGACCAGTACTGTGTATCAGACCAGTACTGTGTATCAGTGTATCAGACCACTGCTGTGTACCAACAGGTACTGGTACAGGTGAGGCATCAGAATCACTACCTGGAGACAAAGTGTTGGCACTGTGCACCTCCATTTATAATCCAAACTCATAATAAACACACTTTAATAACCAACAGGCCGAGTTCTTTGATGCTTTAAGTTATTTATAACACTTCTGTTCCTCACTGAAGACAAAGTGTGACTGCAGTACCTGCGGCAGGTCTACCTGTACTTCAGCTGCTGCGCGTGTTCCTGAGTCTGTTGCGTAACACCCCCCCCCCCACACACACACACACACACACACACACACACACACACACACCTGTGATGTCACTGCGTTATGTAATAAGCGTGATGTGACGTCACACCCACAGACAGCTCAAGCCACAGACTGAAGTCACCGACGGACGCTCGCAGTGAGACAGCTGCCACTTCCTGTCCCTCACACTCAGTTTGCATCAGCTCACTGCGTGATGCTAAGCTAACGTGCTAACAGCTGGGCTGTCAGTCTCCGTGTGCTTGGAGTTCAGCAGGTTGACGAACAAAGCGGCGACCGGCGGCGTCTGACCACCGGCGGCCGGTCGGTAGCTTCCGGTGCTCGGAAACAAACGGCCCGGCTTCATGAAACCACACAGCGATCATTGAGGACAGAGTTTAACGTCAGAGAAAGTGTGTTACCTTCAGACCTGTTGGACCGAGCAGGGCGCAGCCATGTTGAGCAACACGAAGCCCCGCCCACCGCGGTAACCCGACACCCTGCAGCTGTCAATCAACGTCAGGAGGCCTTCAGGGCGCGGGAAGAGATGGGAAAAACGAGCTTCAACCAGCTTTAACCGAGAATAAAATGTTTTTATTGTCATTGACAAAGTGTATGTAATAAAATGTGATATTTATTTATTAGCGTATTTACACAGTACATATGTTCTTATACTGTGTTGCATCATTCTTATACTATTCTACTGTATTCCATTGTATTCTGTCATCTCTCTTCTCTATTACCTACTAATATATTCACAACTATATATTCTAGATACAATGTCTCTTTCATCTGAATATATAAGAAACATAATAATATTGATAGATAAAACACCTACAGTAGAATTAAATAAGGAATTAAACATGTAACTAATAAATGGACAGGAACTAAAGTGGTTGCACATGTTTGCATAAACTGGCATGCATCATGTTGTTAATATAATTCTTGTAGTTAAATAAACCAGATTTACTAACAACAGTGTTCAGTCGAGTCAACAAATAACCACCTGACAAAAATTAAAATAATTAAGATGTTTACATTGCCCAGAGGTTGAGTTGTAATGATGTTCCTGAATGCAACAGGAGGCCCACAGGCCCCGCCCCTCTGGAAACACAAAATAAAAGGCCTGTTTACATGGTTTACATCCCTCCACCATCACCTGCACCAGCATCCCAGTTCACTGAGGGCCACACCAGCACAGGTCCCCAGTCCACCACTGGGCTGACACATACAGACACACTGTTTACACACATCACAGTAACACATCACAGAGAAGAGAGGACATTTAATTAAATTATTTTGGGGTGAAACTAGAAAAAGAAAACATGGCGACTGAAGACACACGTTTTTTGCCAAGAAAAGAAAAGAGAAAATAAAAGCCTCCAACAGAGGGGAAGTTCTCATGTGGAAAGCCTCCCTGCCAAAATAAAATCTAATAATAACAGTTTTGTGGCTCTGAAACAGCTTCTGATAAATCGCCTGTACACTGATCTGAAAGACCTCAAGTATCACAAGTGGATTTACTTGTAATCAAAAGAGAGGAATAGTGTGTATATGTGTGTAAGATGTGTCCTTTTATTGTGTTTGTGTTTTGATCTCAGCTTGTGATATTTTATGTGTTGAGTTTTGTTATAAAGCAATAACTATGTCACCGTGTGTGTGTGTTTGTGTGTGTGTGTGTGTGTGTGTGTGAGCAGCAGCTGTGTGTGTTCTCACTTAGATGATAAAGAAAAACTTTTATCTTGACGTTGAAGTCAGTTCAACACAAACTGTCACTCAGTTCCTGTTTCGGCCTCTCATTCATCTTCAGCTCTTGTTTCTCTCCAAAACCTTTTAACGATATTTGACAGAATCAGACAGATTTCTGCATGTAATGTTTCACATGTGTTGGAAACACTTGAACTGACAGATCTGCATCGCGTCATTTATATTTACATTATCATTATATTGAAGAGAAATGTATCTCATCACATTTTGCAGGTATGTTTAATATGAATGTTTTTACATCATCACACAACACACACAACACACATGCACCTGGTCCTTACTTATATACTCTAAGGTATTATAATGTATACAGTTTTTCAGTGTCATATCAGTCATTCCTTTAATTTCTTATTCTTATATGTTTATTCAAATAGTTATTTATGTGTTTGCCTCTCAGCCGGTCTCAGTGCTGCTGTAACATGTGAAGTCAGTGTGAAAGCTCAACTCGACACTAAACACGTCCCGACTCCAGCACACACATGAGAACAGGAGGGCTGGACTGAAAATCTTGGACTGTTCCTTTATGTCTGAATTTGCCATTAGCAGACCAGATAAGAGGTTTCCATCAGTGAACGGAGTATAAATAGCAGCAGGAGGTCAGTTTGTGAGATGTGACTGCAGACGGACAAGTGAGGATGATGATGCTGTTGGTGGTTCTGTTCGGCGTCTGGCTGAACTCAGCCTCAGCTGCAGAGGTGAGGCTGACTTCATTACAGCTTTATACTTCAGTTTCAAAGTATAAGTATGTTTTCAATGTGTTTGTTCGTCTCTAAATACTTCCTGACCTGTGTGTCTGTTGCCCTTTGGTTACTAAAAATTATTATTATTTTATTATTAAATTATTTATTTTGTAAAGTAACTATAGCTGTCAGATAAATGTAGTGAAGTAAAAATGACAATATTTCAATATAAAGAGTGTCAGTGGTGGAAAGTAACTTTATCTGGCAGCTTTAGTTACTTTACAAATAAAAAGATTTTACATAAAAACATGCGATAAATTCATAAAATATGATACTGTGCTATAGATAAAACTTCAGGTCAGTAAGATTTATTCCAAAGTAATAAATTAAGAGACAAGGAGGAAAAAAAAACAAATACGGAGGAAATAAAGAGAAACAAGAACTTCATCTTCCTGATAATTTAATTTTAATATAAATTCTGTTTGAATCCTTTTTATTACTAGTTTATCAAATATTATCACTTGATAAAAATAATACATTTACATGAGAACGGGCATTTAATAGATTCAGCCTCCTCCTGTTTGTCTTTTAGTTCAAATCTTTATTGTCCCAAAAGAGAAAATTATTTTTTTGCTACAGGGCAGCATAAAAACCGAAAAACCTTGGACAGAAAGCTCCCAAGATGAAAAACTGATCATCACACAACTGTTCAAAGTCACAAGCCTGTGTTGTGTGTGTGTGTGTGTTTTGGCGTATGTATCTGTGTGTAGCTGGGTGTGGTGAAGACGGAGGGGGGGCTGGTGGAGGGGAAGAGTTACAGGATGGGGCTGTTCAGGACCGTCGAAGTCTTTAAAGGAGTCCCCTTCGCTGACGTCCCCGGAAAGTGGGAGAAACCAAAGCCTCATCCTGGATGGAGCGGTAAGTAAACTCACACTTTCCCTGCACTGAAGTCAACTACGAGTCCCAAAGGTCACCACATTAAAGTTCAATTTAACCTCTTCAGTAAATCTAGTGTTTGTTGACCTCCAGTGGTTTAACTCCACCCCTCGCTGCAGTGATGTCACAGTGTACTGGGGTACACCTGTAACAGCCAGCTGACCTAATCAATAATGGAATAATGGCCGCTCCAGCTCGCCCTGATATCCCAAATCTCTACAACAGAGGTGGAGAGTGCAAAGTTAGGACCCATGGAGTCATATCCGTGGGACAGGAATTTTCCTTTAGCAAACATCCAATCAGAGAGCTTCAAACTCTGTTGCCGGGTAACTGATGGCAGCGTGAAGTTATTTAAAGGTCCCATGAAATGAAAAATTATTTTCCCAGTGTTAATCCTGTCCCTGTTTTATCTCTTGATATGATAAATTCATTCTTGAGTATTTTGTAGATCATAATCCCTGTCCTTTCTCTTTCTGTAAAACGGATTAAAATGTTTGATGAGTCATCCTGCACGCTACGTCCAATGAAAACGCTTTCTCAAGTTTTTATGTCCCTCCCTCATGACTATAAATCCTGCCAGTTACCGACCGGCGCGCATGGCCAAAGTTCATAAATCCACTTTAGTTAAAGTTATTTCTCCCCAGACAGTTGATTATAAAACAGTCTTTCTTTGTAGAATGAAAGGGACACTGTTATAAAACAGAGAAAACAAATTCAAAAGTCTGTTGTTTCCAGGAATCCTGAAGGCGATTAAATATCGGGATCGCTGCCTGCAGGTGACGCTGTTGCAGACAAAAACCCAGGGCAGTGAGGACTGTCTCTACCTGAACATCTTCGTTCCACAGGGACAAAAATGTAGGCAACACACACACACACACACACACACACACACACACACACACACACACAGATCAGATTGTGATTTCAGTATTATTCACTCAGCCTTCGTTCACTGCAACAATATTATAAACTAAATAAATGATCATATTGTTTTTTGTGCTTTTGTACAAAAATCTGACTTTTGTTCTCAAAATCTGATATTTATTTTGCATGGTAGCCCACATTTTAAAGGATTTAAGGGGAATAGTTCACACTTTACAGTAACCAGATGTCTATTGATGCCCTAAACCTCCGTCTGTCACATGACCATCACCTCCACTCAGAGTCCATCTTGTATTTGGAGAGAGAAGTTGGAGGTTTTCCCATTCACTTCAATACAGTTTGATCACAGCAGCATCTGGTGGACATTACAGGACGTTAGAGAGCAGCTCTCACTCTTCATCAGCCCTCTCTCTCTCCGTCAGTGTCCACCAACCTCCCAGTGATGGTGTACTTGTTCGGCGGAGCCTTCCTGTTGGGGGCGTCCAACGACGCGGCGATCCTCGGAGAGTCTCTGTACGACGGGAAGGAGATGGCCGACAGGGGCGACGTCATCATCGTCACGGTGAACTACAGAGTCGGTATAATGGGTTTCCTCAGCAGCGGAGACGCCCGACTGCCAGGTCTGACCAAAACACCAACACTGTTACTATTGCTATTGATATTCCATTGATTATTTATCAGTTAAGTGATTGTTTAGGTCCAGCTGACAAATACCACAACTCAACAAGAATATGAGGTACTTTACTTGAGTATTTTCTTGTCATACAATTTTCTACTTATATCCCCCTACATTTCTGAGGGGTGTGTTGTAATTTTTACAAAACATATAAAGAGTTTATAAAATCTGGAAGGAAGCAGCAAGGATAGGCGGCTGAAGCAGCTTGAATAGGGCTCCCTGAATGAGATCGCTAATAGATGCATAGAGTGGAATCATCTGATCCATCAGCTGATGTAGCTGGGATTGTGAGCTGAGCTTGACTCTGTGGCCTTCCTGAACGCAATGCTCAATTTGGCAACTATTTTGAGCTCACCATTTTCAGAATTTTTACAAAGCAAACAATCAATCAATTAAGGGAGAAAATAATCAGCAGATTAATCCCTAATGAAAATAATCATTAGCTGCAGTTCTATACAAAATAGTTCAGAATGAGCTCCACCTCAACCAACTACAACAGTAAAATCCTGCTTTTACATGAATGATGAGGAATAATAATCTAATGATAGAATATATAATAGTACAACAGTCACAGGGGACATTCTTTATATGTATATTTATAATAATAAAATAATACTTTAAGTACATTTTCCTGATTATACTTACATACTTTTACTGAAGTAACAATACAGGTCTTTTACTTGTAACAGAGTATTTTCACAGTGTGGTATTAGTACTTTTATTTAAGTAACATTTTTAAATGCAGGGCTTCTAACAGATTATTTATGGTATTATTACTTTTGCTTAAGTAAAGGAACTGAATACTTCCTCCACCACTGGTTAATTGATTATCTAATCTAGCTGACACATTTCCACATACTACACTTTCTGCAGATTCTCCTGAGTTCAAATCTAAAAGTTTTACCAGGCTCAGTATTTTGGGCTCAGACTGGGATTTATCTGGGGTGTTTCATTGCCTGCTGGTGATTTCCCAGCATGCATGTGATCAAAGCTGTGGTGTGTGTGTTGTCTTATCAGTGTGTCAGCAGATAAACTGTGGCTGTTAGCTCAGCTGCTCCTCAGATGTTATGAGTTGGACAAAATCAAGTTGGTTTAATCATTTTCTGTATTTCCCTGTTTCAGCTTGATGAGTTCTGAAATATGTTTGTTTTTGTACAGAAGTGTTTTGTTATCTCAGTGGTATCTTGCTACCACATTTGTTCTGTATGTTCTTGTGTGGAAATTAGAATAAACATTATTTCCACTGTGTTGTTTTTACTTGTGTAGCTGCAGCACATGCCCCCAGTGAGGAGCAAACTGAGTCAGGACAGGGTTATTGAATGTCACAGAGACTCAATATTTGCTGAAGACCCACACCCTTTCGTAGTCTCTGATGTGTTTATGTTTGATACAGAGGGAAATAAAAACAGGACAGATTTATTCACTAAGATATCTTCAATCTACCAAACAAACCTAAAAAAACTTCATATGGGATTCGATAGGATTCAGATTTGATAAGCAGATTCAGAACTGGATTCAGATTTCACTAAATGAATCAATCCCCACACCCAACTGGGAGTAAGAGGATGTACTGAAGTTTAATAGGGCATTTGGATCATGTACCATAAAGAATGCAACGCCAGGTTTAATATATCCTGATGTCCAGCTGAGAGACAGGAAACAGTAAACAGGTGATTATTTTACATCTCAGGTAACTACGGCCTGTGGGATCAGCATGCTGCCATCTCCTGGGTCCGCAGGAACATCAGGGCGTTCGGGGGAAACCCCGACAACATCACCATCTTTGGCCAATCAGCTGGAGCAGCCAGCGTCAGCTACCAGGTCAGAGGTTAAAACACGGAATTTCAGACAGAGAGATTGTTAAGCAAACAGAGCTGGAAAAGTTTAGATCCTTTTTCTACCTCAACATCTCTACCTGACCAAGACCTTTGTAATGACAGATGACCTCTGCTGCCTGGCAGGTTGTACTTACTATACTTACTAACTCATGACAACTTATTGTCTCATAAATCTATAAATAAAAATAAACACATTTTGAATTATTATTTAATAATTTTGACTTATTATAAGTATTTTAGGACCAATAAGGTATTGATACACCTGATGAATTTCTTCATGTTGGTCTTTGTCCACCTATTTGTCTGTCTGTCCCCTTAGATGCTATCTCCCTACAGTAAAGGGTTATTCCGCAGAGCGATCACACAGGGTGGTGTGGCCCTCAGTCCCTGGGCACTGCAGAAGAACCCCATGGCTCTCACCAAGAAGGTCTACAAAAAAATCAGCTATTCTCCTAAATGTAGATGATATACATTTGGAACAAACAGATTTTTTTCAGCTCCTTGTTATTATTAAAGTGTTGCTTTTTGTTTCTGCAGATCGCTCGGAAAGTCGGCTGTAGGAGAAGCAATGAAGATGACATGTTATTATGTCTGAAGATTAGCGACCCTGTTGGTCTCACCCTGGCTGGAAAAATCGACATTCTGCTTATTCTGGGAAAAGGTCAGAACATCTGGAACAGACAAAAACACATCTGCACCAACTGATACATGACTAGCAAGGTTATTAAGGTTAACTAAAACTAAATCAAAATACTAAAACTAGCTGTGAAAAAACATTTTAGTTAACTGAAATAAAAATTAAAACTAGACTTTGGAAAAAAATGGAAACTAACAGAAACGATGTTGTGTACTAACTAAAATAAGATAAAAATATACAGGAAATGTCTTTAGTTTTGTAAATTTGGTTACATTTGTTCACACAACAAGGAGGTATTGGTGCATATGTTAATTTAGACTGGGATTTCTACATGACTCATATGAGCTCTTAACTGCTTTTTGCTCTTATTGTGATTAAAGCTACAGTAAACAGCTTTTGACCAGCATGATGTCACATGCATGATCAGCCTAAGGAAAAAAGCTGTATGAGGAAAGGAACATTGAGCATCAGTGAAATCACATTTAACCTGGACACAGACAGTGAGGCTGATAATTCATATTTCTAAAACTGAGTGTGTATATTTACCTTGTTTGATCATATAAAATAAAAATGAACGTGATGATGCCTCTATACAATAAAGAGTAAGACAGGTTGCCTGCTGCTATGTACATGTTAACTTGTAGTTGGTAGCTCTTTCTTTTTGTATGTTTGTTTGTTTTTTAACAATTCATTCATTCATTTTTAACATTATAACATGGTGAACTGTGAGTATATCCTCAAGAAAGTCTGCAGAATTGAAAACATAAGGAAAAAGTTCAGAAAGAGCTAAAGCAAAAGTTAACCAGAGAGCTCCCAAGCTTTTGGAGGTTTCACAGACCTGAACCCTTGTGGACTTATCAGAAATAAGCCACTGTTTGAGAGTGCATAAGGGTGGACAACTCTATATCTGTCTCTACAGGTGTAGTCATGGATCTCCTTGAACACCGTCCGGTGATTGATGGTGATTTTATCCCTGATGATCCCAGTCAGCTGTTTCACAATGCCGCTCAGTTTGATTACATGGCCGGGGTCAACAGCATGGACGGACACATCTTTGCTGGAGTCGACGTTCCTTCTATCAACAAGAAAAATGCCACCTCTGTGTGAGTACTAAAACAACACAGAACTGCAAGCCCGCTTAAGGGACCTTTATTTTGGACAGGCTGGACATGCAACTATGAGTGCCCAAGACCAAGTACTGTAAGTGCTTTACGTGTTACCACACAGGAAAGTCATACGTCATACATAAGCCCAATGTTAAGTGCATCACTTTGCAGATGACACCGAACTCTATAAAGTTGTTGATCCTGATGATTGCAGCCCCTTCACTGCTTTAAAAAAACAGGGAGAAATGGTGAAAGAAACTCCTCTATAGATATTCTCTGGTTGTGTAACCTGGTCATGTTTCTTTTCCTGTGTGGTCTTCAGAGCACAGGTGAGGGGTCTGCTGGCTGGTATAACTAAAGAGAAGGGGGTCGCCGCCATCGATTCAGCCTACAGCGTTTACACGTCTAATTGGGGTTCGGCTCCGGAGCAGGCAGTGGTGAAGAAGACAGTGGCCGACATCGAGACTGACTTCCTGTTCCTGGTTCCCACTCAGATTGCCCTCCAGCTCCACGCCAACAACTCCAGGTCAGATTGACTGATCCAACAACCAGGTTTAAAGTATCTCTTGCAGTTGGTGAAAGTTTGTTATCACAAAATGTTATTTTTCAATTTTGTCCTCTACTTTACTGCAGAGCAGGTTTCACAGTTTTATCACCTTTAGAGCAAAACAGTCCTGTCTGTATGTACTGTACTTGTACCACATCCTGCTCCTATTCTTGTTAAGCGGTCACACACATCATCATCACTTTTTTTTTTTTCTCAGCCGAATACCACAAAGAAAGGAGTGTCTTCATCATCTTGTTTTCTATGTGTGAAACGCACATATGTATGCAGACGTCTATTTGTAGTTTGTATAGAAGATAATGCATGTCCGCTGTTCATGTGCCAGTCTGTGTCTGTATTGAAAGTAAGGACAAAGCTTTAAGAGGTCATCTTGGTCCTCTAGCAAAACCATGCCTGTGTACTGTCTGCAACATTTCATATGTACATCCTCGCTTGGGACTTTTACTATGTTGCTGTTGTAGAGCACTTATTTTATTCCACTTGCCTTGTTGTTCTTCTTGTCCTGATAAACACGCTGGTTGTCAATAAATAGCCAGGCACCGTTAACATAGATGCCTACACCATGAATAAAGATGGAGTGGTGGCTGTTTTTACCTTATTACAGATTCTGAGGCTGCTGGGTACAGTATTTGAGTTTAACTTATTTCCTGTTATTTGTCCCTTAGTGGAGCCCGTACCTACTCCTACCTGTTCAACATGAAGACTCGTATCCCGGGATTCCCCAGCTGGGTGGAGGCTGAGCACGCTGAGGACCTGCAGTACCTGTTTGGTAAACCCTTCTCCACCCCGCTGGTCTACTTCCCCAGACACCGAAACCTGGCCCGGTACATGATCGCATACTGGACCAACTTTGCCAGGACCGGGTAAACTCCCAGCATGCACTGCAAACACACAGGTCAACACACCTGAGTCGGCCAGGTCTGCTTCTGACTGTGGTTTCTCAGAGACGAGACCAGTAAATATTGGTCTTTACTAGTTTTTAACCGGTCTACTGTTCCAAACTAGACTACTTGTCAGTTTGGTCATGAAATAAAGGCGTTGATTGTCCTCTGTAAGTAGTCTGAACTGGTCTGAAGTAGTCTTAACTGGTGTAAACTCTTCTAAGGTGGTCTGAACTGATTTGAAGTAGTCTGAACTGGTGTAAACTCTACCAAGGTGGTCTGAACTGATTGAACTGGTCTGAATTGATCTGATGTGTTTAAACTGGAATGAACTAGTTGAAACCTTGTGCCAGCTTGTATCTTCTTTATAAACTGGTTCAAATTGGTGTGAACTAATATGAACTTAGTTTAAACTAATCTAAACTGGTTTAAACTGATCTGAACAAGTATCTGCGATTAAACTGGCTGGGACTGATCTGGACTAGTGAAAACAGATCTGAGATGGCGTGAACTCAACTGAACTGGTGTAATCTCTCACTCTCCTCCTATCCAGTGATCCCAATGAAGGCAACAGTAGAGTCCCTGCTCCCTGGCCCACCTTCAGCAAATACCACCATCCATACCTGACCATCAACCACAAGATCAACAAGTCCTCCGTCAGGTACTAAACTGTACTTTACTGTAGCATACTGGGTACTACTGTCTTTTACTCTGCTGGAGAACCCTCTACTGCATCTTACTCTACTGTTACTCTACTTGACACTTATCTACTATCCTCTTCTATACTCTATGTGTTCTGCTCTATGTTATTGAATTCTACCCTGCCATCTCTATTGAACTTCTGCTTTACCTTACTGTGTTCTGCTCTACTGTACTCTGATATACTCTTTTTTTACTCTGTTTGGTAATTTTTTTCTGTACTCAGTTTTGCATTATTCTACACTACTGCACACTTGTAATCTTTATTCTGTTTTTATCAATGTGCTATATTGTACTTAAATAGCTGACTAGACTCCTCTGTAGTCCATTTTCTATTCATTTTTACTGTATTTTATTGAGATGGAAACAATAAAACTTTGAGAGGTGAAGACAGATGATGGTTTACTGTTGGAGGACAAAGAGATTACATTTTGATTTTTGGTCTCTTCAGCTACGACCTGAGATCAGACTATGTTGCCTACTGGACCAAAACCTACAGCATGCTGCCGTCAATCAAGAGGGAAGAAGAAAAAGAAGATGATGGAGGGATGAAGAGAGAAGAGAAGGAACACTGATCAAACTGTGTTTAAACAGCACAAAATCTCATTAACTGAGTCTGACACTGCTACTGTTTTTCTTCCCCTTAGTGGTAATTTCGAACAGTAATAATTACAAACAGTTGGAATTATTTATAAATGTATGATGGATTATGAACAGTAAAAAGAAAATATAGGGTTTACAAGAATAGAACATTAGTGAGGAAAACATAATGAACAAATTACCATCAATCTCAAGAAAAACAACCCACAGTTTGACCAAAGGTGAACTGTGTACTCTTCTTCTCTTGTGTAATAAAATAAGCTGAATTCTGTACTTCCCTTAGGTATTTCTATTTTCTTCTACTTTAACTTCAAAGGGAAATATTGTACTTTTTACTCTTACTGTTACTGGTTACTAGAGCTCGCTAATGCTGGATTTTTTAGGCCTATACCAATACTTAAGAGACAAAAACTGATTAATACATGACATAAACAATCACTGATAAGGATCTCTTAGATGTAGTTAAAATAGCTAGCCAGGTCTGTAGTGTCTGAAAGATCTACAATGCAAAAATCAACTTGTCAGCATGTCAATAGATCATAATGACTTCAACCTGCTCAACCTGCTACATCTGAAGTTTTTTATTAACTCTTCATTGTCACTAACTTGTGTGGTAAGTTCAGTGGTGGAAAGTAATTTAGTACATTTACTTAAGTACTGTACTTAAGTGCAATATTGAGGTACTTTACTTGAGTATTTCATTTTTCTGCTACTTCTACTTCTACTACATTTCACTACATTTATCTGACAGCTGAAATTATTTTGCAGATTTTACTTTCAAAATTTATGTTCAGTGCACAGAAACTTCTTAAAGTATTTTCTAAAATTAAATTTTTCATCATTCTAGTTCAGCAAACTGTCTTATTCTTCCTTGTTCTGAGCTCAAGACATTTATTTCTAGAGCATTTTTAAAACTATATATATATATATCTTTGCTGCAACGATTTATGATTTATTTTCAGGTTTGCAGGACTTAATCATATATAATATATCATAATAAAATGTCTTTGCATACTGGGTACTTTCACTTTGGATACTCGAACTACATTTAGCTGACAATACGTATTTTTGTTTCAGTAGTATTTTGAAGGCAAATACATGAATTATTTTCACAGTGTGGTATTACTATTTTTACTGAAGTGAAACAGTTGCATACTTCCACCAATAGGAAAGTTATAATGTTCCTCCCGCACTACAGACTGCTGAACTTGAACTTGTAAAGGTGTATTTTTATGGTGTGGTACTTGTACTTAAGGGTCTGAACCATCCCTGGTTTTTAGTCAGAAACTGACTGAATATTACTGAGATAAACACAATCAGCCAGGACCTCCAACATGGCCACCAGGGGGGGCATGACATCAAATTATGTTTTTATGAAGACTTACAGTATATAGAGGAACAGGTGGAAACAAAGTTGAAAAATAAAAACAGAAGGAAAACTAACCACAGAGCAGGAGGGAAGATTAATTTGAATAAAACTCTTGAAGTGTGACATGGAAAAATAACAGATGAATGATACCGAAAGAGGAGGTTCACATTCACACGCATTGGTTAGTTCTGCATTACACGTTGCAACAGAGTGTGAAGGCAGGAAACCAAGATGACACACTCAACGTTTTCCTGCATCACAATACCACAGAAAAAGAGACAGACAGAGAGAGAGGGAGGAAAGAAAAGAGCTGAACCACTGCAAAAGAACAAGAGAGGGTAAAACTCTCCAAGCGTAAGAGTCAATCGAGTAAGTGAAGATAAAAGAAGGGAAAGAGGGAAATACAACGAAAAGAGGTCCAAGGGGAAATGAATAGGGGGAGATAAAGAAGAAGATATTTACACTGTACAGAAAGAAGTGGAACAAAAAGTAAAAAACAACATAGAGGAAAAAGAAAGGAGATAAAGTGCCACAGCAAGCAGAAAGAGAAGAGGAGGAGGGGGAACGAAGAAGAGGAGCAATAAAGAAGATCGTGGACAACAAGAAGAAGAGGCGAAAGGAGTGAGTTCTTTAAGCAGAAGAGGAAGCAGAAAGTCAGAGAGGAGGGTGAAGGGCAAGGAGGAGAAGAAATACAAGGAGGCAAGACAGGAGGGGAAAGGAGGATACACAAGAGGAGGAGGAGGAGAAAGAGGAAGAACAGGAGGAAGACATCAAGAAAAGTGGATCACAAGGAGGAAAAGAGAAAGAAGAGGTGAGGAACGGGGGAGGAGAAGTGCAGGACCTGGACCTGCAGTGTCATCATGGAGGAGGACATCAGGAAACAGGGGATGCTGTACCTGCAGCAGCAGAGGTTTGGAAAGGTACAAACACCGACATCAACACTGACAGAAAGCACTAACAGAGCTAACACTAATACTAACACAACATGGAAGTCTGTGTAATGTTAGTGTATGAGCAGCATCAACCGCAACAACAGCATTCGCAACAGCAATAGCAGCAGTAGGAGTTTTAACTTTAACAGTAACTGCAGCAGTAAAATTGACAGTAACAGTAACAGTAACAGCAGCTGTAGCAGCAGTAATATTAACAGTAGCAGTAGCAGAAGCAGCAACAGTGACATTTACAGTAACAGCAGCGTAACAGCAACAGTAGCAGTCACTTTGCCTTTGTGTGCATTGAAAAATATTTTTGTGTGGATTTACATTAATATTGAGACCCGTCTGATTCCATAGTCTTCACCCATGTTTTCCACCACACTAGAGTGAAAATACTGGTTGATCTGCTGTAGAGATCAACCACTTCAGCGTAACAGGGACACATGGCTCCTACAAACTGAAATCTAAAATCCTAGTTTTATATATTTGAAACAAAAGTTTGTGTTTGCAAACCAAACAGATTTGGGACAAAAAGTACCTAAAGAGACGGAAGTAGAATCAACAAGAAATAGAGGCTTTTTTGAAGACCGAATTTCCCCACTCGGGATCAATAAAGGTTTATCTTAAAACCTCAGATCCAAGAAAGCCGTCCGGGCAGACTTGCTTGGTTCTAAAGCTGTGCACTTTTACTCTCATCTGTATGACACGCATACGCAGGAGTACACAGAGGATCAGGCAGCCTTTGACTCTTTATAAAGTGGGCTGCCCAGATTCTCAGAGGAGACCAACAAAGAGCCGTGTGCTGTGGTGGTGTTGAAGGTGCTGGGTGGACGTCAGCTGTAGGAAGAGAGCCAGGTTTTATAGCCTGGAAAGCCCAGGTGAACTATATCACCTGACACCCTCCCAGGTCAGCCAATAGCCTGCTGACTTTGGCCAGGGCAGTCTGCAAGTAAGTGGGAGAGTAAATCTGTAAATTTTTCTCTGTGCATATTTACATATATATTTTATCAATCAATATCCATTTTCCTAAGCTGCCAACACAGCTGGAGCATGCAGCACCACTGTTTACAGACAGTACCGTTTATAAGATGCTCACATCATTATAGTTATCTTCATAGTTTTTGTCCTTGGTGTTGACGGCCCTTTACAGTGGCAATGACGTAAAAATATCCGCCAGAATACGTGGGGCATGGACGCGGCGTGACATGTCTGCCGCAGCATGCCCACAGCTCTCTTCTATTTTATCAATCCAGCTGTCCACATAGGCCATGTAATGGATTATGTTCTCCTCGTACTTTACACGTGTAATTGCAATGTGTAACAGTAACAGCAGCAGTAACAGAATTACCAACAGCAACAAATGAAAGGAACATCAGCGGTAACCATAACAGAAACAACAGTGCTGGGAGGAACAGCAGTAGGAACAGTAACAGGAACAGCAGCTGTAACAGGAGTATCACTGCTCAGTTTACAAACTGTGCTGCTGCTCATGTAACATTTTATCACCACCTGCAGCCTCTGAGTCGCTCTCCATCCTGTTCTCAGATCAGTGTTTGTGTCCAGGAGCAGAACCTGAACAACACATTTCACATTATTAATCTGCTGTCGTTACTTCACTGACCAAATTGTCATTTACTGCAGAGTCTATTCTAACTTTTATTGTACGTGTGTGTGTGTGTGTGTGTGTGTGTGTGTGTGTGTGTGTGTGTGTGTGTGTGTGTTTGTGTGTAGAAGTGGAAGCGTGTGTGGTGCGTCCTGTACAGAGAAAGTTCCTGTTCGATTTCCAGACTGGAATTCTTTGAGTGCAAAGATGGAGGAAGTGTGGAGAAGAGCGACAAAAGTCTACGCAAACAGCAGGAGCACAAGAAGGTAGACTGTATTCTACTCTACTCTCCTCTACTGTATCTGTTTTACTTTACTGTATTCTACACTACTTTATCCTGTTCAACTGTGCTGTACTTTACTGGATACTATTATATTTACTCAACTGTACTCTGCTCTACTGTACTCCATTCTATGCTATCCTATCCCACTCTATTGTATTATATCCTGTTCTCCTGTACTAAACTGTGCTGTACTGAACTTAACTCTACTCTACTTCACTGTACTCTGCTAAACAGTGTTGTAGTTTACCTTGTTCTACTGTGCTTTACTTAATCTATTGTATTCTACTGTACATTTTACTTTGTACCTGTTTAACTTTACTTGTATCTACTCTATTGTATTCTACTCTACTGTACTGTACTCTACTCTGTACTCTTGTACTGTACTGTACTTTACTATACTGTACTCTATTCTGCCCCCTGTAACAATCCTGCCCCCAGGACCAGGATTAAGAAACACCGCTCTATTCTACTGTACTTTACTCTTAAACATACTGAACTTTACTAACTCTGCAGCACTCCGTTCAGTCTGACTTTACTGTATTCTACTTTCTGCTCAGGAACACCACAAGTTTGGTTAGTGAAGTTTGTGATGCACTGATTTCTTCTGTTCAGTTCTCTCTGTTGCCGCAGCGATAATGCCCACTGTTACCCAGGTGATGAGAGCCAGTGTGTGTCTCCTAGGTGATCCGAATGGCGGACTGCATCCGTGTGTCAGAGGTGGAGATGGACGGGTGTCCCAGAGACACGGGACCCTTCCTGATCGAGACCACAGAGAAGATCTACATGTTCGCTGCAGACAGACAACAGCTGGACGACTGGACACACAAACTGTGTGAGATCGCCTTCCCTGTAGGTACACACACACACACACACACACACACACACACACACACACACAGACACACACAGACACAGAGTGCAGGGACAGACAGAGGACATTTCATATGACTTGTTTTTTTTAAAAATTGGGTTTTAAGAACTCATTCCTGTCTACATTAATTTGACATGGATACAGTGTCTGTATTTTAAAAGACACCTGGATTTCTGTATTCCATCCTATGGGGGCTGAGTGGGAATGAAATATTTAGAAATATTGAATAGTGTTGGGTGTAATGGTTGATATTTGTAGGCTATGTATATTTGAATCTTTGATTGATTTTAATATTATTTGTATTTTGAACTGTATTGTGTCAACACAAACATTTCAAAAGGACTTTTTTGTTGGCTGAGAACTTGCAGACACTTCCAGTCAGTTTGTAAACACAAACTTTCAGAAGAATCACGTTTCTGATATCATGTCGCACAATGCACCATTTTACCGACCAGACGGAGACATCACAGGTTATTCACTGACAGCTGACCAAAGAGGAAACTGACAACAAGAAGTGGCTGTTTTGTCATTCTTATGTCGTCTTGTTCGTCTCCTTTGGGTTAAATAAAGTCTGTTGTCATGGAAACGACATTGATCCTGCTGCTGGTGTTCATCGTTACAGATCAGAGTCAGATAACCTTGGTTAACGATCATGTTGGAGCTTTAAAAAGTGTTCACACGGAATCTATATATAATAAAAGCACATTATTTAAAATGTAAAATGTACATTTAAAACTGTAAATATGATAAAACACAAATCAAATGTAAAAAGCAACAATTCAGGTACAAACAGATTCTGTTTCTGACTGTTTTCATGTTAAATATTGTTCGTCTGGTTATAAATAGCAGGATGATGACAAACGGCTGACAGTCCTGAGTCACAACTTCCTCTTTCTCTTTATATGACAGGAAATACTCACTTTATACACAAACGGCAATTCAGATGGCAGCTTCTGTCTGCTACATAAGATATAAAGTCTGACTGATCCACACAGAGTCTGCAAACATTAAATACACAAGTTTACACCGAAGAAACAGATTGAAGACAGACTTTTATTTTGAAGGCCAGAGAAACATGTAAACTCCTCCACCGTCTCCATCTGTACAAGCTCTTGTTCATGTTCTCCTTCAGAGTGAAGATCCCAAAGACCCTGAATATGTCCAATGATTTAAAATGTTTAAGGTGGAATTTAAGGTGGAAACAAAGAGATAATGAAGTTGTGGTGATTTAGCTCCAGTTGGGAGTACAGAACTAAAACTAACTGAACTGCAGGCGTGAACAGACATCTTTCTATATTGTGATCAGATTGAGAAGAAAGTGAGGTGTCTGAGCTGAGAGATGTCTCTCCCATGTGTGTTCAATGTTTAGATACTTGTGTGTGCAATGTTTAGATAAGCCTATGTCCAAGGTCTGGCTACTTTCATAGATGGGTGCCCCTTGGGAGTTGTTTCCTAAAGTTCCAAAGAGATGAGATCAGTTTCAACAAAAAACAAAAAACAAAAAAAAAAAAAAAAAAAAAAAAAAAGGGTGGCCGTGGCTCAGTGGTAGAGCGAGGTCGTCCAATAACCCAAGGTTGGAGGTTCGATCCCCGCTCTCCCTCCCACCTACTTGCCACGGCCGAGGTGCCCTTGAGCGAGGCACCGCACCCCCAATTGCTCCCCGGGCGCTGTGAACTGCTGCCCACCGCTCCAGTGTGAATATGGCACCTGTCTCTTTGTGTGACCCTGTGCATGTGTGTGTTCGTACAGGTGAAATAATTTCACAATTTGTGATGAATAAAGTTAATAAAATAAAAAATAAATAAAAAAACATGAACTATATGTTCCACCTTCCCTTTCTGTAAAATAGCCATATATGGTTATGAGGTTGGCTCTGAGCCTATCTTGACACCACACATTAGCTATACCATGAGGCTTTAAAAGGTGTAGTTTGGGTGGAAAACGAGAGAGATTCACATTGGCTTCGGATCTTCTCACAGGCAATCTTTGGTGCTTGTTTTGATGCTGTACTTTTTGTAATAAACCTTTTTATACAAATAAGTCGGTGTCAGCGGAGATTCCTTCATCATCATCACATCATTGCTACAGAAGATACAACAAGAGTGATTAAACTGATGGATGTTACTGTTAAATAACTTGTGTTTCTGTGTGCAGATGAGTTGGATGGATCACAGTGTGAAGAGAGGCAGCCTGCAGAGAGGAAACAGAGTGGATGAAGATGAAGGAATGGAGGACAACTCGCTGTACAGCGGCAGAGAGACAGGTACACCAGTCTGTTCACCTGTCTGTCTGCTGTTCTTTACCTTCTTTCTTTCTTTACAAACTAGAAACTTTGTTTGGTAAGACGAGCTTCATGTTTCACTGACGAGGATGTCTTGTCCTTTCTTGCCTTTAACATCATGTGTTTGCAGAAGTAATATACCACCTCTTCAATAAGTTACACTGAAATCATCACTGGTGCAACCGAGTGGTTTTACAAGTCACAGAGTCAGCTACACGAAGATCGCCTGTGTGGAGTCGAGGGCTTTCAGTTGATTGTAGTATAAATATACCTCAATCTGTAGTGTAAATACACCCATATCTGTAGTATAAATACACCCGTATAGTATTATATTTTGAATTATTAATTTGAATCTGCAAAGTAACTAAAGTTATCAAAGAAATGTAGTGGAGTAAAAAGCAGCAGAAAAGGGAAATACTCAAGTATATTACTTCAAAATTGTACTTAAGTACAGTACAACTACTGCAGAAGCTCCTCTGGTCGTTTTAGAACGAATTACAAACTGATCATTTGATCATAGTCTGCAGAATTTGATGACTATTTTTACTCCAGTTTTCAGGAGCGTGTAATCTTTAACTCATCAGCTGCAGAACATCTGGACAAACATCAGTAACATTTACAAACTCTTTGTTAGTAACTTCCCTAATATTCAAATCTGCAGACTTGATAAACAGCCAGAGCTTCAGAAGCTCTTGTGACAGAAACTTTAAACGTTTTGAATGTTTTTCCCTCGTGTCGTTCTGTTTTTGCAGCAGTTTTCAGTTCAACCTTCAGTCACGACTTCCTGTCGCACCTCCAACCAAACCTCAGTTCCTCTATCTGTCACTCTCTTCCCATCGCTGCTAAATTTAGCAGCCTGCGGCCAAAATGATACATCTATCTGCTGCAAGACTCACACACACACACACTAACACACACACACACTCACACACACGCACATATTCACACACACACGCACATATTCACTCACACACACACACTCACACACACGCACATATTCACACACACTCACACACACACACACACACACACTCACACACACGCACATATTCACACACACACACACTCACACTAACACACACACTCACACACACGCACATATTCACACACACACAAACACACACACACACACACTCACACACACACACTCACACACACACAAACACACACACACACACACTCACACACACACACTCACACACACACATATTCACACACACACACACACACTCACACACACACACTCACACACTAACACACACACACACTCACACACTAACACACACACACACTCACACACACACACACACACACACTCTCACACAGACACACCCACACACCCGCACACACAAACACACACACACCCAAACACCCGCACCAGCACACACACACACACACACAGTTGTTCCTGATCAGAAGTAACACTACGTGGCCAAAGTTATGTGGACACTGACCAGATGTGACAGTGACACATGTTCATTATGCAGATGCTCAGTGGCGAGGTAAAAGTACCAATACAAAGTAAAAGTCCTGGATTAAAAACCTACTTAAGTAAAAGTACATAAGTATTATCAGCTAAATAAGTACTTCTGTAAAATGTCCCGTGTGACTGATTGATATGATTCTTTCTGAAATTATGAAATTTGTTAATACTGAAGCATACTGTTGTAGCTGCTCCATGTGGATATTATATATTATATATTATTATATACAGTCAGCTAGTTTAGTCCAGTGGTTCTCAACCTAGGAGCCGGGCCCCTCCAAAGGGTCACCAGATAAATCGGAGGGGTCGTGAGATGATTGATGGGAAAGGAAAAAAGAAAAACTGAGTTTGGATACACAAATTAGTTTTTAGTTTTTTTACCTTTTCTGTAGTCTTCCATTTTTTATTACATATTGGATTATTTGAACAGTTAATGAATTGAAACCATGTGAGAAGTTTAGAGAGGAAATGTTTCTTTGATGGACCTGATAACAACATCTGACAACTGTAACGTGACAAGGTTTAGGAACGTCTGGTTTAATTTTTAAAAAAAGGATTGTATTTCATAGGATTATCCTTATTTTTTGTAAAATCTTAATATTAAAAGTAACTAAAGCAGTCCGATAAATGCAGTGATGTAAAAAGTACAATATTAATAGCAGAAAGTGGAAGGTAGCATAAAATGGAAATACTCAAGTAAAGTTCATCTAAATTGTAGTTAAGTTCAGTACTTGAGTAAATTTGCAATCCACCACTGAATATGTTGTTATAACTAGAGACGCTCGTTGATCTGCTTCAGATGAGTTCATGCATCGTGTGGTTCGTCAGTGTTTCTGTCCTGAACGTCCACGTCCGAGTGTCGGCGTGAAACCCTGCTGTCATCACTCAATCAACTTTATTTTGATTAACTACTTTTTGCTATCAATTCTACATCGGAGTCATCATTTTAATGTTCCTGTTTTCATGATCATTTCTTTTGATCTTTTACTGTGAAGTCTTATTGCAAAACAAATGATTTCCGTCCTGAATGTGGTGACTTAAAGATACGGGCACATAAAACCGTCTTCTCTGGTGCTGCTGTAGAATTGCATTTCTTCTTGGTCGTTTTAACACACAGCTTTATAAATCTGATGATAAATCTACACAGAGTTTTATTCATCTGGCGCCCCTTTAATCCTGTGACTCTGTGGAAATGTGAACCTCTAAGACTTGTACTGCTGGTCCAGAGACAACAATCATTCCACAGTTAAAGTCAGCGAGATGCTTTTTCTCTGACGTTTGTCTGAATAACAACTGAACAGCTGAATGCCTTTAGAAACTGGAACATGAAGAAGGTGCGGTTCACAGTTTGAACCTTTAATATTGAATTGGTTGAGTAACTATATCTGAAAGCCTTTCTTTCTGAAAGAGAGGAAACCTGTTTGATGTCTCTGCCGTGGGTTTTATCATGTTTCTGCTTTTTGATCATCTGTAGAACTGTGAAGCTGCAAATATCATCAAATATCTCAGTACTGCATTCTGGATTTTATACATTTTTACTTGGCAGGTTTTCATTTCTCTTGTCTCTTCCTGAAGAGTTTTAAAGCTGAAAGTCAGACTGAAAAAACTTTTTTATGTTTTAGCTGTGAAAGTTTACTACTAACGAAGGATGTTTCCACTGCGGTTATTTTGTATACTTTTGACACTGACATCATGTATTCATCACACACACACACACACACACACACACACACACACACACACACACTGTCAGGGCCAGTTGTCAGTGTGTATTGTTGTGTAGTGGAAACTTGTGTGTGTGTGTGTGTGTGAGTTCCTGCTGCGGTGTCTGCGCGGTGGAGTGTGTTGCAGGGTGTTGCAGCGCTGCAGTGGCCGGCGGCTGCAGGACGACCATCTTTTATCTTCACAGGACAAACTTCCTGTTTCTCAACAGGAAGCTGCTCTCGACAGCAGCCGTGGAAGAAGTGCTCAGATCTTTTACTTTAGTAAAGGTTGAAATACTTTGGTTTGATGTTGTCAGAGGTCAGTTCAGTCTTTCTACGTGTTTCTTTTCATCTTCTGCTGGTTTGCTGCAGCTCTGATTGTGAGTTTATATTTAGTTGATGGTTTGATGAATATGAGGAACTGAGGTCAACCAGAGCACAGAACTGTATGTTCTTTATAAAGCTCAACACTAATATACAGAAACATACAAGTGGTTAGACAAAATACAGTTCGCATAACTCAATATAACTCAATATAACACAGACTGTAGACTCACAGTTCAACTACTGAAACTGAACTGATTAAAGTGTCCACCAGAGACTCTGACGGGCCTATTTTTACACTGTAAAATGTCCAAAATACAATAGATCTTAGCTGTTATCAAAATGTTTCCGCTCTGTGTTCATGTTAAATCAACTGGTATATCTTTGTCTGACACATCTTACATTGCTTACGTTGCTCGATAATCGTCGTGTTTCCTGTAATGAATTTGTTCGGCATTTTGTCCTGATGTGGGCGCTGATGTGTATTGTGGAATTATTGCAAAGCAGACATTATTCAAATTAAAGGAAAATTATCAGTAAAAATTGAGAACAAAAGCAGTCCTAACCAGCTTGTTTAACTACCGGTAAAATATACTTTATATTTATATTTTACATTTTTTAAGTTATTAAGATGCACACATGCAGCAGCAGATGGTTCAAAGTAACAATTCAACTTAAATTAAATAACAGCAGCAATAAATAAACCAACAATCATTTTTCTTCATCTGTCTGTAAAGAAATACTTCTGAACTTGTTTAAATGAAAATCTTTCCATAAATTGGCTGTATGTAAACTTATTGGGGGGCTGTTTTTACTTGAAACTGGTTCTTTGTTGTTTTTGGATATTGGGTCAATTTTAGCTATTTTCCAATCCAGTGGACAGACACATTTTTCCAAACTCAAATTAATTATATGACAAATAGGCAGTTCTGTTATAGACCTACTTCATAACATAACATAACATCAATACAGATATCAGACTCCAGCATCAGTAAGCTGTCATTTGAAAACAATAATTTCACAATTCCATTTTAGATGTTCATTTACTGAAAAGACAGAAAAGGGGAATACAATTATTAGTCACACATTTCATGATCTTTGTTGTTTTCTTTATTTGTACAGCTCCTTTCAAACACAGACAACATTCAGACTGCTTCAGACATGTAGAACAACAGTTAAAAAGAAGAATTTTACAATAAAAAACAGGCAAACAGGCAAACAGGCAAACAAGAACTAAAGTCACCGAGCAGCAACACGTGGTTTTGAATAAATAAAGACACAGTTATAAATAGTACTACAAACTGTGTTGTAGTACCACAGGAGAGACATTTTGTGTAATTGAGGACATGATGTGCAGCTTTCGAACCTGCTACTGTTTCCCCACATCCTCACACACCTGCAGCACACACACCTGTCTGAGTGTCTGTGTGTGTGGTTTCCTCTGTGCAGCTCAGTGTCACACATCTGAGAACAAGTTGCTGCCGTCATAGAAGAAGAAAGATCCCGGGTGGTCTGGCAGAAACCCCCCTTCATATTTACAGTTAATATTTCCTAAAAAGCCTAAAAGATACAGCATCAATCAAAAATAAGCCTGTAAAGTTTCTCATTGTAAAGATGCAAATACAACTTTTATCTTTTGTTACGCCACCACTTATATGGAAAAGGACAAAGCTCTAAATTGTAACTGTAACAAAAAAAATACAGGTTAAAGCACTTTATTATTCCCCCAAAGCCAAAGAATTCAGAAAAAAGTAAAACATGTTTTTGATTGAAAATGACTTAAACAATCAATTATCAAAATTATTTACATTAGTTACATTCTGACATATTGATGAATGTTTGTGACCCTTGAGGTCAAAAAGGACAAACAGATGATGACTGACAGTGTGTGTGTTTCTGTGTGTGTGTCAGTTCGTGACTTCAGAGTGTGTGTTCGGAGGACGGAGGCGTCTGATCGCTGCAGACTGAAAGGAGACGGCGTCCTGCGAGCAGACGTAGACGCTCTTCACCTGCTGGACAAGGCTGGAGACATCCTGTACACCTGGCCGTACAGATACCTGCGCCGCTTCGGACGAGACAAGGTGACACACACACACACACACACACACACACACACACACACACACACACACACACACACACACACAGTACTGTGTTGAAAACATGTTAGTTAATCTTTTGTGTTATTTTTTCATTTTACATTTTAAATGTTTATGTTTTCTAATAATTCTGATATAAACTATGATATTGTTCTCTAATGCTGCGTTCAGGACATTTAATTTAAACAAATTTACAAACAAACATTCAGAGTCTGAGATATCATGAACTTTTGACAGCTGAATCTCCATTTGGTGAATCTTTTTCAAAACATTGTTTTGCATCTATAATAAACATATAGTACAAGTTTTCCAGTACATATTAATATATTATTTAAAATTATATATTTACAGTATGTTTTCAATGATGTATTGTAAGACTGAAGACTAAATGAGGTGATATTGAATATTAATTGACTGATCGAAACACTGTAAAATGGGAAAAATTAAATTCACAAAAGGAACACAATACACCTCAAATGACATTGCATAAATAAAAACAACTAAACTTACCTTCAGCTTATCTTTTTATAAATGTCAGCCTGCATCTGTTCGTCGTTTGCTCCTGTGGTTTGTTTTGTTGCTGCTCCTCCTCTAAATTTCAGGATTGTCGATTAATTAAGTCCATAAATCTGTTTCTGACAAGCCAGCAGTGAAATTCCCCTCAGAGATGGAGGTGGTGGAGGATCCTGTAATCAGGAGATACATTGTGTGGTTGCACATTGTTGAATAAAACAGGGATCAGTTCATTTGTTCAGTTGTCCGTCATTCACATTTCTGTTTACTTTTATTACATTTTTATTTTGTTTCTTTGGTGAAAAATGGCTCCACTGACAAACCTCTTGTGAGGACCCTCAGCGACTCTGCAGAGTGAGAATAAAATCTTTTTTTTTTTTGAGTGAAGTCTGGTTTGGTCCTGACTGATCTGTCCTTCCTCTCCTTCAGTGCACCTTCTCCTTTGAGGCCGGCCGGAGGTGTGACTCGGGCGAGGGGAGTTTTGAGTTCGACACCAAACAGGGGAACTCCGTGTTTCAGGCCGTGGAAGCTGCCATCAACCTGCAACGGACATCCCACCCCCACAGACAGGCCTCTGGAGGGGGCCAGGTGAGTCAAGAGACCCCCCAGGACCTGAGCCTGCCCCCCTTGCCCCTCAACCCGCCCCTGGTCCAGACCAGGATGCCACAGCTGCCTCAGCCCCGCAGCCATATCCCACTACCTCCTTCTGCTCAGGTCAGTTTACATTACAGGTCGTTGTTTCAAAATAAAGTCAGGACTTCTAGAATAGGGTCAGGATTAAAATCAGAATTTTCAAAATAATTGTCTGAATAAATTCAGGCTTGGAATAACTTCATCATATCAGGATTAAATTGGGACCTTCAAAATAAAGCAGGGATTTTCAGAATAAAGGTAGAATTTCTGGACTAAATCAGGGTTGTCAGAATATAGGCAGGAATTTCAAAATAAAATCAAGACTTTCTGAATAAAGTTGGGATTTTCAGAATAAAGTCTGGATTTTCAGAAAAAAGCCAGGTTTTTAAAAATAAAGTCAGGATTGTCAGAACTAAATCAGGACTTTCAGAATAAAATCCAGATTTTAAGAGTAAAGTCATGATGGATAAAACAAAGAAAACAAACTGGGAGATTACACCAAACTCTAATTCTGGTAATTTAATGTTCCTTGCTACAATTTAGACAACATGATTTTTGACTTCTCCTTAAACCAAAATCTTGCGTCTTTAAATTTGACAAAAATTTGAAATTACTTTCATGTAAATCATTCTCTCGTTCACATACGTTTTTTTTCTTAATCATTTCATAGTTTTTTTCTCAATTAATTATTCCCCCTTTCAGATGTAAAACAGAGTGCAAAAACCAAAAATGTGCTCTTCCATTGCTTTAATATGCTGTTATAGAAAACCAAATGAGAATGAGAATAAGATGTTGTACATTTAGATTTTGGAGGAGCAGAAAGCTGCTCTTCAGCTAATGATTAAGTTATAAATCCTGATTAAAAACTGTCTGGATGTTTTCTGTCTGCAGGCGGCTGACGGTGTGTACAGCATGGTGAATGAAATGCCAAATCTTCAGATGATTCATCACAAAGACAAAGAGAGCTCCACTCCTTCACAACAACAGCAACATCAACAACATCGCCCCCCGCTGGTAGGAAAAATAAACTGAGCTGCCAGTCACCCAAAATACAGCGTACATCCCTGCTCTGATTGATTGGTGTTGATCTTAAAGAATGAAGATCAATAATGTTTGAAGTAGTCTATACTGTGTAATTTAGTATACCAAGTTTCCTACTGAACAACTCGCAAATAGTCTCCGTAATTTCCCAGAACAGCTGCTCACTGTGGGAACAGGAGGAAATAGTGCATTTGTTGGGGACTATTTTCAGCTGCGGATTAATCCACATTTGGTGTTTTAGTGAGTATTGTATGAGTGTGGGACTCAGTGTACAGTGTGTGTGTTCATGGTGATGAAGGAACGTGATACCCAGAGCAACAGTGAGGTTCACTGATTGTTTTTAATAGTTTTTAAATCTTTATTCAGCTAACAGTAACTAACAATAGTTTCGTTAATGTCCCCGAAAACTTGTTCACGTCACTGTTACCCCCACGTGGGGCAAACATGTGTAGAAATCATAAATGTATTCCAACCAAAGAGAAACGATCAGAATAAGTGTTTTCATGGTTATTATGTGCCAATATTTTCCTATTGAACTTGATTGGAAATTACTTCTGATCAGGCCGGATCAGGCCAGTCTCTTCTGATTAGGTATTTTTGTTCTAATTGGGATATTTTTCCAATTATTAGTGGAATATTAGGGTCCATGTAAACACAGCTAGGCAGACTTTTATTGATATGCATATGAAGGATAAGTAATCGATCACTGATTGATAACGTCTCTGATTGTTCTGTCCTCAGGCTCGTCTGGAGCCTCCGGTCGACAAAACGCTGACCGGTGTGAAGAGTTTGACTCTGGACACTCGCGGCGTCCCCATCCCCCGTAAGAACCAGGTCAAGATGATCTCCAGTTGCCCTCTGCCTTACGCGGGCCCCGAGCCCGGCCCTAACCTGGCCCCCGGCTCCACCCCTAACCACCGCCTCAGCCCCAAACTGAGCACCGACCCCAACCAGACGTACTCCCAGATCAACCTGCCAACCACCAAAGAGCGAGGCACCATGAGGGAGAAGAGAGGCGGCGGCATGGCTCCCCCCTGCACCCCGCCTCTCATCCCCCAGGAGCCGGAGTACTCTCTCCCGTTTGACACCATCGCCGTGAATGTCATGTCCGACATCCTGAACTCCCATCAGGCTCATGGATCTGAGTCTGGCGCTGACCCGCTCTACGACAGCATCGACGAGATGAAGATCAGAAACATCTTCCCCAGCAACGACGTCACCCCCGTGCCACCGTACAGGAAGGTGGAGCACATCTACGACGAGCCCGAAGGCTGCGCCGCCACCGCCGCCGCACAGAAACCCCCCTCCTCTGTGTACGACGACCCCGAGGAGATGAAAGGAGACGCCTGGAAGATCATGGGTACGGCTGCTGACCCTAAAGGTCACGAGTACCCGTACAACCCCCGGGTGGACGACTACGCTGTGCCCAAACGACAGCAGAGGGTGCTGCTCGCTGCACAAAGCACCAGCGAAGAAGAAGGGGAGGAGGAGCCACTGGAGGAGTTGGAGGAGCAGAGTGAGGAGCAGCAGGATTCACCGTACAACAACGTGATGGTGAAGATGTTTTAGAGGACATGCAGAGAGCCAGCTGCGAGCATTACACGATGTATGATGATGCTGGTTTGATATTTAAACAATAATCAATATTGCAGACGTCCTGCTGTGCTGATCACTGAAACTCTGAATATTTAATTGATCTGCCATCTTCAGTCTCTTTACCTGTCACTTCTCTGGAGGTTGATAACTCTCAGTGCCTTCTACTGTGTTCATAATTCACAGTTCAACGGCCTCTGCTCAGGTCGTTTTTTTGTTTTTACATTTTCCTGCTAACTAATGGTCTTTGAAAACTAGAGCTGCCACTATCAGTTATTTTCGTTATCAATTAATCATTTAGTCTATGAGATGCAGCGTCCATATTTGCTTATGGTTTGATTTTCTGACGACAGAGCTTTTCTGTGAAATCATGAGATCTAAATGTTCTCAGATGTCAGAGCATCTTTAAACGCACCACCATGGACAGAAAATGAATTCTGCTCATAAAAGCATAATTATTTATTCACATGTTTATAAGATACAATAATGTTTAATTTGGGAAGACTTGACTTCTTGATATTATTTCGTGAATCTTTTTCCAACATCACTCAGATGTTTTCCTCCAGCAGAGGGCAGCAGAGCATCTGAATCTGAATATTATTATCTGTGTCAGAAACTGTGAACATCATCAACAGACTGAAGTTTGTTCAAACTATTGTTTCTTTGAATGAAATGAACAAACTGAAACTTATAGTGTTTATTTGCAGGTTGAGACTCAAACTTTAATGTCTGACAACTGAATTAAATATTCTCCAAATCAAACCTTTAAAGTGTTATTCACTGAATGTGTGACGTATTCAGGTTGTGTGTTGAGTTTATGTACAGATGTTTTCTGAATAAACAGCTGTGTTGAGCTAATCTGAAATAAATTCTGATATAAGATTTATTATTGATCTGCTTGTTGTTTCATTCAAATATTAATCCAATTCAGTTTCATTTTAATCCAAAGTGATCAATTATTTAACACATTCAAAAAACCTGCAGCTCTGAAGGTAAACAGAAGTAATATAAATAAAGTAATACAGTCTATTCTGTTTTTCTTGTGTGAAAACGTTCCTTTTTGATAAAGCCTATAGTTAGGGCTGGCTCAGGTGAGTCCTGAACCATCCCTTAGTTATGCTGTTATAGGCTTAAGACTGCTGGGGGACTTCCTAGGACGCACTGAGCTTCTCTCTCCTGCTCTCCCTCTCTATCTGTACGCATTCCTATCCCACTAATACAGGCTACCAACTCCATTTCTTCCTGGTAGTCCTTGTGCTTTCTGTGTTTTTTCGCCTTCTCACTTTCTGCAGGTATTTCCGCCCCTGGAGCTGTAGATTCTGGATCTGTGATTGCCGGCCGTCTACTGCCCCCATGTTCCTGCTCCACACTCACTGCTGCAGTTGTTATTATTATTAGTCTGATTTGTTCTCTCTCCTCCTGTTCTGTCTCCCCTCTCCCCCTCTCTCCTCCCCTTTCAACCCAACTGGGTCGATGCAGATGGCCGCCCACCCAGAGCCTGGTTCTGCTCGAGGTTTCTACCTGTTAAAAGGGAGTTTTTCCTCGCCACTGTCGCCAAGTGCTTGCTCATGGTGGGAACTGTTGGGTCTCTGTAAATAATATTTTAAAGAGTATGGTCTAGACCTACTCTATGTGAAAGCGTCTTGAGATAACTTTTGTTATGATTTGGCGCTATACAAATAAAATTGACTTGACTTGACTTGTCTGGGCTCCAGGGGAGAATTCTGACTGGCTGATGGTCTGTAAATTTATTCCAGGTTGCAGTTAATCTGATTCACTCATCAGGAGCTGCAGTCAGGGCCGTATTTTAGAAATACTGAGATCCTAAGCCTGAGCTTGCTAGATGGGCTCGGGGGCATGACCAAAGACATTTTTCCCTGATCTAAATATGTTCATTTTAAGACGTTTTGATAGCAAAAATTGGAAAAAAATAGTTTTAAAAATGTAGTCACTGGGCAGTACCATACGTGATCTGTCAAGCAGTAAACACAAGAATCAGGATAATCGTGCGACACTCCAAATTGTATTATAAATAATTTTAAATGATAAAAACCTTTTTTATTTCTTATTTGTGTTTGATCTGCATAATTTTGGATTTTAATAATAGAAATGTGTCTCAAACATAAACATGAGCAAAATGTGTGTTATACAATAATATATTTATACAATAATATGAGGGTCTGAAAACAAACAACTTGTGAAACAGGAACACAGAGTTGATAAGAGGCTGTGAGAGGCGACAGTGGTGTCTCATCAGCATAGATGTGATTGGATCATTAATGGCAGATCCCGGGTCAGTTTTGTTGTAATACATTATTGTCATGGTAAGTATACGATGAAGAATCATGCTGGTTCAAAATCTTTATAACATTTCACTCTTATAGAAAAAACTGCTAAACTATGATATATCAAAAGTACTGACATTTATTTAGATATATATTTAGACATATTGATCGTATTCGTACAAAGGACTAAATTATTGTACAAATATGATAAATATTGTTCACCTGCCAACACTGATCCTGCTGATATCTATCAGATCAAACTGTCATATTGGACCACATGCTGCAAGGCTTAATCCCTCATCTGTGTTAATTTGAATACAACTCAGGAATGGCGGACTCCGCCACCTACAATGAAGAATTTTTTTTGACCATAAACAGAATCAAAAACAGTGTTGGATTTCATGAAAATCGGTTGTATTATAACTTTAAATAAAATATGTGTAACAGTTAGAAACATATTGATTTTTACAGTCTTACACTCAATATCTATGTTGCCATAAACAAGATCATACCTACAGATCTGACAGTAAGAAGCCGACAGCATCATTATTTTATGAGCATCTGAGTCTTTTAACCGTAACTTCTCTGACTTTATGAGTGTATGTGTGTGTGAGAGAGTCTGTGTGTGTGTGTGTGTTTGTGTGTTAATGGGTGACCCGAGGCTTCCTGGTTAATACAACCGCTTAGCATAATTAAACAGACACACACACACACACACACACAAACACACACAGGGGCAGTCATAATTAAACAGACGTGTGTTTCATAGTTTAGAGATAGTACTTTGTTCATTATAGATACAGAGAGCATCAAGAGCCAACCAATCAGAGTCCACCACTCAAATGCATTTAACCAGTCTGACACTAACAGTTGGTCTGACCTCATTCACTCAGCTGGGAAAAAAAATAAATAAAATGTATTTATTTGATGAAACTAAAGTTTGTCTAAAAGAGTGAGGGGTCTGAGCTGAAAGATGTCTCTGCCATGTGTGGCTAATGTTTAGGTAGGGCTATGTCAAAGGTCTGGCGACATCCAAGATGGATGTCCCTTGGTTGTTGCTTTCCTAAGTTCCAAAGAGATGAGATCAGTTTTAACATGAACCATATGTTCCACCTTATCTTTTTGGCTCTGAGCCTATCTTGTCACCACACATTAGCTATACCATGAATATGTAGGAATGTTTTAAACAGGCTTTAAAAGGTGTAGTTAACGGGAGAGATTCACATTGGCTTCGGATCCTCTCACAGGCAATCTTTGGTGCTTGTTTTGATGCTGTACTTTTTGTAATAAACCTTTTTATACAACTAAGTCGGTGTCAGCGGAGATTCCTTCATCATCATCACATCATCGCTACAGAAAATACAACAAAAGTGATTTTGAAAATCTGGATGATTATGATAAGTTAGCAATTTTAGCCAACGTTACTTTAGAAAGAGTTATGTTAGCCGTCATTCTACAGGTGTTATCACATATTATTGTGGAAAAACAGCTTTATCGAATTTCCAGAACTGTATAATAACAAACTGACCTCAGACCAGGCCAGATATTCAGAGTGCACCAGAGAACTGAAGTGAAGTAAAAACTGACTGAACTGCGGTGAGAGAATGAACGCCTCTACAACTGTAAATCAAAAACCGACCACCAGACTGATGAAAAAAGAAGCTGCATACAAACAGTTAGAGCTGCTGGTTGGCGTCCATGTTTGTTTTGGTACAAGAACACACAACAGTGGGATTTGTGGTGTATTTACTCAATCAAACAATCTTTACGTTGGTTTGTGTTTGTAGCTTTTAGCTCATTTTCAGCTTCATCCTGAGCTTAATCAGCCTGTGATCAACCTTTTTTTGAGTATGTTTGACAAAGAATTACAATTTTTCTCAGTAAACCAGTAAACTGTCCTCACTACATTAAAACTCTCTCTGTAGAAACATTTGACTATGTGGTTGCTCTGGTACCTCCAGGCTGTTGCATGACTGTGATGATGTCCGACACTTCTGACTGTGCAACCAGCTACACACACACACACACACACACACACACTAAGACACACACACACTAACACATGCACACACACACACAAAGTAGCACTGCCCCCCCAGGGACACAGCAGGCTACAAAGGCGTCCCGGCATGCAACTCTCTGTCCGCCTTACAACACACTCAGCTGGAAACAAAAAGAGCATCACTGAGTGAGTGTGCATGTGTGTTTGAGTGTGTGTGTTAGTACGTGTGTGTGTATTGACTCGCTGGCCTGGAAGCTGAAGGAAACCCTCTCCTCATGATACTGAACACCAGAGAAATAAAACACTGAGGTCATGCGTGTCCTACTTCATGTTCACAGCTGAGACAACAAGGACGAGACAGTGATGTCATCAAGTGGCTTCCACTGGGAGACGAGCTGACAGACAGCTTTAGTTGTTAGCTACACTGCAGATTAAGATTTTTGCAAACAAAATATATGGAAATGTACAAGAACAGCTGATAACATTGGTCAATTAATCAATTAGTGGATTGACAGAATAGTAATTGGTAACTAAAATAATAAATTAATGAAAACCAAAAGCATGTAAAAGTAAAAGAGAATCTAAGACACGAGACATCAAGCAGAAGTTAAAATATAGGAACAAAATATAGTCTACATATATAGTAAAATAGAATCGAACATAAAATAAATACTGTGGTAAGAAGTTTGTGCAGTAATGTATGTGCAAAATGAGAACTGATCAACCTCTAACTTCACCTACAATCAGCTGCTCGGCAACCGAGTCTGAAGCTCTTTGATTGGATGATTTTTTGGAAACGAGATTCAGAAGCAGGTTGTCTGAGTTTATCGGGAGAACTGAGCGAGTTAAACCTGGATGTGGTTCAGATCTGGAACCTGGACTGATGTAAAGACACTTGTTCAGGGTTTAAGTCAGTCTGTAAACCCCATCTCATGTATGACATCACTGTGTATGTGTGTGTGTGTGTGTGTGCGGACATGTATTACTCATGTTGTGTTAACAGTCACATTGTGGGGACTCACCTTCCTTTTGGGGACAAAACACAAATCCCCATAACGTAAATGATTAAATTCTTGTGTGAAGACCTGGTTTAAGGGTTAGGGTGGTCTACATCCTGAGGGTGTAGCTGGTGGTGCACGGCCAGCGGTTAGGGAAATGTCCTCTGAAGTGACAGAAACGCGACTGCGTGTGTATGTGTGCTAATTATTAGTTATATCTGGTGAGCAGAGGGAGTGGGGGATGCTTGTTTCCATGGCAACCACAATAAGGATCCAGAGCTGCATCCCTGTCACCGTGGCAACCAGGCATGCAGGCAGTGGACAGGTTGATGGAGGTGATTTAAACAACAGAAGAAGAAGAAGAAGAAGAAGAAGAAGAAGAAGAAGAAGAAGAAGAAGAACTGTCACAGAGTTTTTCTACACTGTCGTATAACAATTTTTACTGAAGTAAAAGTGGGCCAGATGAGAACAATAAATAACATTACAAACAAACAAACATTAATTCAAGCTCACTATCTCTAACTACGAGTCTAAAATAACCACAAACCCAAATATTAACCCTAAACTGTAATAGTTTACTTTGTGAGGACCTGCTTTTGGTTTCCAGATTATTATCAATACGAGTACACACACATAGACACACACACGTATGAACACATGTGCCCCATCTGTTAACAGGTTTTGTGTCCTGAATAACACACACATGCACAATTAAACAATATGAGGCTAGAGTTCACTTTAACGCATTTTACACGTCCACAGAGCGTCGATGCTTTCAGTCTTTTCCTCTGACATCCTGTCAAGAAATCAATACAAAGATCAATGGAAAAAAAAAGCATATGCACATAAACGTAGAGAAATACGCTAAATGTGCAGGAGTTATTGATATCAAGTGTGATATTCAGATATTTTAGTATTACCATGAGAAAAGAAAAGTTTTACATGAAAAATCACATTTCACATTTAGGCACATGAAATTTCACAATTTCAAGTGATTTGTAACAGAAATTATATTAATTTGATTTGAGCTAGTTTAGTTATAAACACACTTCTACTTCTGCTTAATGAGTAATAAATATACTAAAATACTGGAGCTCGTCAGGAGACTTTGTCTCTAAAGTCAAGAATCAACTTTGAACCTCAACTTTTAAGTCAACATAAAGAGGAAGTCCCTGCACAACCCCATCAGCTGATGAAGATCATGTGATATGATCGAAAACAAGATTAGGCTATTGATAAGTAAATAAATATATGTATATGTATACATATACACACAAATAAATATGTACTGTACTTAAATAAATAAAAAAGTTATACGCAGGTAAACTGATATAATTAAGTAAATTGAGGCTATAAATGTAAATCTGTTTAAACTATAAATAAAGTTATAAATGGTACTAAGTGAGCGCGCGGGGACGAGCACGTGTTGGTTCATTAATTCACAAACTCCAGAGAAAAGCTCGTGCCCGCGACCCCGCGGCCGCGCGCATCCTCTCCTCCGTCCGTGAGCGCGCGGGAGCGAGCGCGAGGATCCAAGGACGGACCGCGGGCTCGCGAGCTTCAGGTCATCTGGAAGTCCGCGAGCGTCAACCGACAGATACCGAGACCCGGAGCCGAGGACCGGACCGAGGACCGGACCGAGGACCGGACCCAGGACCGGACCGAGAGACCGAGGACCGGACCCAGGACCGGACCGAGAGACACCGAGTCCGCGGCGGGATGAAGGATCAACAGGACGAGGCGCGGGACGGATCAGTCGTTAAACTGTGAATGAAAAACAACATTTAATCGATCAGAGAAGAGACACAGATCAATATTCACCCCCCCCCCCCCGCTGAGACACGGAGAGGCTCACACAAAACGTCACCGGAGATTTTCACCGGTTCAATAAAAAAACAAACAAAAAAAAAAAACATCCACCTTTAACCTGAAAGACCCGAGACACCGGAGCACGAGACGCGGCCGGTACCGGGAGACGTCACCGTGATTTAAATAAATCACAGACGTGAAATCAACAGGAGACCGACGGAGCGACGCAGTTTTCTGACGGAATTCAGACCCGAAATTATCGGTTTTTAAATTGGAAATCTGCAGGAGAAACAGAAGCAGACAGTAAGTCTCACTTTATTTTTATTATCTGGATTTAATCTGTTTTTTCTTTTTGTCTGACTTCTTGCTGTGTACTGTGTCATTGAATTAAAATAATTATTCCAGGAGGAAATCGATTAAATATTCAGTCCCTCGTCTTCACCAGCCCTTTATTTAACACGACGTCCTCGTCGTCGCGTTTTTGTATATAAAAAAAAAAAAACAACAACAAAGCAACAACAATGTCGAAATAAATGCAAAAATAAATGAACCCAAAATACAAACACCGTCTTATTTTCCTCCTCAGATATTCCAGATTTGGCAATTTTCTGTCAATTCATCATCTTCCTCTCTCTAACCTCCTCTCCACCTGTTTCTTCTTCTGTTCTTTGTAGATTCATTTTTTATATGAACACTCAGATTAAATCTTAATCATCGTCTGCTGAACTCTCCCATTAACCCATTAAAGAAACATGAAAACAAACCTGTTTGAGTTCTGACATTAAATCTGAAATTATAAGAAAGAAAATGGAAAACTCAGAACTAGAAGTAACATAAGGTCTCGACTTCCTTAAAATACTCAGAATAAAGTCAGAATACTGAGTTTATTATCACATCATAGGGAATAAAGTTTGTTAAAGAACCAATCAGTGATCCACATGTAAAGATTAGGCCACGCCCACCTACAATTGAAGCCACCTGATTGGTCGCTGATGATTGACAGGTCCAAAAAAATCAAATTTAAAATAAATGTCTCTTTCCTGTCTGAGAGTTTCATGTTGGGACTGACACCGCTCTCATGCCTGTACAGTACAGTTAGCTTAGCTTAGCACAAAGACTGGAAACAGAGGGAAACAGCTAGCCTGGATCCACCTCCAGCACCTCTGAAGCCACTGATCCGCACGTTATAAATAACACTGAGGTGTAAAGACGACAGTAAAACTAACAGGAGAGAAGCTGTGTTTTAACCTTCCTCTCCTCCTCCTCCTCCTCTTCCTCAGTGGAGCTTCGTGGCATGCTGCTCCTCACCGTCCTGCAGTGCTGTTCGGTCGCCCGCGGCGGCTGCGAGCCCCGGCTGGTGAACATCGGCGCCGTGCTGAGTCAGAAACGCTACGAGCAGGTGTTCAAGGAGGCGGTGAGCCAGGCCAACACGCTGTACGGAAAAGACAAATTCAAGATGAACGCCATCTCTGTCACACACAAACCCAACGCCATCCAGATGGCTCTGTCCGTGTGCGAGGACCTCATCTCCAACCAGGTGAGGGCGCTCTGCTCATCCTGTCACCTGACTCGGTCTCAGCTCGTCTTAAACCTGGTTTTAGGGTTAAGATTAGATTTAGTTTAAAGTTCAGAGGAAATTTAAATCAATCTGGCTCTTGTTTTCATCGCTCCTGTCAGTTTGGGTAACACATTAAACTGTTGATGTCAGTTCACCAGAACAGCAGATAAGCCAAATAAACGTGTTCCTGTAAACACAGCTGCTGGTCACATGATCACACAAGTCGTAATCCAGCCACAATTTAAAGGTTGTTTTTAAGAGAAACCACAGGTCAAAGGGTAAATCTGTTACCCTGATCTAAATTTGTTTTAGAGTTTACAGCTTCTGACCTGTTACTGATCCATTAAGAGATCCTGTTAAAGAGAAACCGAACGGCAGCTGAACATTTAGACGGTAAATTAAAGGTTAAAAATAATTCAGAGGTACATTAATCATTATTATCACCATCATCATCACCACCCACTGTACATGAAGCTGAAAGAGTGACTGTTGCTTAAATGGATAGAAAAAAGACGATTGTTTCCAGGGAAGGTAGGAGAAAGTAAGGAGGAAAGTGATGAATGGATGAAGAAAGGAAGGAGACATTGAGTGAAGGAGGGGAGGAGAGGTTGAAGGACAGACTGAAGGGAGATGAGATGTATTGGAGGACAAAGCAGGCATTACAAGAGGATTGTGGGTAATGTAGTTCTACCTGCTCTGTTGCCAAATGTCCTCTATGAAGCTGAAGGTTAAACCTCTGCTCGCTCGCTCTCTTCTTTCTTTATTGATCATAATGACGTATTATTAACGTATGAAATAGATTGTACAATGTTTACGATGGAGATAGATCAGGATGTAAGACAAAATGTCATGAAAGAGGAGCAGAAGCAGCTGGCTGTGGAGACTTTTCTCCATGTTTTCGAGATTTGCCACACAGTTTATAGAATTTAACAATTACTGGATTCGTTGATTAGTCGATCAACAGAAAATAAATCATTAACAAATTAGATAATCAATGAATAGTTAACCATTGTAGTTTCAGGCCCAAAACTGCATCCCTCAAAGCCCCTTATAACCTTCAAATATGGATGTGTTGCACATTTTCTTTATTCAGAATAGATATATTTGAATAGTTGCATTAAGGATTTATGATGGATTATATAAACATGGAGAATTTAAGCTCGCCTAGATATATTTTTACAAAATGCATTTTATTAGCTGTTAAGGTGTCAAATATGATGTCTCATTACAGAAGAGTAACACAACTAACCAGTGACATCTGTGAGGTTTTGATGGTGACACTGACTATGAGCTCACAACAGCCTTTATAATCAATAAATAACACAGGCGAGAACTGTTAAACAACAAAGATTGACTCATATCAAACCATGTCACTAATCTTTCTGACTTCAGAGGGGTCAAGGGTCAACACGTGGAATGTGAATTATTTCACAAAAGCATCATAACTAATAAATATCAGACAACTATTCAGTGAACTCTTTACAGCCTCTTCTGCCATTAAGTAGAATGAAACACAACCAAACTTTGATGCTCACATGTCGATTGGATCATAATAACACACAGAGGAGTTACAACCAAGTGTGAAAGCTCATTTTGCTCATACGGATTTATAAGATATTTGGTTTCAGCTTCTCAAATTAACTATTTAAGAGGTTTTCTTCGTGTTCTGTGGCAGTAAACTGAATATCTTTGGGTTCGGGACTGTCGGTCTCACAAAACACGACATCGGTGGACGTCCCCTTGGAGATTCATTGGATTTATTTTTTTTTTTTGCTGCTTTCTGATGTTTATAGCGGCAAATGATTACTAGACTTAAGGTGGAGTCGTTGATTCTGGAGAAAGATTGTAGATATCTGAACTCAACAGCCAAACAAATACACCCCAACCTTTAGCAAAGGAAGACAGAGCCCGAACTGATGCTGATTGGCTGGAATAGTGTCGTGTGACTCGGTCCGAGACACTTCGTTTGTTTCCCATTTACAGAGCCAGGGCTGTGTACGAACAGCTAGTGGACCATGAGGAGATATTCACTGAATTTAATAAAAAAGTGTGTTGGATTAAAATCGCTGACTGCACCTTTAATTGAGAAAATAATCAGCAAATTAATCGATTATGAAAATAATTGTTAGTTTGCATCCCTAATCAGTTCTAATCAGTTCTTCTTTGCAATTTTGTTGCTTGCTGTTAAGATGCTGGAAATTTAACTCAACACTTTCTGCAGATGTTTCAGATTAAAAGCCTACCAACAATAAGAGGCATTATGCCTTTTGAGCCGCTGGAGGGCTTTTAATCTGAAACATCTTTGCAGCTGGTTTTACAATCATAAAGCGAGAAATAATGCGTCAGACTGATATGAAGCTTGAATCTGAATGAAATCTGAATGAATCTGAATCTGTGATTAAAGACAAATAAAAATAAATGGACTGATGTCTGAAGGAGCTGGAAAATCAATCTGAGACGCAACACATCGTTTGTCTCATTTAGTTTGTCTTCTTTAGTTCAGCTCAGTTAGTCGCAGACGTTTGTCTTCAGTTTCATCTGCACCCAGCTGCAACTAAGCACAATTAAGTCAAACATTTCACTCTCTGTTGGAGTCACAACTCAGTCACATAGGAACACACAGACATGAAACACTTATTTTTTAATTGAGCCTGACTTACACTTCATCATTATCTCTGCAAATATACGTCGATAAATCCCGTTAGAAGTCATAGAAAAAAGACACTCTTTATATTTACAGAACCCACCTGAGAATCATCATATTTTTAAATTTTCTTCAGTATCAAATAATCCAGTGATAGTTGACTATAGTACACTGCAGACAGTGTTAAGAGGTAATTCAGCATATACATATAAACAAATAAAGGCTTAAAAGATGGATTCTCAAATAATATTGTAGTCAGAAAGAATAAACCAACACGAAGACCCAAAAACTGTGAAAAACAAACAATTTGGAAGCTGAGAAAACCATTGCAAAAATTGGGAATAGCAAATACAACAATTTGGAAAGTCTTGAAAAACAAAAAAAAAACAGTGGTGTACTTAGCAACAGACCACAGACAGACACAGTATATATTCTAACATGTAAGCTATGACCTATAGTTTTACAGCCTAAATAACTAAATACAATTTCTAATCCATCTAAAGGAACCTCATCACGTGACATAGCTAATCGATGTGGTCATATACGAAAAGATAACTGATAATAATTGATATTAAACACACTGGCCCCTTAACAAAAAGGAACTCTTTAAATAACTAAAAAAAAAACTAACACATTTTCACGTATTTTCAACTATTGAGCCACTTGTGTACAGACTAATTATTTTTATAATGAAAGGATAATTTCTTTAATCTGAATTTAGAGTTTTCTCCATTTTATTCTGGTGCCAGCAGCTGCAAATGAAGTTATGGAGACGTTGCGAACATCCCTGTTATGATATGAATTATTCATGACTCCAAAAGGCAAAACTACACTCAGAAGAGCAGTTTTGAATTTTTAATATTTATGTGTCACCAAGTCGAGTCGCATAGCAGACGAGTCCAAGTCTCAAGTCTCTGGTTCTGGTATGTGACTCTGCTAAAAACCTGTAAATAAAGAGAGAGAAAACAGAGTTTAAATGAATACTGTAAAGGCAGGTTGTAATGAAGGCCTTGAAAACACTTTGAAGGGAGTGGAATCACCTGGTACATTTAGACATTTCACATTAAAAGCCTACCAGAAAAGACAGGATTTATGCCCCTTGAGCCACTGGAAGGCTTTTATTTTTTAAACATTTGAAGGAAGTGTTGACTTTCACTGACGGTAGCTGATTAGCGACAAAGTAAAACCTGTCTGAATTAATTATTGATGTAAACAAATAATTTTACACACAAAATCTGAAAATCTCCCAGGTTATCAGGTGAATCAATGTCTTCATGTAAATGCAGCTGCAGTTTGTTTTCACACAGGTTTTAATCAGTGAGAGGAATTAAACGATAAACTGGAGACAAAGTCAGGACTTTAGAACAGAAATATAATTTTTTTTGTATAAACGAATGCAGAAACAGAAAGATGAGCAGAGAAAAGACATTTTCACTTCAGTAACGTGTTTCCTTTGTAGAAGAAATTAGGCCAACATGGCGTCGACGTGTTGGACACAGGCTTTGTTGTACAGAGAGAGAGAGACAATCAGAATCAGTTAGAGAGAGAGCGAGAGTTGGACGTCAGATTAACATCCTCTCTCTCTCTGCAGAAACAGAGATGTAATCCGTCCATCCTCCCAGAGGAGAGATGGAGGGATTATACAGACAGCAACACACACACACAGTCATATAAAGGCTGTATGTGTTTGCTGCAGGCTGGTTCTCTCTATATGATGTAGAAATATTTCAGAGTATTCAGATCATTTACTTAAGTAAAAGTACTAATACCACACTGTGAAAATTCTCCGTTACAAGTAAAAGTCCTGTCTTGAAAATGTAAAGTATAATCAAGAAAATGTACTCAGAGCAGTAAAATGTCCCCTGTGCCTGTTGTACGTTTATATATTCTATCATTAGATTATTATTCCTCATCACTCATGTAAAAGCAGGATTTTACTGTTGGAGTTCATTTCAAACTGTTTTGTATCTTCTTCTTCTTCTTCTTCTTCTTCTTCTTCTTCTTCTTCTTCTTCTTCTTCTTCTTCTTCTTCTGCAGGTGTATGCAATCCTGGTGAGTCACCCTCCTCAGTCCAATGACCACCTGACTCCGACACCCGTCTCCTACACCGCCGGTTTCTACCGAATCCCTGTGGTCGGCCTGACGACACGCATGTCCATCTACTCTGACAAGGTAACCTGAACACCACCAACACTTTTATATCACCGGCAGCAGCTTCCTGAGTCTCACAGGACAATGTTGATGGTTTATTTCTTCTTCATCTTGGTGTTCCTCAGGGCTTCATCCTGGGTCCTTTGATATTTTCTCAGTATTTTCTTCCACTGAGGCTGTCTTGAATCCTTTCTCTCCACATCCAGTCACCTGACCTTCCCTGCTCACCTGTTTCCACTTTTCCTCATCATGCTGCAGTATTTAACCGGCCCATTTCCACTCATTCCCTCTCAGATCGTTGAAGTTTAAATGTTGCCATGCTGCTTATGGCTTTGCTTTCGAGCCACCTGTACCTGCCTGTAAGCTTATATGTAATTTCACTGGATCATTAAATCCTTGGACTGTCCCTGTTTGCCTCGACTGCTTCCCTTGTTGCTTCACACATAATTAACATGTGAGAACAGGGCAAAGATGAGCTGCTGACTGCTGCTGCAATGTGTATTTTTAGTTTTTCTACACTGGAATACCTGGTGTCAAGTTTAATATATAAACATTTGATTGAACGAGAAGGCATATAATTATTTCCTCCTGTTTGAGATATATTTGATCAAAGCTACAGTGACCAGGTGTTTGAGGAAATTACTGAACCTTTTCAAAATGTATTGTATAAATAGTTTTTGTTTCTGATTGTGTTTATTTAATTGTTGAACAGAGGTCACACATGTTGAGACTGGCCTGTGTCATCTTCAGGCTCCATTAAGTTCAGGTTGTAGAATATTTAGTCCAGTTTGTCCCAGTTCGGAGACTCTTTTTAGAACTGGAAACCACTCAGAGTCTCTTTCAGTTTTACAATATTGATGAAATAATGTGTTGTCAGCCCCAGAATATCCCAGCACTCCTTTTCCTACTTTTTTGGAATAGTGATGAAATATTCACGTGTTTATCAGTCTGTGTTTCAGGTGGAGTCACCTGAGTGTGTTTGATTTTGATTGCTCAGATTCTGTCACTTTATTAGATTTTATTCAGATATAAGACGGTTAAAGGGACAGTCCACCCAAATTACAAACAGAACAAAACAAAACAAGTTTCATAGTTTTGGTTTTATTTGTTTTATTTATACAGCTCAAAATCACAACTGACACATTTCCCTGTGCTTTCAGTCTTTTGAATGAGTGTTAGTTACAAGACTTCTTCTTGTTCTTCAGAGCATCCACCTGTCGTTCCTGAGGACGGTGCCTCCGTACTCCCACCAGGCTCACGTCTGGTTCGACCTGATGAGGGAGTTCAGATGGAACCACATCATCCTCATCGTCAGCGACGACCACGAAGGCCGAGCTGCTCAGAAGAGACTGGAGACGCTGCTGGAGGAGAGAGAGACCAAGGTCAGCTATTTACTATTTATACACACACACACACACACACACACACACACACACACACAACCAGTGTGAAGACACGTGTGTACTGTACGTCTTGTGTGTTTATGTCACACTGTGTGATTGTCTGACTGCTTCGCTCTAATCCAGGTGTGTGTGTTTGTCACCGCATGAGAAGTAATGAGCTTCAGTGTGTGTGTGTGTGTTCATCCATCAGACTGCAGTTTCACTTCTATAACGTGTTTAATCTTTAAAACCAGGCTACATAACACAAAGCTGTGGTGCTCTTTGAACACACAGCATCCCTGTAGCAGTCTGGCTTTCTGTGCGCTCATGAAAAAGGTGACGAATAAGAGAAGTTTGTATGTGCAGGGAGGGGATGGCTGGGGGGCTTAGGGAGGATATTGCTGTCTAAAAAGAAAAAAATGAATCTAATACTGTATCATCGTATGTGCAGGATGTTGAATACATTTATTATTTCTTAATTATTAAATTAAATTGCTTAAAAAAGAACAAAAAGAGAGGTTGATGTTAATATTTGAGAGTTTTAAAGATGACTATAATGAAATATTTGCCGATACTCATTTTCTTTGCACAACCCAGAACATAAATAAACTAAATACATTTGTTTTTTAACAATTGTGACCCAGAAAAGTGCTGTGGAGGACATTTTACAATGTAAAAATAAACTTGTCTTTACTTCCTGGTGGACAAACCGTCGGCGTGTAGATGTGATGAATCTGATGGGATGGGATTTTAAAGGTAAAGTGTGGGGCCTGTATTGTAGTTGCAATTGTATTTGTGAAACTGCATCATAGTACTTTATGTGTGTACTGACAACTGAAATTGTGACAGAAAAGACTTCCTCCTCGTCCTCCCTCTGTTGTTCTTTGGCTCTGAGGTTATCTGTGTACCTCAACAACTATTTGTAGAACTGAAACTGCTCTCTGTATATCCACCATCATCCTTCCATCATCCCTCCATCATCCCTCCATCATCCCTCCATGATGCCGCCATCATCCTCCTGGCTTTTATATTCTTTCTGCCAGAGGCTTAAAAGCAGCTTCTCTTTCATCACTTTCTTTTCTTCTTTTCTGTTTTTCTTTATTCTCCACCAAGAGAAAGTAATGTTTGTTGGTCGTCATGTTGGCCTTTGTGTCTCCTCCCCGTCGACAAGGTTAAACAACACACATTAGTAACAGGGGCCAGAGTTTCTGACATAGAGGCTCATCACCACCACTAGCTTTAGGAACATCATAATCCACGTCGGCACCAATAACGCGAGGATGAAGCCATCAGAGATCACAATAGAAAGCCAGGTGTTGGCCTGAAAGGTGAATCGACATCAACTGATTGTCTCTGGTCCCTTAACCCCTGAGGGGTAATGATGAGATGTACAGTAGATGTACAGTGTTCAGGTTTCTGTGTTGCATGTAAACATCCTGTCTGGGTTTCAGGATCAGCCCTTATAAAAGTTACCTGGATATGTTAGCTGGAGCTCGCTGTGGCCTGTTAACACCTGATCCAGGTTTCTGATCTGTCTGTCATGTGCTTCATTAGCTTCAGTTACATCAGTAGTCAGTAAAACAAACAATATTATGATAAACATCATTTTTATGATATTTTTATGTACGACACTGTGACAATCCTCCACTGCAAGTAAAAATCCTGCTTTCAAAACCAAACTTAAGTAAAAGTATCATCAACAAAATGTACTTAAAGTATGAAAAGTCCTCATGTTGCAGTAAAATGTTCCCAGTGTTTTCTTATTATATCTGATGTTTCTGGATTAATATTACTGCTGCATCTATGTTGAATTTGACTGCTGTAGATGTTTACAGTTGAGCTCATTTCAACTACTTTTTATACTGTTACATGGTAACATGGTAAATATGGTAAATACCGTGATGCACTACAGCAGTGCATCACGGTCTATAAGATCATGTTTGTAGAGTCGCCGTCCTGTGAGAACCATGTATAAAAGTCAGCTTTTCATGAGAAAAACTGCCTGTTTACAGCTTTGTGATGATGTATTTTCCTGCTGATCCGAGAGGGTTTTAAATAGTTTATTACGCTTAAGAAGGAGGAGATTTTTCATGGTTTTCACTAGAGAGGAAGGGTATGAAACATTGTAACCTGAAAAAAGTACAATATTTTTGCCTCTGCGATATAGTGGACTGGTGTACAAAGTTGCACAAAAAGTAAATAATGAAGCAAAGTATAAGTACCTTGTATTTAAAACTTTAGTACAGTACTTTCATCAATAGTGACTTGTCTTTGAGATTTTAACTTTTAAATTTTTAATTATTTTAAATATTTGTCACTATTTTTCTTGTGAACTGGAGCTCTTGAATGAAAAAAGCTTTTTTTCTATCATTGTATTTAGCAAATTGCTAAATTTCAAAACATTTTCTGTTATCAAAATCATTTGTGTGCAGTCTTGGTGGAGGTTAGTTTATTTTCTTGTTCTTTTTTAATTTTGTTCCTTTATGTTTTCTCTCACTTTAGATTTTTCTTTCTTCCAGTTGAAAAACTTTAATTTCCTTCCTTTTGCGTTCCTCTTTTTGTTCAGCTGTCTCTCTCTCAGTCTGTCTCTCAGTTTCTCTCTGTCTCTCTCTCTCTCTCTCTTTGTTTGTCAGTACGTCCATGTCATCTTTCAGTTCTTCACCTCCGTCTGTTGTCTGGTTTCTCATGACTTCGACACTGAAGGAGCTCGGAGTCGGAGTCGTGCAAACACATCTCAGCTGCTTCTGTCACAGCTGTCAACCTGCCTCACTGTCTGTCTGTCTGTCTGTCCGTCAGACAGACAGACAGACAGACAGACAGACAGTGGAGAGTCCAGTCAGATCTTTTTTCATTCCCTCTGTCAGAGCATCAGAGTGCAAAGGTTTCTCAACAGCTGGAGGTAAAAAATGAATTAGCTACTGAGTGCAGATTAAAGAGAAAAGACAACACAGTACAACTAGTGGTAGTCAATGACACGTCAGTTAATCTATCAATCAACAAAAAATCAGTGGTGGAAGAAGTACTCAGATCTTTTACAGTGTAGAAATACTTTAAAGTAAAATTCCTGCATTTAAAATTTTAATTAACTTACAATGCGTATTAACAGTAAGTATTAACATCAAAATATACTTAAAGGTACTATATGTAACTTTTAACATGTGTTAATCGCTTTGTATTGCCAATGTGTGAACGGATTGAAACGTAACTTGAAAAAAATTTTGAGACCTTCCCCGACTTTCTCAGTTGCCTATAACAGCCTGTAGACTGATTTCTTTGTAAAGGTCTCGATCTCGCTCAGTCTCGTTTATGTCACGTCCCTGTTCTGACTGATGTCCACGATGTTGACGTGTGCTAGTGCGAGCAATCGGGTGTTGACTGCCGTTCACTTAACGCCCACCAGTGTCATTAATAACAAGCATTTCCTGAAAGTTACACATAGTACCTTTTTAATATTCCAAAAGTAAAAATACTATTATTTATTGCAATGCAGAGTGGCCCATTTCAGAATCATATATATATATATATATATTATATATTATATTATTTGATCATAATTATTGATGCATTAATGTTTTGGTGCAGCTGGTGAATGTGGACCTGATTTCTAGGTACTTTCCATCACTGTTTATATTAATTTAACTATAAGTGGCGTGAGTAAGTGGAACAATTTCTTGTAAATATTAATTTGTGCTCTCGAATTAGTCAATTGTGTGGAATTAATAGAGATTAAATATTGTAATGCTTATATATAAATCTTATATAAATACGCTGAAGAACGCTGAAGATTTGTTTTCTATAGTAAGAGCTTGTGGGAAGGAATAACACTTTAACATAATAAAGTTATTAAAATGAGCGTAACTCAGTGAGAGAAGCTAAACATGTAATAATAAGAAGAAACTCAATATTAAACATTTTTTTCTTCATATTTATTTTGTGTTTGATATTTCTAAAGTAGACATTTGTTTTTAAGAGCTTCTGGGAATAAGTGATGATTTATTTTTAAAGCAGCTTTCAACAACAACTTAATTCAAAGTGCTTAATACAGAAAAAGCATTAAGAAAAGAGACAAAAGGAAAAACAAAGTAGAAGATAAGATGTTTTTGGACATAGATAAATAGATTTACTATGAATTTTGCATGTTGAACAACATTGTTATATCTTCGAATCTCTCAAACATGCTAAAATGTAAACAGTGTAATTCAACTATATATTATGCTCATTTGTAAGCACAAATTACTTGCAATGTATGCAATTTATTAATCCATGTGCACTTATTAGCTCTAATTCTCAGTGACACATGGGCTCTATAGTCATTCACTGAGGGCAATTTTATAATTGAAAGTGAATTAATTACACAATTAAAGACTTCAAAGATGTTTAAAATCTGCGGAGAGGAAGAATCCAAAGCCTAAATCCACAGTGACTTGTATAATAAAGTGAAGCAATGGAAGTAAAAAAAAAAAAATCTTCTCAGCGAGTCTGACTGAGAAGAGTTAAAGTTTAGAAAAGTTAAAATGTGACTTTGTGTCTCTCAGAGGAGCCACAGTGAGAGTCACGAATGTTAGAGGATAGACATGAATATTACAGCACTTTAGTTAAAGTAGGTGAACAGAACTGCAGTGTGTGTGTTGTTTCTGAATTAAACATCTATCTGATGTGAATAATGAAATAATCATGAATATCACAGCAGGATGTAGTACAGTTACACTGGAACGTAATGTAGATACTACATACTGTTGAATGTCATTGACGGTGATTAAAAATTGAACACTACCATTCATTTTGAAATAGTGCTTGTACATGTAGGTCAGAACTTTATTAAGTAAATTAAATCATATTTTAGTGAGAAGAATCCTTGTTTTCTGATTTGCTCCTGTTTTAAGGTGTTAAATAAATTATTCAGTAATTCAGTATAATGTCCAAAACACTTTCTATTTGTTTTCATTCACTAATTAATTCCAAATCACTTCCACTTTGTAATTTTTTCAGTCGCTTTTAAGCTACAATCAATGAACTCAACACTTCCTGCACAGATGTTTCACATTAAAAGGGCACAGTACCTCCCTATTCTGGCTTTTAATTTGAAAGATACGCCCTAAGTGTTGAGTGTCATCAGCATAAGAATAAGGTCTGCAAAGTAAAAGTGCTTGTAGTTAATCAATAAAAAACATTTGGTAACAGTCATAATAGGTGTCTGAGCTTCCTTCTGTTTTCTCTGTACTGGGCTGTTTACCAACATTTTCTTCACTATTGTACATCATTTTGTTCAATAAGAAGTTATTTAAAAGTCAAACTAAAGCTTCCCAGTAGCTTGTTAGTTTAGCTTGGTGACTAACATGTTCCAGAGTTTATTAAACAATAATAAAACTATATTATTATGTCTTCTAACTGTATGTAAACCATGTTTCTGCTGTGGAGAAGTTCATGCTCTGACAGTGGATAACCTGGATAGTGACACACTAGCTGCGATAGCTTCCTCCATTTTGGACTCTCCACTCAAAGCTCAGCTCTGTGAGGGCGACGAAAAAAGATGTGCGTGAATGTATTTTATCCGCTCATCGCAGTGATTCCAGTGGAAATGTTACTGAATTCGCTGCAAAATTTCACCGTTTTAACTCCTGGTGTGACTGAGCCTTTATGGATGTTTACTTCAGGCTTGTGTTCAGTCAGCAGTGAAGAGGTCGGTAGACAAAGACGTTGTTCTGTCCTTTCATCTCGACTTTCACTTTACAACCTTTACACGTTAACAGGTTCAGCCTGAAACACATTGGACCGGGAGAGAAAAGTAGTGTGTGTGTGTGTGTGTGTGTGTGTGTGTGTTGTTCAGGGACTTTGTGTCAGGATGTAAATTTAATGAGATTAACATTTGGAGCGGATTGAGTGGGGGACTAATGGGACGCTCCGCCGCCACACCGGCTTAACATCAGAGGAAGTTTCCTGAGAGGAAAGTTAACAGCTCAGTTCAGGCTGCACTGATGAAATCCAACTGTGGCAGGTTTATGACACCAGTCTGGTTAATAACTGAGGTTTATTTTATTTAGAAAAGCACTCAGCTGACTGACATCTGAACACATTAACTTCTACAATAGTTGTCGTTATTGAGTAGGGGTGTAACGTTACATGTATTTGTCCTGAACCGTTCGTTACCGGATCGTTGTTTCAGTACACTTTGTAACCTAAATAATTTCTGTTTAATTAGCCTGATACATTCTACAGTTTATGTTCACTAGTGTTAAGACATAGACCTCAAGTGTCTCAAGTCTTCTAAATCTCTGGAGAGCTTTTGTCCATTAGATAAACCATGCTAGTTGGATTAACCATAAAGATTTAAAGATTTTTTTAAATTCCAACGTTTAAAGCATTATGGTTTTCCAATAAGTAACAGCACCACTGAAGAAAGAGTGATCGGACAAAAACTATGTAACAAAAACGTATTGAACAGTGGATTTTGTGAACACTTACATCTTTATTTTTTACATATTACTTGCAATTTTACTAACTTACGGGTACATTGTAACTTGGTTACAACTGCCCTGCTGTTAAAAAACGTTAACTAACCACAGACACTCGACTCGCTCATGGACTCGCTACGGCTTATGGGAAACATTTTTTGGTAAAGGACACTAAAAACATAAATATTTAACAATGATATGAGTTTGTTTTTCATAAAACTACTGTCCTTATCAAAACATGTGCATCAAGGCTGGATTTTTAGTTATTATTTAGTTACAAATGTCAATGAGATTCTGAATTAGGATTTCTTACTTCGGCTCTCTATAGTGCCCTCAAAAATTTTCCCCATTTTATAGACGAGAAAATGGCCGTGCGGCTCTACAGCTGTCAGCGATGATGCAAAATGATGATGATTAGTTAGTGTCTGAAATCTGAATGTACTGCTCTCTGTTGAGTGTCAGTTATAGAGGGAGTCTGTCTGATTTACGTGCTGTAGAGCTAAAATAGATCCTGTTTTTCAGCTCTGTTGTTGATTATTCAGCTGTGAAGTGTTTGTGAGAATAAGGATCAAAGTTCGACAGGTTCCTGATTCCTTCTTCAAACACATTGTTCGTTTTTTTGTTCTTCGTCTACTCTAAAAATATAAAACAGCTCTGTTCACAGCAGGTTTGAGGTGTAAATTTATCTCCCAAACTAAAACACTAGAAATAAACTAAAGTCACTGTGTTACACAGTGTTATACTGTAAGATGGCAACGACAGAGTTTGCATTTGATTGAATTCATAAACAGGCACATGTGGTTTTAGGAAACTTTACATATGAAGTTATTGGTGATTGTGCACAACAACTTAAATCAATTCTTAATGTGTATTTATATTATTTAATATATCTTATCAAACCCCCCAAATCATCATCAACATGTTTCCCGATTCACACTGAAATGTTTTCAGTCTAAACACACCAACACTGAGTATTTTTGATGTTGTAACAGCTCAGTAATGGAATTTATCAATTAATTTCCTTGTTTTCAGGAAAAATATCAAAAGGTATCTATAATTCAAGACTTAAATACAAAACCAAACTAAAAACCAGACAGACAGGTGGACAGTCTGTTATGTGTTTGCGCGCTCCGGCCTCCTGTCAGCCTCCTGACTTGAAGCAGGAAAAAAAAACAAAACAATCATTTGTTGGATGCTTTACTGCCCCCCATTTTTTCTGACTGTCTATAATCTTCTGTGTCTGCATATTTTCTCTGTGCACATTACTCATCAGACTAAAAACAGGAACTATGAAAACCTCGACCAACAGAACTTTGACTTCAGGAGAACACCCAAGGTATAAACTTGCATGGTCAAATGATGCACGCCGCCCAACCAATCTCTGAGCTCGCCCAGTAGTAGCCAAACACCAGTCAGCCCCGCCCACCCAAAATCCAACCCAGCTCCAGAGATAGACTCTTATCCTGGTGGCACGTCTTTTCTCCACCATCCCTTTTCTTTCTTTTGATTTTTTCATGATTCCTGCACACCGGGAATGGGTTTACACATGCAGGAGAGACGCCCTTCCTCTTCCTCCCTCCTACCTCTCCTCTTCCTCCCCCCCTGAGTTTTTTCCATGTGAAGGGTTGCATGCAGCCAGGCTGAGGCTTGGCTCTGTCTGCAGATCTGAGGAACACCACCCACCAGGATCCTCTCACTCCACTGCAACATCAAACCTCTGTTTCTTTTTCTTTTGGGAAATGAACCACTTTCTCCTCCCCCTCCTGAACTCCCCGCCTCCCCCGTCCTCCCCCTTTTCCTTCTCTCCTCTCGAATCTTTTTTTTTTTTTGATTTGCGGTTGCATCAGCGCTCTCTAACATGCACGTCCCTGATTGGTTGGTTGGTTGGAGTCTTGAAAGCGCCTCAGTTTGCATGTGCCACCGCACCACGCACAACTTTTTGCCCCTCCTTCTTTGTATTCCAGCTTCGACTTTGAGTTTTCTTTCAGTTCAGCAGATCTTGAACACTTTTTGTCTCCATTCTTTGGCCCCGCCACCCTCCTCCCATGGTAGCGTGGGTGAGAGGGAGCATGGTCGAGGCTGGGATCATGGGGGCAAGGTGTTGGGATGGGATGGGGAGGGGATTCTGACGGTTCAGAGCTAATAATGCGTGTCCTATGATGTGTTCTGTGGTGTTTTGTTCTGCCGTGTTTCTCAATGTCCCACGATGTGACCTGTCGCCTTGCGCCATCACCTGTCGCCCTGCGCACCGGTCCTCCAGGCGGAGAAGGTGCTGCTGTTCAGCCCGGACACCAACCTGACAGCTCTGCTGCTGGAGGCCAAAGACCTGGAGGCCCGTGTCATCATCCTCTCTGCCAGGTTTGTATAATAATAACAAGTATTTTAGGTGGTTGCCAGGTGGTTTCCAAGTGATAACTAGGTTGTTACCAGGTATTTGATATGGAGTTTGGCAGGTGGATGCTGAGGTGGTTGCTATGAGGTTGCAAAGATGATCTGGGTGGTAGCTACCATGCATTGAGGTGTTTGCTACAGTTTTTCTATATAGTTGCAAGATGGTTGCAAGGATGCAATGTTATAACTAGGCTGTTGCTAGGGTGTATAAAAGATTGATGCACTGATATGTTGATTGGTATCAGCGCCGATACTGACCTAATTAAGCAGGTTGGGCATCGGCCAGATGAACAGGAATCTTGACTTGTTCCTTACAGACAGATTTAAAAAAATGTAATTTCAGTATCAGTGACAGTAGGTAGAGTTTAGGTATTGGTAGGGTGTACCATGTTGAAACATACAAGAAATTGACTTTGGTTGTCAGTAGCTCTTAATATACAGATACAGACATGCAAATAAACAGTAGTAGTGGAAACAGTTCCGTCAGTAGAGACTAAATTTAAAAAAAAAGAGTTACTATTATTCATTTGATTTTATTTGTTTAGGTCTGGAAGGTTTTTAAACGTTTATTTTGTGTTTCCAATGACATAAGTTGGTGGTTACTAGGATGCTTGGGTGGTTTCTAAAGGCATTGCTGAGCGGTTTCTAGGGTGTTCCTCGGTTGTAACTTAGAGGTTTCAATGGGGCGGTTGTCATGGTGATTGGAAGGGTTATCTGGCTGGTTGTTAGTATGTTGTGAAATGTTTGCAAAAGTGTTGTTATGTGGTTGCTATGGTGTTAGTCGGTGGAGGGTTGGGTATGAGGTTTTCAGGGTGATGTTTTCCATGCTGATCCTGGGAGATTGTTCTCAGTTACCAGGGGGGATTGTAGATTTGCAGCACTGTGTACTGTTGTACTATGAATGAAAAACCACAGTAATCCACAGTAGCCTCGTGGCTGTTTACCTTCCATGTGTTTGCAGTGAGGATGAAGCTGCAGCAGTGTATAAAGCAGCCCGTCAGCTAAACATGACCGGCTCTGGTTACGTCTGGCTGGTCGGAGAGAGAGAGATGACCGGCAAAGCTCTGAGCGAAGCTCCAGATGGTACGTCAACCTCTGCCACCTCTTCTTCACTCTTCTCCTTCACTCTTCTTCCTCACTCCTCCTCTGGAGGTTTCTCTCTGTCGCTCAGCTCTGCTTCCATCCAACTGTCAAGATCATTCTCAGCAAAGTTTTACAAAAACAAAAATTCAAGTAGCAGGCGTTGTCTATTAGTGACGCTGAAGTGAATCCAGGCAGTTATCAGTAACAAACCTGTTGTATTGGACATCGAATCACAAGATGCAGATCAAAGTCTTCAGCAGCTGTTGTTAGACATTCGTTACATTTCTAGTTTTTCTATACTTGTACCGGCAGATTTAAGGTTTTGAAACTGAACTAGGTTCAGACATATCAGGATGTCAAATCAATCTGAACACTAATGGATGATTCAGAAGCTCAGCAGTAAAGTAATATTTTGTTGATTTGTAGATAATTATGATATTAAATTAATCCTGAGCATGTGATTAGACATTTTGAGAACAGATAAAAAGTTTTTTAAAGCACATCAATTATGTTAAGTAGAGAATTTGTAGAGCATTTTTATTATGTATTGTATATATAATAATTTCTGATTGGCAGTTTTGTCTTCAATCCAATTGGTAGTGAGATCATTAGTCCAGAGGTTTTAGAGGGTGATTGATTACTAAAGCTTTACTACAGTAAATAGTTTTATAGCATTATTATTATGTGGTTGCCCTGCCATTAGCAGCTGGTTGCTGGAGGGTCCGTGTGGCGGTGTGATCTTAGGTGGTTGCTAAAGCGTTGCTTGGTGGTTGCTGGTTGCTGGTTGCGTTAAACATTTAAGAACATCAGGTGTTCACCCCAAAAACAACCACAGGTCAATGTAAAGACTAATGCTACACAAACATTTATACAATTTTGCCATTCGTCATGACACAAGAGTTGGATGGAACCATGGCTGCCCTCTACCTGTCTCTCTTCTCTGTCTGGTAGTGCTGTAGGTCTCTGATGAAGGAAGCAAATCCTCATCACAGTCAGTTAGCATCTCAGCGTCCTGGTGTGTTTCTCTCTCTGGTTTCTTCTGACTGCTGGTTGAACGTTTAAACATAAAACAAAACAACAAAAAAAACAACATGTTTAAAGGTTCCTAACCACTGTTTTCTTTTCTGGCTCATTGTAACTGTGTGGCTTTAAATGTGTCTAACATCTTTTTGTTTGTTTCATCTATAGTGTGTGTCGTCCGCCCGCCCGTCTGCCCGTTCTCACAGTAGACAAGCCAATAACATATGCTGCCATAACGGGGGGGCTGGGGAGGGTTATGTGTTATTCAGATTCGGTGGGGTGGGGATGGGAGTGGGGGGGGGGGGGGTGGTGGTGGGGGGGGGGGGGTTAATAAACAGCTAGTGTCGCTGCGGTTACCGTGACGAGTGTCTGAACAAACACTGGTAAGATGCCGCCGCTGCTTCCTGTTTCCTGCTTGATGCTTTGCCCTTTGCCATTGGTCAATGGAGGCCCCACCCACTGCAACATGGAGCCCCCCTGCCGGGGGGGGCGGGGGGGCCGGGTTTATTGAGTCAGCAGATTACTCAGTCAGCCAGATGACTACGCAGCTACACTATATGGCCAAAAGTATGTGGACACCCTCTACTTTTGGTCAGGGTCTGTTTTTTTTTGGTTTGGTTAAAGCCCGATACTTCCAGAAAAGGATCATCTTTGATGACAATATCCCCCGTTTTTGTTTGCTGAAATGAAATGATTCCTTGTGTGATAATAATTTCCATACAAAATATTATTTAAGTCAAAAAACCAGCACTATAGCGTACTCAGAATTTGCACATATTTAGTGCTATAGAGGATTGGCTGAAGTATAAAACCAACAGTAAGGTCCGGGCAGATTTCCTGTGAACTAATTTAGTTTTCCAAACTGAAACTAAACCTCATCCTGTAAATGTTGAACATTTCGTCCATCTGTCTGGCTGCTGGGTAATCGGCTCCCCACTCTGTTGCTGTGGCTTATTATTTCAGAAAACATCCTCACCAACCAGCTGCTGCACTCTTAAAATGATGTGTCATTTTTCTGCACATCCCTGTCTCTCCCGAACTCCAGATGTGTCAAAAAATGTTCCATCATGTTCCTAAAAGTGTAGCAAGAATGCACTCTGAAAATAATCCTCAGCTGTTTTCTCTCTGTTGGAGAAGTTTGAGGTTTCTTCTTCGGGAAACCGTTTTTATTGTGACATTAACCCACCTGGTTACAGTCATATTTCTATTTTATCCCTTATCCAGAAAGATGACAACAACCAGTGAGGAGATCATGTTTCGGGGCTGCACCCTGAAAATTGTTCTAAAATAGAAGAATTTATCTTTGATCCTTTAGATGTTAATGACCCCATGATCTTTCCTCTACCACCACACTCGGGACAGACTGTATTTTTAGCTCCTCTTTAGGCTCTAAGTATAGATAATTAATCACTAGATTGAACCTGAAGATTTATTCTTGAGCTTGGAAATAGTAGTTTCTATTAACAATTCTTAACTCAAGATCCACATTTCATGAAGAGCTTTCAGCCACAAACCTGACAGCTCGTTAAAGTAGTAAAAAAGTTGGCAAGATTTTAAGCTAATTTTAATTTATTTATATATATTTTATATATTACATTTCATACTACTGGGTACCTTTTGAATTTCTCCCTGGGGACCAATACATCCTTATTGATTATAATAATATCATATTTTATATATTGATTATATTTTGTATTGTTAATCTGAATCTGCAAAGTAACTGAAGCTGTCAGATAAATGTAGTGGAGTGAAAAGTACATAACAGACGAGATCGAAGTTCCAATAGAAATAGAATACTACACTATTGATTGGACAATCCAATAAGGTTGATTCTAGCCTTGATCGGTGGGAAGGACGATCGTCTCATAGCAAAGACAGATTATGCCCAATCAGTAATTCTCTCTGCACTCAGTGATGTACAGCAATCTTCTATAAACAGAACCAAATCCAGTATACTTGGCCCTTAAGTGTCCCTGTAATGAAATAAAAACATTATAAGTCTTCCTCAAACATGCTCAAACTCCATCCTCTCATAACAAGCATATACACTCTGCTAGAGCTTGGAGACTCCTTTCCGGAGTAGTTTTACGAAAAGAAATTGAAATAAGACACAAAGAAGTGTACAGTTTTGTCTCGGACTTGGTGTTCTTGTGTGAAATCTACACGGTCCAAAGTTTCTCATATTCCCAACAGAATCTTGGACCTGGTGTGACTGAGTTCTCATTATTAACAACATTATGACAATATTACTGGCAGGTGCATATTGAGGTAATATTATATTTATAGTTGGTTGCTATTCTTAAAAACAAAATTCATGCAAAGACCAGGTGGATTGTGGCTCCAGAAGACTTAAGGTACCCAGGCGAGAATGGTTACACCACAACTTTCAACCTTCCAGAACTCCTTCACAGGTTTTAAAAGACTTCTCTAGGTTGGATTTTATACAGGGGATGAACAGAATAGTGTGAACACCTGTAGCTGAAGTGTAATACAACCCAGTACAACAACGCCTCTAGAGCCTCACAGATTTACCACCAACTGTGTCAACGAAAGCTGAAATCTTCTCCGAGATAGTTTGTGCTGCAGGGCTGTTGTGTTGGATTGCGTTGAACTGTGCAAGTGTTCCTGTTATTGTGTCCACCCCCTGTATCTCTGCTCCTGGACAGGACTGTGAGGGAGGTTGTTTCTTAAACGATTCCCCTAAAAGAAACCTATGAAGCAGTACTGTGACATTATGGATTTTGATGTTGTTTTTCTTCACCAGACACTTGTCACATTATGAGGAAAAAGTTTCTGCATTTGGTGCTTCAGCTCACTGAACAACAGTCTGCAAACACTGTTAACATTCCTCATTGGAAATAATAAGCTCTGCTCCAGTGGAACATGTTAATTTGTATTAGAAAAAAAAAATGGTGGGCTGTAACCATCAGTTTTTAATTAGTTTCATTTAGGAATGTTAGCTGATTGTGCCCATGTGCTTTTGTGATTAAAGGAGTGGGACATGTCAGTTTATTTTAATCAGGATGCTACAGCGCTCATTTGTTTCAGTTATGATCTGTAGCAATAGTTTCAAGGAGGAAAAGTTAACTCAGTGAATGATTGAAGGGAGAAATATTAGGTCATTGTACTCTTTAGTTTCAAGGAGGGATGTTTGTACAGTTTGTTGTACATAGTTCCCTGGAGGAAGTGTGATTGGGACACCAAACTGTAAGGTTCAATTTAGGTAAAAGCCCCACAACCGTGTGAGTCTGGAGATGGTTATGATTTGGTTAAACGATAAAAATGTTGACATTAAGATAAGAGATTGTAGTTTTGATTTTAAGTTGAGGTGGGAAATGTTAACTATCTGCTCCCAGTGATTTCATTGGAGAGTCTTTACAGTCTTAACAAGCAGTTTATTTCTCAGTAGTTTCAGGGAGGAAAGTTAAGGTACTGATAAGAAATGTTGCTGGTTGTTCTGTCTGTTTTAACAGTGTTGGCTGTTCCCAGTAGTTCCAGTTGGAATTATCTGTCTGACGTTCATGGATGTTATCAGGCTCTTCTCTGTGGTTTCAGTGATGAAATACTGAACTGTCCCAAGTGTCTCTGTGGCGAATGCTGACAGTGCTCGCCAGCTGTTGTCAGTCAGCTGGAGGACAGATGTAGACACTTTTCGTCGCAGTGTGACGAGTTTCTGCTGAAGGAAAACACCAGACACAGTTCATAACGTCTCAGTGAGGCTTTTTCTGTCCTGAGAGACAAACGGCTGTGATTCTCAGAGTGAAATCCCAGCATGCAGTTTGTTAGTACTGAACACTGACCTGACGCCTGAAGCCCTGAGTGTGTGTGTGTGTGTGTGTGTGTGTGTGTGTGTGTGTGTGTGTGTGTGTTTGAATTACACTGAAGCACTATTTTAGTTACATTTGTAAAATTAATTTAAAGTGTGTGTGAGAGTTTTTAATTAACATGTCTGTATGAATGAGGGCAGTTTTAAATGTGCGGCCTATTTAACTTCCTGCTGTGCGCGTAACCTCTCTCTGCTGTGTGTGTGTGTGTGCATGTGAATGTGTGTGTGCGTGTGTGTGTTATGTGTATGTGCGTTATGTGTGGCGCAGGCCTGCTGGGCCTCCAGCTGATTAACGGTAAAAACGAGTCGGCTCACATCGCGGACGCCGTGGCGGTGGTGGCTCAGTCTCTGCAGGAGCTGTTTGAGAAGGAGAACATCACTGAGCCACCGCGGGGCTGCGTGGGAAACACCAACATCTGGAGGACCGGACCGCTCTTCAAACGGTCAGTACCGCCACCGACTGAGCCTGCAGGTCAAAGGTCAACCTGGATCAGTACTGATGATGTAATTAGTTGATGAACAGATTTAAACAGTCAGTATCTTCTGCAGCTTCACTTCTCTGTTTCTGTCTGTTGCCTTCTGAATTGTATCTGAACGGCATCATTGGGTCTTTTTTTCTAAAATTGTTAAACAATTAAAATACGAATACAAATATCTGATGAAACAACACATGGCAAAGTTATAAAATATGTGTGTGAATCTGCCTGTGAAACAGCAGTTGGAGCATCTTGAGCTTTTGTAATGTGACAGATTTCTGAGTTAAATGGAAAATGTGTGCAGCATATAATCTCTACAGGGATTTCATTTGATTACTTGAAAGTGGTTGTGGCTTAGCGAGCTGTTTGTTCTGTTTAGGCTTTTGTTTTTAAGGTTTTTAGGGGACATTTTGCCTTTATTCAGTAGAGACAGTAGAGACATGCAAAAAAGGTCCCCGGAAATGTGAAAAAAAGTCTTTGCCAACTGACTTCCAAACACACCTCTGACCAATGTTGGATTACAAACAGGGCAAAGTGGGCCACTCCCTTGGGTCATATAAAGCCCCAGGTACACTATATGGCAATTAGTATGCTGCTTAGAAATATGGAGATATTCAATGTGTTTTAATGTGGTGAAAAAAATTCAGTAAAACAATGCACCCACTTTGTGAACCACTGATGTGATTCAGAAGAACCATGAAACCTCGGGGGGGGGGGGGGGGGGTCGGTTAATAGGGGCCATCAACTCAGGTTAATCCAGCCATTTCTCATAATGTTGCCCCACTGGCCCACAAGATAATGAGGTTCAGCTAAATGGAGTTTCATACGTGTGAATACGTGTCTGTATCAACCCCAGAGTGGAGGATGAGTCATCAATAACATTTAATAGTTTAACAGGAAGAGAAGGATTCTGATATATAAGGTTCAGCTTTATTGTCATTATACAACACAGGACTGCACAATGAAATGCAATATAGCTCCCTCCACACTACACACACAGAAAATGTATAAACAGATATTAACAAATTTAAATTAGAATAGAATAAAACAATACAATTAAACAATAAGTATATAAAAGTAGCAAAAACGGAAGAAATAAAAAGGAAAACTATATTACTTTATTTACGAGGACGATATATACCCACAAACAATATGTACAACATGTACAATGTATAAGTGTATATGTAATATATCTTTAAAACCAGTTCCTCTCAAAGCCAAAAGGCGTTGAGTTTCTTATGAAATACTACAGCAGCATGTTGAGCTAATTATGGCTGGTGGTTTATTTATTGTTAATAGATAAATTCAGTTGGACTAACATCAGTGAGCACCCTCAGGCTCAGGTCTAACAGGACCGAGTTTGCAGGCCTGAAAAGACTTTCACTGCTGTCCAGTGAAATCATTATGGAGTCGTTTCCTCCACCTTCAGCCGGAGATATCAGAGTCAGAGACGCTTCACTGAACTGATCTGGACTCAGCTTCGAGTTAGTATGACACAACTGGGATAATAAACCTCTCTGTCACTCGTCTTCTCTGGATGACCTACTTAGACCATCAAGTCCAGTTAAATCAGTTTTATTTATGTGGTCCGTTATCACAGACAGTCTCAGGGTCTCTACAGTCCCACAGCAGCAGCGTCATGTGACCGGCTGTTACTTGAAGTCATGAAACTTAAATCCAAAATAAAACCGACAAAAACCTACCTGACTGTGTCTCTCCGGCTCTCTGATTGGCTCCCCAGGGTCCTGATGTCATCCAAGTACCCTGACGGTCTGACGGGACGGATCGAGTTTAACGATGATGGCGACCGGCGCTTCGCCACATACAGCATCCTCAACTACCAACAGAAACCGGGTCGCCTCGTCCAGGTCGGAGTCTTCAACGGATCACAGGTACAGCACACCTGGTTATACACCTGGTTATACACCTGGTTATACACCTGGTTATACACCTGGTTATACACCTGGTTGTTCCCCATGTCACACCTGGTCATAGCTGGTTACACCTGGTTTAAAGGGTCATTCCACTGATTTTCCACAAAAATATCAGTTTCATGGTCCTGGTTAGTCCTGATTAGTTTGTGAAAACAGTAATAAAACAGTAAGACGTGGCTGTTTACCAGGCAGGGAGGTGCTAATGAGAGACACTATCCAGCTGCATTATGGGAAATGTAGGATCCCGTGTTTTTGGTCAAAAAGTCTGATGTCTCCAGTTCTGACTGTTCTGTTTTAATGTGTCTCTCAACTACTGCATGAAGTGACTCACTGTGTGTGTGTGTGTGTGTGTGTGTGTGTGTGTGTGTGTGTGTCAGTCTCCTGCCTCTTAAACTATTGATGTACAGATGCAGTATTGATGCAGTCATTTAGTCAGCTTGTCACAGTGAGACCTGTCTGGAACAACATAACAACCTGTGTGGGTCTATGTGTGTGTTTCAGGTTGTGATGAACCCTCAGAGGAAGATCATCTGGCCTGGAGGAGAGACGGAGAAACCAGTCGGATACCAGATGTCAACTAAACTGAAAGTACTGCCACTACTACTGTTACTGTTCTGTTACTACTGAAACAGCTACTGTTACTGCTGCTGCTCCTGTAAAGGTGTATTCAGTGAATTTTAGAGGCAGCACAATTGCATATAAAGTCAATGCAAAGATGTGGAAGCAAATAGACGTAAATCTGCCGAAATGTTTTGACTTGAGTGAGGCTTTTATGACTGCAGTTCATGCAATGGTAGTAGTATGTAGTATGATATGTCGGACATATCGGAAATGCAGTTGTTGGTACCTGAAATGGCAAATTACATTTCCACTTGACACAATCCTTTTTCACCATGTTGAAATTAAATTAAATTAAATAGTTATTCTTACCAGTGAAAGAGGAATTTCTGATAGCTGTAATTACATTAAAGATATTTGTATCTATATAATCAGTTTTGACTAGTCTAAATGTAATTTCTACATGTGAAAATATATTTGTAACATGTCAAAATAGTTTTACAAATATCTTAATTTAACATTTTAACTAGTGAAAACTAAATGTAGACAATCTGTTCTGCCTCCTGAGCCACAGCCCAGCTATCTGTCATCCAGTTTTTTATACTTATTTGAAACTGATAATTTACATTTTGAGGCTTAAATATATAGTTGAATATCATCTGCGTAGAAGTGATAGGAGACTGTGAAGAGTCTTACTATATATCCAAGGGAAAGTATATACAGCCTGTGTGTGTGTGTGTGTGTGTGTGTGTGTATGTGTGTGTGTGTGTGTAACGTGTGTGTGTGTGTTTTCAGATTGTGACGATCCATCAGGAGCCGTTTGTTTACGTGAAACCAACAAAGACTGACGGGACGTGTAAAGAGGAGTATACCGTCAACGGAGTCTTAATCAAGAAGGTGATCTGTACCGGACCCAACGGGACCATACCAGGTACACACACACACACAGACATTTGAACTGTCTATACTTGTGAGGACCCTCATTGAATACACTACCCACCTTTAACTCTAACCTGAACCTGAACCTAAACCCGATTGTAGCCTGAAAACGTTAACTATAACATTAAATATTGACGACACATTTAACATTCAGAAACTCATCTGGACTGTGTGGCTGTTGGATTGAATTTAATTTAGATTGACCAAACCAACTGTCATCATTTGTTTCAATTGTTATTAAACTCTGATAAGGAAGAAGCTAAGTGAGGAAATGCGTTATCAGGACCTTTAATCTTAAAGTTTTAGTCTGAATAAGTGAGAAGAAGTACAAGAGTACACTTATACATGCACACGACAGTACACACCACTTCTTTACAGTTACACACTTTTTGTGTGTGTGTCTTTATTTGTGTGTGTGTGTGTCTCCAGGTCAGCCCATTGTCCCTCAGTGTTGCTATGGTTTCTGCATCGACCTGCTCATCAAGCTGGCGATGAGCATGAACTTCACCTATGAGGTTCACCTGGTGGCTGATGGGAAATTTGGCACGCAAGAGCGAGTAAGTATTTCTGTGTGTGTGTGTGTGTGTGCGGATGGGGGGTTCAAGTTAACACTAAAACACATTTTTTTATTTACACTTAATATATTCTTAAAAACACATAAACACAGAATTGAACATCAGTCTGATAAAGGAGTGAAGCACAGAGCTCAGAACCAAATTAACTCTTTATTTACACAACACGAGGATGGAAACAAGCATTCATTCACATTTTCTTTTAATGAGTTTTTGGAAATCTGGCAAAAATTTGCACTAAATTTGGATGGAAACTTGGTTAGCTGTGATGCTGCTGTGACTTTGTGACTTGTTTACTGATTTAACACCAGCACATCACTGAGGCTTGTTGCCATGGCGACCGCCGCTCCGTCCCTGACTCTGACCTTGTCGAGGCCGAGAGACATTTAGTCATTACTCTCTCTCTCTCTGCTGCTCTCTTAGAGACGCTCCAAATGACAAGATCTCTCCTCTCACCTCCTTCATCACCTCCTCTCCTCCATTTTTATTGCCTCCAGTCTGTCTGCTCTGTCTCTAATGCTTCCTCCTCCTCCTCCTCCTCCTCTTACATCTCTCCTTTGGTTTAGTTGTTGTTCCTTCTTAAATCCAAATTTAGGAGCAAAACTACTGAGGATAAATGATGTACAGTGGTGGAATGTAACAAAGTACATTTACTCGAGTACTGTACTTAGGCAAATATTGGACTTTTTACTTAACTACATTTGTCTGACAGCTGTAGTTATTTTTCAGATAACAATTTTTCATCCCCTTCCTGTCCAGTGAAATTCATGTATTTCAAAATGTGGTGGTTTAGATTTTTTTGTGATAAAGTGAAAGATGAAGAGTTCCTTTATGTGGTTTATGTTCCTTTAAATTCTCTTCCTTCTTAGGATAAATAAAATATTTAAAACCCTGTTGGTTCAGCTGAAAAATGCATCGTCACAAAGCTGAAAACAGGCTGTTTTTCTGAAGAACTTTTTAGAGATACGAGGTTCTCATAGGACAGTGACGCTACAAACGTATGATGATCTTATAGACCATGATGCAGCAGGATATAAAGGAGTAAAAATGAGCTCAACCTTAAACATCTGCAGCAGTAAAATGCAACAGACACATTAATGCAGCAGGAATATTAATCCAGAAACATCAGATATAATAAAACACTGACAGGAACATTTTTACTGCAAAGACTTTTACTTTTTATACTTTGAGTTAATTTTGCTGATACTACTTTTACTTAAGTTGGGTTTCGAATGCAAGACTTTTACTTGTAGTGGAGTATTTTCACAGTGTGGTATTAGTACTTTTACTAAAGTAAAGGATCTGAATACTTATTCCACCACTGCTGATTGTTGTTATTTGATCTAATTATTGCATCAGTGTGATGTAGTGATGAAGTATGTTGATTTATCGGGTATTTTATTTACTGGATTAACCAAATTCAGACATTCACATCTGTTTTTTTTTAAACAGTTTTTCAACTGATTAAACAGAAAACTGACTATATTACAACATGAACGTTCATGCACCATGATAAAGAATTATATCCACTATCCATTATCGCCTACTCCTACTTCAACACATTCGTCACACTGCAGTCAGTGTTGTTCATGACGCTCACAGCCAGGAGTTCATACTGGTGTGATACCAGATACCTCTCACCTCTCCTCTGTCCTGCTGCAGGTGAACAACAGTAATAAGAAGGAGTGGAACGGGATGATGGGGGAGCTGTTGGGAGGTCTGGCCGACATGATCGTCGCTCCCCTTACCATCAACAACGAGCGTGCTCAGTACATCGAGTTCTCCAAACCCTTCAAATACCAGGGACTCACCATCCTCGTCAAGAAGGTGAGCTGACACACATCTGTTGTCTCTGGTTCTGCTTCAGTTTCCCGGAACTACATTTGGGGTCAGCTCAGGAATTTTCAAACCTATACAGGGGCTTGTTTGCTCTGGTCTGAATCAGCAAGAGTTGGTGAATTAGCTGTGTTTTCCCCTTTGCTTTGTTTATATGAAATCCTGTAAATGAAGACGAAGTAAGGACGTTTTTTTTGGACAAACCAACATGTTTTGCTTTATTTGTGTTTGTGGAGAGGGAGACATTCAGAGGGAGCAATCAGAGATACAAATAACACACAAACAAATAGAGCAGGAAACATTAAAGAGATTATAAAAAACTAGAAAAGTGGTTGAACTCATCAGGGATCAGATTGTAGAAATGGCTGGAGCTGTTTTTCCTTGTTGCTTTAATAAGACAGAGGACCAACGGCTCATTTCAGTGTAATTTTTAGGGCTGTGGTGAACCAAAGAAAATCTTGGTCAACTGAAATTCTACCTGCTCCTCAACCAATTGATCAGTTGATGTGGATCTGTAGCGGAGTGTGTGGTCAAGTGAATGGGAGAGAGAGCGAGCAGCAGTGAGTGGCGGTGACTGCGAGCGGATCAGAGGCAAAGGTTAGCAGGGAAGTTGTCAGGCTGGCCGAAGGCTTACATTTAAAATTATATTCATGGCTAGATTCAAATCACTCGGGGCTTAAGCTGCGACAAAATGACCTGCCGAGGCTGATGAGTGCAGAGAGGAGGAGCTATTCACAGACGGGTCCGTTGTCAGAGAGAGAGGGAAGAGGAAGGGGGGGAATCAATGTGCTGCACGTAGCTCTACAATGAAATAAGATTTTACCCATTTGAAAAGTAAAAAAATAGAAAATCCATATGTGGCTAAAATAAATCATTGTATGCGAAACACTGTATGACCCTAATGGATTAAGAAGCGTTTTCCTCCTTATGAAAGTAACACCAGCAATCAGTGTAAATAGAGTCATTGACTCACAAGAGCCAGGTTACAGGTCGTTAACTTCCTGCAGTGGGAAAAGGCAACATTTGGCCAGTACAATGCCTGCAATGTGTTTTTTCAATGTTTAAACCTCACACAGTATGGTACACAGCAGAGGTAAAAGTGTCAGACCGACCTGATGTGACCGGCTGAACCTCCTCACAGCTTCACAATCTCTGTTCAGTCTGTCACGCTGCAGTCACGCTGCTCTGAAGGATATTTTGGGATATTTTAGGTCTGAGTGACCTAGTTCACAGCCAGCGATTGGCTCCACAGCAGCAGGAAGCAGGTCGATGGGAACCATCGACACCCTGGCGGCGCTACGCGACCTCACGTCTGATTCAGGGTCAGATCTGGAGCCTCCACTGAGCAGGATTTCATGGAGTTGAAATAGCTCCACTTTTATTTGGGATCAAATGAGAAGAATAAATTCCCTCTGACTGCAGCAGCGAGGAGCTACTCTTCAGCTACAGATACTCACTCAGCTCTACCTCAGTGCTTTGCTGAAGAGCTACAGCACAATCATTCCTACCACCAACACACAAGTCAAGTGTTGTCTTTTCTAACGTTGCTTTAATTGACTAATCAGTGCTTGAAGGTACAACTTGTGTAGCCTGTAAATTCTCTACAGATCTGGGGGGTTGGGAAGGAGTTTGACATGACTTTGCCTTGTAGCTTGGGGGAATGAGGTGTACAAGACAATATCACAGATTTATTTATGTGTTTATTGAACAGATGTTCATACAGCATTACTGGAGAAGGAGAACTGCTGCAACTCGGAGCAGAACCATCAGATTAACTTTTTAAGGCTCAATCACAGCTGCTGGATCTTGACATTTTCATTGTACATGATGATGATGTGATTGTGTTAAAACTGTGTGTGTTGTTTGTGTGTTTAGGAAATCCCTCGCAGCACTCTGGATTCATTCATGCAGCCGTTCCAGAGCACACTGTGGCTGTTAGTCGGCCTGTCGGTCCACGTGGTGGCAGTGATGCTTTACCTATTAGACCGGTTCAGGTAATCACATGATATAGAATAATGCAGAGCAGTACGATACAACATGAACCTACAACACGATACAATACAGCACAATATGATACAACACGGTCTGGTGGTCCATGTGGAGGCAGTGATGCTTTAGCAACACAGCACATAATACAATACAATACAACACAATGAAGTTGTACGATATGATCTGATAAGACACGTTACAATACTGTACGATTAAATTTACAAAAAACTTCCTGATGTTATCATTCCTCCTGTTCATACTGGCCATTCAGAGATCTGTTCCTAAAGCACTTTCAGTGTAAGTGAAGTTTTACAAAGTCCACTGTAAAAATTCATTCTTAAATTCAGCGGAAACTAACATGAGGCTGTCTGGCTTGAACAAATCAAGTGGGAATCCTCCAAAGTTACAGTGTTTTTAGTATTTAAATTTTTAAAATTTTTTTAATTTAAAAAAAATAATATTTTTTTTAGTTTTTTGTTTAGAAATTCCCTCTTTGTGTTTACAGTCTTCCTTGTTGAGAGACAATAAGACAAAGAGATAACGTGGCACTAAAAGACTAACTGTATAACTCAGACAGTTGGAGCCTCATATTAGCGTCAGTTTAACTTCAGAATGCATTTTTACACAGAACGACGACTGGATTTGATCCTCTGCCACTTACATTGAAATTGCATTGAGAAGAGATCTCTCTGTTTTAACGTACCTGTGTTCCCTTTGCAGCCCGTTTGGAAGGTTTAAAGTGAACAGTGAAGAAGAAGAAGAAGACGCCCTCACCCTGTCCTCCGCCATGTGGTTCTCATGGGGAGTACTGTTGAACTCTGGGATAGGAGAAGGTTGGTGTTCCTCTAATCTGACACATGTCGTCCTGTAGTCCAACCTACTGCACATTGATTACCTCTGTCTGTGTGTGTAGGAGCTCCCAGAAGTTTCTCAGCAAGGATTCTGGGTATGGTGTGGGCAGGTTTTGCTATGATCATCGTAGCTTCATATACTGCCAACCTGGCAGCCTTCCTTGTGCTTGACCGGCCTGAGGAGCGCATCACTGGCATCAATGACCCCAGGGTGAGACACTGTCTGTGCTCTATCACTATCACTACCTTGCAGAAGAGTGTCATCGTCTACTCCATCTTTTATGCGTCCACTGTTGCCAAGTTAGTCAAGTCAAGTAAAATGTATTTATAGCACACATTCAAAAACAACCAGTACTGACTTAAGTGCTTTCCATAGAATTTTAAATACAGTGAAATAATTAAAACACAAATAAATAGATAATGTTGATTATTTGTAAAAACAAGATTGATACACCTCTTTTCCTCTTCTGATAAACTGCTGATATCCTACTTATACTAGTACCCCTTTGATACGCTGATACCCTTATAATACTTCTCTAAATCTGATCATCTACAGTGGCCCACAGGAGACATTAATCTCTGACAGTAAATATTTGATATTTAAAATGTGAACCGGGTGACATGCTTCCTGAACTCTCTTGTTGGTTCGATCAAAGTTTATTTCTGACCCTTTGTTCCGTGCTGTACTGTTGTTTTTAGCTGCGTAACCCATCAGATAAGTTCATCTACGCCACAGTGAAGCAGAGTTCGGTGGATATCTACTTTAGACGGCAGGTGGAGCTGAGCACCATGTACCGGCACATGGAGAAACACAACTACGAGAGCGCTGCTGAGGCCATCCAAGCCGTCAGAGACAAGTAGGCTCTTTGTACAGTTAGCAACCCGAAAATATATTCCTGAAATAAGTCCTAATACCTGGGAGATATAATGTGATAATATCTGTAGACTGGTGAGGTCCACCTGCGTGTATTGATCTCCAGCTCCCACAAGCCTAATGTTTTCTCCTCCTGTAGTAAGCTTCATGCCTTCATCTGGGACAGCGCTGTGTTGGAGTTCGAGGCGTCGCAGAAGTGCGATCTGGTGACGACAGGAGAGCTTTTCTTCCGCTCCGGATTCGGGATTGGAATGAGGAAAGACAGTCCGTGGAAGCAGAACGTTTCTCTGGCTATTCTCAGGTAGAAAACACCCGAATGATGATCTGCAGATATCCTACTGGAACCATACTGGTATCCCTCTGACACCCTTCTAATTCCCTACAGATACCCTACTCATACCCTTTTGATGCCCTATTGGTATCCTGATGCTTTTCTAATACCTTACCAATACCCCTTTGATACCATTTTGATATCTTTTTGATACTGTACTGATGCTCACTGATACCCTTTGGATACCTCACTGTTTTCCTTCCTATACCCTACTGATAAGCTTCAGATATCTACTGATACCCCTCTGATATCCCTCTGAAACATTTTTAATACCCTTGTGATACCCTACTTATACCACCCTGATAGCTTTCTTATACCATACTTATACCCTACTTTTCTGATACCCAGCTGATACCCTTTTGATATGTTGATACCCATCTGATACATTTTTAATACCCTTGTAATACTTTACTGATACCCCACTAATACCCTACTTCATACCCTGTGGATATCCTTTTGGTACCCTGCTGACGTCTTGCTCTTACCTGACTCGTACCGTACTGAACTACATATTTAACCCGACTTGCTGGTATAAATTTGGTCGTATTCGACGTGTCTCAGTGTGTTTGGTTGTCTCTCCTCAGCTCTCATGAGAACGGCTTTATGGAAGATCTGGACAAGACGTGGGTTCGATACCAGGAGTGTGACTCCAGGAGCAATGCCCCCGCTACCCTCACCTTTGAAAACATGGCAGGTAGGAAACAGACCTACAGACTGCCGTGAAACTAAAACCTGTTCATCTGTATTAATATTTAAGAGTATTTAGCTTTTACATTTCACACATGGCGTCCTTAATGTTTTTTTTAAATGTATAGATGTAAGATGTCTTAAAAAAGGCTTATTTAATCATGAAAGGACCCGACTTAAGTCTCACAAGTGAAATAATTTATGTTTAAAGTTGTACTTTCTAGTGATTAAGCTGATAGCAGCATGTAGATGATTTGGATGTTTCAAACCAGTGTTTTTTCTTAAGTGATTCTTGAGGTTATATCATGTTTAACTCTGAAATAACAGGATTAAAAAGGAGTGAGCTGAGGGTGGGTATACGCTTTTTGTTGTTGAGGTCTTAAAAGCATTAAAAGATCACTGTCACATCACCTGACGTCACCTGTCCTCTTCAGGTGTGTTCATGCTGGTTGCTGGTGGCATCGTCGCCGGGATCTTCCTCATCTTTATTGAGATCGCCTACAAACGACACAAAGATGCTCGAAGGAAACAGATGCAGCTCGCCTTCGCTGCTGTGAACGTCTGGAGGAAGAACCTTCAGGTACCAGACTTTACTTTACTCTAACTGTATTTTACTCTGCTCTACTGTATTTTACTCTACTCTACTGTACTCTCCTCTATTTTACTCTATTCTACTGTACTACAACCATACTGTATTCTACTGGACTACTACTAATTGTACTTTACTCTATTGTACTCTACTGTAGTCTACTCTACACAACTGTATTCTATTGTACTCTAAATCTACTCTACTCACCTGTAACCGTGTGTGTGCCGTGATTCTAACATGCTCAGCCCTCTTTTCTGTTCTTATTCTCTACTCTTTTCATTATTTTATTGTTATTATTTTATTTTACTTCCCAGGGACAAAATGTTTGAGTTCAATAATATTCTCTAGATTGTATTTATCGATGGAGGAAGGTCCTTCTGTATCTGAATGTAATAACAATCTGTTTTATGTCATTAGTTTACATTTCAGGGTGTTTATTACCACGAACCATGAATGTCGTTACAGCTCATATTTAACATGTCGGCAGCTGAAAGGGCCGAGCTGAAGGTTAAAGGTTAAAGGGTTAAAGCAGAGTAAAGATTATACTGTTTAAATTTAGCTTGATCAGTGAAGGGATGAGAACTTTGTGTAGTCTTTTTAACGACATTCTTGTTGCTGACTAAACGAGAAAGAGAACAAGTGAGAGTCTTTGCAGCAGAAAAATAAGATGAAGGAACATTCGAACACACCAACATGTGGTCTGTTGATCTGTCAGGAGCCTGTTTGGACGGACATGAGCTTACACAATGAGCGTTAGCTGCAGCTCTAATGGCTACAAGACAACAAACCTGAACACTATTTACCAGCTGAGTACTGATGTGTCAATGCATCATCTTCTAATCAATACATAAAACTGTTTCCTATCTTAATGATGATAAATAATTTCTTTCTCAGCAAAGAAAGAATTAAATATGTCACACAAATCAAAGAAAAAGATACTGCAGCTTTAGAAATGTTGGAAGGTAAATTGTCCAATTAGACAAGACTACGAATTGTTACTTTTAAAGAGGGCCAATAATTATAGATTTAATTAAAAAATAAAGCATTTTATTTAATGGCAAGTAAACTGTTTAAACACGTAGCAGCTCCAATCCAAGGTAAGGATTCAAATGTGCTAATCAGGAATAACAAATTTATCAACAAAGAAAATGTATATAAATGAGAAAAAAAAAAACTATTTACTAGACCAAACTACTTTTTACTGTCTGTTCAGAACCTCCTCTACAGTCACCACAGAGTCTCTGACAGAATTATTCATGATGTTGTTTGTAACGTCCGTTCAGAAACCTGCAGACACACGACAGCCATGTTTTTATTCAGATTGTGGTTCGGGGCTGTCAGAGCGATCCAGTCAGTCCGCAGCACAGAGCCGTTCACTGAAGCATGATGGGAAAACCAAACCGAGGCCTTTTTCCAGACCACTTGTCGAGTTACAGGACTGTTAGTGTCCACGGGGAATTATCTGCCTGCTGTCTCCTCCACCAACCTCCTGTTCACTCAGTTCAGTCGGCTGCTTCACTGTCGTCACAAAAACAAACGTCTGAAATAAAAAGCTCAGGAGGCTCCTGTTCTGCAGAATTACACAGAAGTCTGCAGATTCTCTGCTCTGAAGCCCGACTGATGATTTACTGATGAGAGGCTGCAATACAACAAGTTATTTTCATTATTACTGTGTTAATCATTTTAGCTATTAACTTCTTTAACACAAGAAACATTATTACGAGGATTTAGATTTTAAAAAAAGTTGATTTGAGCTGAAATGAGATGTTGTTTCTTCAGGACACAAAAACTGAAAGAACGTCAGGCAAAACATTAACAGAACAAAAGTATATGCTGACTATTCTCTGCATTTATATTAACGTAGTGAATAATATGTTGGGATGAAATTGGTCATCGTGCCGTTAAATCAAACAAAAAAAACAGTATGAGCCACTGTTAAAATAATAATCAGAGTTTTTAAGAATTAAGAATTAAAAATTTGTAATTTTTCAAGAAAATTTTTTTGTAATTTTTCAAGAAAAAAAAGTTGTAATTTTTCAAGAAAAAAAATTTGTAATTTTTCAAGATTTTTTTTTAAATTTTTCAAAAATTTTTTTTTTCATTTTTCAAGAATTCTTTTTAAATTTTTCAATAAAAAAATTTGTAATTTTTCAAGAAAAAAATTGTAATCTTTCAAGAATTTTTTTTTTAATTTTTCACATTAGAATAGGTTGCTTCGAGTCATATGTTATGCTTATACAAATAGTAAGTTGCTTACTTGCATAAACTATGACCGGCGCACAGAAGAAGAGGTCTTGGCCCGGATATCTGATGTCCGTTATTCGACTATCTGCTGGCTACACCAGAAGCCCCAAAATATTGGCACTTTCCCCCAGAGGCTAAAAGATGAATGAGATATTACTACCACATCCACAGAACGCAGAGCAGTAACATATCGTTTACATAAAGCCCGCTGAGCTTTAATCACATTGTGATAACATGACTGAACTCTGGTCTCAGCTGTCTGGAGACGACCAGGTCCCTGCTGGACTGCAGCTGCTGCTTCGAAACACATCTGGTTATTGACTCATACATCATGTAACTGGTTTCATGTTCTCTGATTATAAGATCAGGTGCTTATTAGTGAAACTTCAACTTATTTGACACATCAGGACAGACTGCTCTCATCTGTTTACTAACACAGACAATTCAAATCTTGACTTTCTCTTGAAATATTATGACTTTATTCTCATTAAATTATGACTCTATGTTTGACTACTGAAAATCACTTTTCACATTTTCATGGAGAGCAACCAGAGATTTGAACACTTAAAAGAGAGATCTAACACTTAAACAATGCACTAGTTTTGATTTATATATCTAAATATATAAAACTCAGTCCTTGTCTCTGTTAAACTGTCATTTGCTGATTTTAAGTTCAATTCAGTTCAATATTTTTTAGGAGAATATTAAAACTATAGTATGTTGTTCTATAAATATAAGATTTTTACATTTATAATTGGAGGTTGGCACAGCCTCCAGCTATCTGTGTTCTGCCCTTCGGTTCAGTGAATCATAAATAGTCATACATATAATGGAAGCATAAATAAACATCACATATGTGCCTCATCTATATGTATGTGAGTCACAGGTCTCTGATATCAGATCTGTTGACGAGTGAACTGAACAACACGACAGACAGGAATCAACTCAGAAATTCATTTCTGTGTTTCATATCAAAGTTTAATGTGTTTCTGTTGTTGGCTGACCTGAGATCATCTCAGTGTAAAATACCCAGAGGACAATACAACACAACACAGTACAGTACAACACACTGTAGTACACCACGCTTTGGAAAGCCAGACAGATTTGACTGAATACTGAAGTTTCAGCTGCAGTAACAGCAGCACCTGAGAGTTCAGCTTCACCTGCACAATGTCACTGAAAGAGACTCAAAATGGCGTCCGTGCGCAGGGAGACATTGTCTCATAATCCGTCCATAATTATACAGAAGCACAGACAACTTTAATGGCTGCCGGCGGATAACCTTGTATCTCCTTGACAAATAACTGCATGTCATTAAAGCATCTGCTGCAGCTTTAGAGCTCATAAAAGTTTAAATCAAACTTTATTGTTCTCTGTGGGGGAAGAAACAGCGTCACAGCAGCCAAAACGGAACAACTCAGCAGAGAAAATACAAAAACTAAACCGTATCAGTGTGTGAACAACATCAAATTAATTCAGTTTTCACTCCATGTAATAGATGAATGCTGCATTTTCACTGTTTGACAAGAAGGAACCAGACTGACTGAAATGTAATGTGAGTTAATGTAACACAACATAACACAGAAATATTAAGATACCAATTAAAAATACTTTTGGTGTAGTTCCTTTCATACAATCAATTATTCATGCATTTTAAGTCAACATATACGTATAAGGAGAAAACATTCAAAACCCTTCAAAATGTTAAATAAAACATAAATGGAATTAAAAAAGAAAGTAGAAAAGACCAAACAGAAGAACAATCTTCTTTAAAAGTGAGTTATATTAGTTTCCTGTTGAATATTTATGAGCAGGATGTTTACTGTCTGAGTGCTACAGGGCTGGTGACCTCACACAGCAGACGGACCAATAAAAACACAGACGGCTCGGTATGAAGGAGCAAATCATTAAGAGACTCTAAACTAGAAATAAAATCTCTAAATCAACTCTAAAAAGAAACAGGAGGAAGTTTTATTGTAATTATGAATTCTGTCTCTTCTCATTATAACAAGTTAAAGATGTTTATTTGCAATCCCTTTATAAAAATGGAGCTGAAATTTGATGTTTCTTCAGGACTCAAAAACTGAAAAAAACATAAAAGCATTAGAGACAAAAACATGAAAAGCTCTGAATGTACGAGTGCATCCAAACCTGATCTGAGTTTGATCAAACAAAGTTCATATATCAGAGAAAAAAGATGCATTTGTACGTATACTTTATGTACCAGTGGCAACAGAAACTGGAGGAAGAGATACGGATCTCATCATTATCCTGCTTCTGTAGCTCACACATGAAATGATTTTCTGTACTGATCTAAATAGGGAGCATCAGAAGAGAAGGAAATATGAAAACAGTGAAGCTCAGAGATGCAGATAACAGGAAGCTGATTACCCGACAGCTTCTCTAGTGAGACGACACAAACCAGAGTTCACACATGCAGAAGAAGAAAAACCTGCTCTGCTAGTTTCTGGTTTGAAGTCTCTGTTCCAGATGTTGTGCAGCCTCGTCAGCAGCTGGACTGAGACGCATTAATAATCATCACTTCTCTGCCTGGATTAGCACTTCAAACACCAGCCGGTAAAGGCTAACAGCTAGCACAGGATGATTAGCACTTCAAACAGCCGTGTCTTAAGGCGAGGAGTTAGAGGAGCGGGATTAACACATGAAACACACCGCGCTCAGAGAGCCGCCAGAGGAAACGCTGATGAGCTGAAGATTTAAACCTCTTTTAGACCGAATTGCACGTCCAGACAGATCAACAGATACATGATGAGGTGAAACGTTCACCTTTCTCTGGCCTCGGCCCTCCGAGGGCAAAGATAGAAGAAGAAGATCGCAGTGAAAATACCATTAAAAACATGTTATCAGGCTTTTATTTTTGATAATGTGCAGATTGTTTTCTGGTGATTCAGTCAGAGCAAAGCTTTTCTCTCTGACTACAGCTCCACCTACAAACCAGCTGAGCTATGATCGGACAGCAACTGTTTGATTCCAGAAAAAGGTCAATTTAACAGCTTTGAACCACCAGAATATGATGTGTACATCATCAGTGAGCCACAACAGGGTTGCCAACTCTCACACTTCTGCCGTGTGACTTCAGTCTGACGCTCTCACGCCGCCCAAACAGTTCTCAGGCCAAAACACTGCGGCAGCAACAGAGATGAACAGGATCGAATGAAATAGTAATGGTTTAACCAAGCCAACGCTGGTTAAAACACCATAACCACAGATTCTGTGAGAATAGGTTCATTTCTTACGTCTTTTTTAAGCTGCATACTGTCTTAAACCCTGATGGCAAATTGACTCCAAATATGTGCACGTGATTAAGTGCATGTGCGCCTAAGTTTGATTGAGCCCATGGCATCAAAATCTCGCTCCAGCCGGATTCCCAAAGCTGGCAACCCTGGCCAGCTACTGTGAGCACAACTCGCCCCTTGTGTGGATAATTGTATTGCTATATAGTCAACTGCAGTTTCTCAGTTTCTCAGTTTTTCCCGTTTGTTGTTTAGTTGTATTCTTCTAGTTTTTATTTAAATATGAGTGTGTGTTTCAGTGCAGTAGACTGCAGTAGATTTCATGCATCATTAACTGTAAACTGAGGGTGTTTAGGAGCATTACACAGTTAGCAGGTGGTGTTTCATTGTGGCCAGCAGCTAAACAGACTCATACAGACCTGCAGCTCCAGATCTGAATAATTGGGGACACGTTTAATGATTTTTGGTGTCAGTCGACAGTTCAAAGTGAGGAACAGGATCAGCGTTTCTCTACTGCAGGGCAGCGTTCGTGGTGTTACTTTTATTTTTCATGTGATCCTCTGTTACTCACTGATGCTCTGATCAAAGTCTTCCACTGCTCTGTCTCTGCTGATGGACTAAATGTTTAATCAATGTAGAAATTGATCCAGAAATATGTTTGTGGGCCCTTTTATCTCTCTGGGAACATAGTCTGTGTCAGTTTGTACCAGTCTGATGCCCAGTTTGGGTCTCAGGATGAAACTATGCTCTTAATTCATGATCAGTGTGTTTTATTGATTTTGTTTTCCATTTCAAACTGAATGTGTTTTCCTGAATCCATACCAGGGCTGGGTACTGTTAGAAAATACCCCTTTTCAATGCCTCACTTTGTTGAGTATAAATATGTTTCTCTACTATTTTTCATAGAAAGTAAAAGTCTGGTGGTATTCTGTATTTTTCTTCTCGTCATCAAATCTCATGTGCAAAGTTAAACCAACAATGAAGGTATCCAGTGGTGGAGGAAGTATTAAGATCTTTTACTCCAGTAAAAGTAGTAATACTATAGTGATAAAATACTCATTCCACCATCATTCCTGCTAAAAAGTATTGTGTGTGTTTATCATACATGTTATTTTGAACATGTTTAGCATATAATGTACATTTTTACTCTAATGTGAAGGAGAGAGACATAATTCACTAACAGATATTTGAACAAAATACAGAAAAAACCAGGCTGCTTGAAGAGTAACCACTTGTGAAATGATTCCAAGTACACATCATAACTGCAGGGAGACATGACAGCTTTAATTTTAATCAACACATTTGTTTACACCAGCCACTTAAAGTCTTTACACGCAGAACTGCAACTTCAAGTGACTATTTTTACACATTTTCTACAAGTCTACTTTTTTCTGATTTATATGTGTGACTGCAGCGATCGCGTGGTCGGCTGCTCGCAACAAACCTGTGGATTAACACTGATGGGGGATTATTGTTATGATGATAACTAACGCACCTCCGCCACTAAAAATAGTCCCTTACAAATGCACTGTTTCCTCCTGTTTGATAAAAACAGTTACTGAGCCTTTAAAAAATCCCCAAACAGGAAGTCAGGAAGTACTAAGGAACTAAAGGCTTGGCCACACAGGCCTTTAAAACTGTGACATTTTGCGGTGAAATCTGCACAAATTGGCGCCATGGGATTTTTATGGGATTTGTTGACAAAAAGAAAACACAGAATAACACCAGATTTATTTTACTGCAGTAAAAGTAGTTAATGTGGTCAGTGTTTCAGGTTTTATCCCCAGCAATAATCTGAACTGTTCTCTGTGATGGGTCAAAGGTCAAACTGATGATGTCTTTATATGATGTTAGAGGTGAAATATGCTGACCATCCTCCATGTTTTCTGTTCGGTACACACACGCACACACACACACACACACACACACACACGTGTGCGCAAACACACACACACACACACACACACTCCAGGAGAGATGGCATTATAGCAGCAGAGTGTTGGTATAATGATCTGATGTGTTCAGGATCATCACTGCTTCATTCAGGCCTCATCCACCATCTTTGTTCCCCTCCCGCGCCCCCTCCCTGTCACCCCCCTCACCCCCCCCCAGGATATATTTCCTTTGCTTTGTGTGATTTACTTCCTGTTGTGTTCCTGTGTTTGAGGCTCATGTTGTTTGCTGCTGTGTGTGTGTTTGTGGCTGTGGGCAGTAAAACAGAGTGAAGCTCTTGTGTTTTACTGAAACATCACTTCATCTGAAACAGGAACGAGTCTGCAGGACAGGACTCACACACACACACACACACACACACACACACACACACACACACACACATCACACACGAACACACATGAACACACCCAGGGCATACTGTAGGCAGGTAGTCATGTGTGTGTTCACTGAAGCAGACACACTGTGTGCAGGCAGAGTGTTATATAATCTGCTGTTGCACTCAGCAGATGGTGTCAACAGTCTGCTGAAATTTTTTCACCAACACACTCACAGTACACACATTACTCACAGTACACACATTACTCACAGTATAAAGTCAATACAATTAATAAATCTACTTTATTCACCATATTATTCCTACATACTATCATTACACTATGTACTGATACTTAAATATAATATACTATAAGAGTACTGTACTACAATATTTCATTCTACTCTTTATAATTACTATTACTATACTATGCTACACTATTTATACTATATTATACTATAATTCACTAAACAGTGTACTGTTACTATTCTATACTATACTGTTGGACACCACACTTACTGTATACCATCCTGTGTTACTCTATAATATACTGTACTATACTACTGTATAGTATTCTACATTACACTATATACTCTACTATACCATAATGTATGTTGTCACTAGACTGTACTGTTGGATACTACACCTACTATATACTGTTACTATACTATGGTTTTCTACACTTTATTATATTATATTATACTACACTACGCTGTGACTGTTCAAACCATATTGCACTAAATATATATACATAGTAATATATACTATTACATACTATGTTACTCTCTGCAATGCAATATGAAATTATACTGCAGGCTACTATATTATTCTATATTATACGATGCTACACTACACTGTATAGAGTTACTATGCCATGCTATACTATACTGTATTCTATTACTATAACTATGTTAAGTATGTTATATTATATATGTAACTTAACTTTTTACACACTGTTATGTTATGTTTTGTTTAGCTAGTCTATATAATACTATACCACAAAATATAATATTACTATACTATACTGTGCTACACTATACTACATTATTATTATTATTATTATTATTATACTGTTGTTTACTGTATTATACTATGCTACACTATACTATTACTATACTATACTAGGCTATACTATATTATGCTGTTGCTATTATAGGTAACTATGTTAATATACACATACACATGTACACATAATATGGATGTAACACAATTATACTGTTATACTATGGTTTGTTACAGAATACTATACTATGCTACATGACTGTACAGTATTACATTATACTACACTGTATTATACTATACTGCACTATTACTTTACTATATTATTCTGTATTATACTAAACTAAGTAACTATATTAAGGATATACTATCCTTAATTATATTATACACTACACTGTATACTGTTACTAATCTATATTATACTACATTACGCCATTTCTATACAACACAAATCTTCATATGATTACTATACAAAACAATACTATGTTATAATATAATACTATTAGTGTACTGTGCTGTATCATGCTATAGTATTGCTGTACTACACAATGTTATAATAAACTAAACTACATTGTATGTGTATATTAGTATAGTTAAACTCTACTGTAATACTCTGAAAACACACACACACACACACACACTACGTTATACTACATTATACTGCATCACACACACACACACACACACAGAGGTGTGTAGTCGTGTAGCAGCGATCAGTGAGTGTAGCTGACGTGTCTCTGCTGCGTGTGTTAATGTGTGTGTGCACCTATCGTATCATTTATTTTAGGATAGGAAAAGTGGTAGAGCAGAGCCCGAGCCCAAAACCTCTTTTAGGTCCATCACTTCGACCTCCGACCTCAAACGCCGTAGGGCCTCCGGGGATGCCACGGTAAGGAGATGAAGACCACCTCCTCCTCCTCCTGTCCTCCTCTTCCATCTGCTGTCCTCCTCTTCATCCTCCACCTCTCCCTGGTTTCATATTTGTGTTTTTTCCACCTCATTTTTTCATTGTTTGTCTCCTCTCCCTCCTCTCTCCTCTCAGTCCGCCTTCTTCTATCTTTGTCACATATTTTTTCTTCCATCAATAGCAATTTTTGTGTTTGTCATTTGTCTTTCTTGTCATCTCCACCCCTCTGTTCTCCTGTCATCTCATCTCCAGCTCCATCATCTCCTTGCTGACTCATCATGGCCGCCCGTCTGTCAGTCAGCCATCTTTGCCTTCCCGCCTCCATCCGCTCATCTGTCCCGCAGACAGAAAGACAGACGTGAGGAAACAGATTGAAGACAGAAAGCGTCCGGTTCGATCCGTCCAGTCAGGTCAGGGCTCGTGTTGTTGCCGGGTTTTATTTCTCACACCGAGTCGTCCTCTTGCAAAGGAGAAGTGAAGAGGGTCAGACTGTGTGGTCTCTTTTCTCCTGTGGACCTTTTGTCCTCTCACCCCCTGTCTCTGTTTTTGTCCTGTTGTCTGTTGTTGTTCCGTCTGTCTCCTCGTCCTCCCTGTTCTGTTGTTTTTTCCTCTCCTTCCTCTCCTATCATCTCTCTGTCCCTTCATCTCTCCATCACTGTTGATGCTCTCAAAACATCCCACAAACCTTTTCAGAGACTTCTTATTATTCCTCCACTAACCCACAGCTCTTGTCCTCGCAGGTCGGCCAGCAGAGGCTCATTTTGTCTCCTCTATCTCGTCTCATTTTCAGCGTCCCATCGAGGGGACAGTTTTAGGAGCTGGTGAATTAAAGCTGTCAGAGATGATGATGATTCTGGGCGTAAATGGCTTCTCCCTCGGCTAATAAATCACTCTTGTTACAGCGCTGCTCATCCCACAGGAGTTTCTGCCAGAGTCAGAATGACTTCATTATAAATCTATAACTCCTGATCGTTTCTGTCATCAGTGTTGATGGCTTTGACCTGTCTGTGGACGCCGCCTGCAGCACTTCTTTATTTTCAGCCTCAATTTGGAAGAAGTACGTCCGTTTTGGGCCAAAATCTGCAGGATTTTAGTTTCCTTCAACCTCAAATAGTAAAACAAGTCTTCCCAATCTTTTTGTGCACTCTTAAAAAAGGTTATTCCACCTCTACAGAGGACAGAGAGGGTTTGTTGTCCCACCTGTGAGGTGTGTTGTCATTACATTTAGCTTGTGAAATCTTTTTTAAGAGTGCAGTTGATGAAGCTGCTCTCCTCAGACTTCTGAGAGATCTGAAATGTGCCAAATCTTCTGTGATGGACTTTTTGTGTTTCTTTGTCTTTTAAATCCACAGCATTCTGCCATTTTGCATCCCTTCTCCCTCCAGATATCCAGTTTATTTAATGTGAAGGGAATCAAAATGGAGCAGGATGCACAAAGTGTCTTTTCTCAGGGATCAAACTCTCACACACAGTCTGTTACTGGACATTAAAAAACTTAATGAGGAAACAGGATTCTCTTGCAGCTCAGTAAAGTGTTTTAATGTTCAGTAAGAGATGCTCTGCTGTGTTGATCACACAGCAGTGACGACAGGGTGGTGGGGGGGAAGCTGATGGGAGTCGGACTCTAACTCATTTCTCTTTGTGATCATCTCTCTTTATTTTCTATATGAGTGTTTTTTCTCTCTCAGTGGATTTGAATGGTGTCCAGACTACATGCTGTACTACACACACACTGCCTCTGTCCTCCTCTGCAAGCACGACTGACCTGTAGACTGAAAACACAGCAACGCTCAGGACACACTGCTTCATCATCAGTCCTCCAGAACAGATCAGGAGCTTGTTGCCGCTGTTCATGAACAGTGTTTCTACCAGGGCTAATGATTATTTATTAATTCATCCGTCAGATATTTTCTAAATCAATTTTTGTTTTAAAATAGTGACAGTCAAACAAAGAGATTCAGTTTACTGTGAGAGAAAGCAGGCAGAGGATGAGTGGAGGATAATCAGAATAGTTGATTAGTTTTCAGGTCGACTTGTCGTTTCAGAACTTTGAAACAAAGAAATGAAAACTGAACTGAGACTAAAACTGAACAGTTAACAAGTGAAACTAAAGCTGACAAACAACAACGTGGTTCACCAGTTACCAGCTACAGTTTTGGTCTCTTTTCAGGCAAAATGGCACCAAACCTTGCAACCCACAGGGCGACACATCCTGGTGACATATGACACGCTTGTTTAGGATGAGATTTCAGATTAGTTTCACGTTGTTTTATTAATGTTTGAACAACTAAAAAGCGACTAACTCACTAATTGCTAACAGCACAGCTGACTGACAGTCAAGACGCTGCTGTTGCAGAAAAAAAGGCACAAAAACACAACAAACTAAATAATAATGATCTAAAAAACTAGTCTCAAAAAAACAAAAACAACAACAGCCAATATAAAACCTCTGCAACACAGACTTTTAAACATACCTGGTTTCCACAGGCCACATTGTACCACATCAGTTTCTATGGTAACCGACAGGCTGATGGCGGGGAGAGAAAACGTCATAAACCAACAGAACATCAATAAAAATTCAACAAAGCTGCTCAAAACCAAAATGAATCACTGACAGCCAGTTTCAGATGATGTTTAGATGATGTTCAGTTGAACATCACAGAACTGTGTCAGAGTAGAAGAAAACGTCCCAGACAGGCCGCCGCCGGGAGTCGAACCGACGACCCCGTCAGCTCTGCTGCTGTTTGGAGAGATGAAAGTTTGATGCTCCCTGTGGCAAAGCTGAAGTCAGATTACATGTAGAAGATGATATTTAATTCAGCGGCAGCAGACTGAAACCTGCACAGACTGAAGAAGAAGAAACTCCTCTTACTTTATCCTAATTTCACTTCTGATCAAATTTAAAGTGATTGGAGAGAAACACTGGGAGGGCTGAGGTCAGAGGTCACCTGCTGCTATGAGTTTTTACAACTTTTTGAGTTGAACACGAACTTAACAGAAACATGGTTCATCCCAAATATTAGACATTGTAAAAAGACACGAGGCTTAAAGGAATATTCCAACATTTGTTGAGGTCTTAGTCTCATAATTGTGTCCATTTTGATGTCTGCAAAAAGAAATCTACTTCTGGAACAACTCCCGGTTTATAAAACACCAGAACTTTCCTCTAAATCATTTTTTATTAACAGCTGCAGCATCATTACAGGCAGTATTTTTCTTAAATCAAAAGTGAGAATTTAAATGCCAGTTTGACTTAATTACTCATTAATAATATATATACATATTGATATAAGTATTAATTATTTAGTATTTAAAAGCTGCTTTAATAGTATTCATAATGTTTTAATTAAATAAGATTTTATGTAAAACATTTATTTATTTAACTGATTTTTGGGCAGTTTTTGCCTCCTGAGGTCGTTATTTTCATACATAAGGTTACTGAGGATATAAATAATCATGTTTCAGGTGCTTTCAAGAGATAAAAAATAATAATTTAAAGTAATAAATGAGAGCAAGACATGTCCAATGTAAAATCAGGCAGAACCAGACGTCCACCATCTTGGCTCTGAGGTCGTCTGTGTGTGTCGGGGTGTGAATACATGACGTGTGTGTTGAATTAACGTGTGTGTTTCCTTTGCTCTCTCTCTCTCTCTCTCTCTCTCTTTTTGTCCCGCTCTCTGTAGCCGTACCCGACTGACATCACTGGCCAGCTCAACCTATCAGATCCCTCCGTCAGCACCGTGGTCTGAGAGAGCGAGAGAGCTTCACTGCTGCTGCTGAGCCACACACACACACACACACACACACTGACCCTCTGGACACACACATATTACACACACACATCATATGAACACACACATTAACACACAGATGGACAGACTGAGCGTCCTCTGAGACAGGAAGGGGAATACGATGGCATCAGGACTTTTGGGCGGCATCACAATGTGCCAACACACACACACACACACACACACACACACACACACACACTATACAAACACATACACACACACATTATACAAACACACACACACACACACACACACACACACACACACTATACAAACACATACACACACACACACACTATACAAACACATACATACACACACACACACACACACACACACACACATTATACAAACACACGCACACACACACACACACGTATCATACAAACACACACACACACACACATATTTTACAGACACACACACACCATCTGTCCTCTCAAACACCCCAAAAAAACACACACACACTCACACACACACATTCTCGCCTTGCTCCGCTTGTAGCCGTCAGCCTCCTCCAACCAGAGGGTCTTTTATTTTGAAAGAACTGTTTTAAATTGGTTTTATTTTGGTTGATGTCTTTGATGTTGTACAGTTGATTCTGTTTCCTGTCCGTCACACTGATTGATCGCACTGACTCATCGATCCTCCCGATCAGTTTTTGCTTCATCTCGCCGGAAACTCGAGCTCCTAAAATCCAACACCGTCGTTTCCTCCAAACGGAAACACACACCTGTCGATCGATCAGGAACCTGTCGATCGATGAGGAACCTGTCGATCGATCGGGGACCCATTGATCGATTGGGAACCTGATCCCTGATCAGAGTGTGGTAGGTGGGCCGAGCCTCTGGGACAAGAAGTTTCTTAAACACAGAACTGCAGAGGCCTCCTGGATCATTGAACCAGACTGTAGGGGTCTTTCATGGCTCTTCACCGCTGAGACTCATGGGTACTGTAGTCTTTAGAGCCATTCCACCAAACTGAGGGAAAATTTGATTTGTAATGAAGGAACCCGACAGTTTGGTTCAATGATTCAGGAAACTTTTGTTGTTCTGTGTTCAAGAATTTTGGTAAAACTTTATTTAAACAATGACTCTCCCCTATTTATAGAGAAGTATATAAAAAAAGAATAAGGTGTTTATAACACATTGTTATATAAAATATTTATTTATGAATTTTTCTTCTTCACGCTCATGACAACTGAGCAAACAATCTGCTGATGAAGGCCATGAGATGCAGCTGAAAGCTCTGGAAGAACTCTCATAAGTAGAGTTGCTGAATACATTAGTACGCAGTTATAAAGTCCTTTTATCTGTTGTGTTGTGCAACACCAGCTGTTACCTACATCACCATCTGTTTACGTAATCTTAAGACATTTTTATATTTTAACTTTTTTAAATATTTAAAGAAAAGTTTTAAAATGTTTTCAAGCACTGCAAAGTAGGTGTAATCTGAAAAAAAACCTACATTTATGCTCATATAATTTTACTGAGCCCTGAAAGATCTTTAGAATCTCTGAAATAATTCAATAATTAAATAAGTCTTGTGTGAGATAAAATAATTTAAAAATAATCTTTCAGGACTTTAGAGACTTTATAGAGTTTATCTGTTATTGCAGTGTTTTTTGCAGTGTTTACACTAAAATCAGAACCAGACATTGTAGACAAACCCAGACAGTTTTAATGTCATCACAGGTGTAGAAAAGGTGTTGCTGACTTTCAATATATTTATAAAATGTGATTTTATGAACACAAGTTAAACTCGTTATGCTTATTTATATATTTAACCATTTTTAAATGAACTTCTTTCAGTTTTGGAGGTGAAGGGATACAGTATTTTGTTCTTATTTTAACTTTTATTTTGAACGTCTGAAAATGCACATTTATTTTGAAAGGAATATACTGATGTGATGAATCAACTAAACAACCACCTTACTGTGTATTTTTCACATTATATTTACTAAGTATAAACTCCCTACATGATGGTTTAAATGCTGCTTAACACTTCTTCACACTGCCAGGAACATTTCATTTTAACTGAGTTGTTTTGTATAATAGATAAATATTGATGAGCTTTAAACACTGAAGAGTATCTTGTTAGAAAACATTTCCTGAACCAGAGGCTCCGCCCACCGTCCCGCTGACAGTCCCAGGGCATGATGGGACATGTAGTCACTGCTCCACCTCCACTGTGTCTCTGCTGATGATGTCAGTCTCTGTCTACCTCCACAACATTGTAACTCCGACCTGCCAATAACAGAAACTGATGTCCTGTGAAAACCTCCCAACTCCTCACAGGCCTGCCCACACAGGCCCGCTGGAGTTAGGAGGTTTTCATGCTGCAGAAACGATGTAGCTGCCGTCTCTTAAGTTTAACCTGTCGACACAAATAAGGTCGTTCTGTAGAAAACACACACATGTGCATGAAAAACACAACACAGCTGAGCTGAGAGCCTCACTGAGAACAAGGACTCATTCTTAGGAACTTTAATGTCATTTTAAAGAACCACACAAGTGTTGTAGCGTGAACTTTAAATCACATTTACCACATTTCTGTTAGGTGTTTGGTTTTTCGTAGTTTTGAATGAAAATCAGCCTGCGGAGACTTGAAACTTCACAGTCTGTGTTTATTCAACCTTACGTTTTAGTAAAAGGTTCATCGTGGGATGATACAGTTAAGATGGAAATGTCTTTAATTCTGATTGACAGTTAAACATTTAAAAGTGAAGGAAAAACACAAAATAACTTAAACAAAAAGGAAAAAGACATAATGAAGATCAATGAGACTGATGCTCAGATTGCAGCTAAATCAAACAAGTTACTCGTTTGTTTGCCAACTCTGAACAACAACGTGATAATATAAAGGACCAACACATCTAATGCTACTGTAGTTGTCCTTTTCCTGTCCCCTAAATCTGTAGGACATGATTATTTCACTATCCATTAATCTGCAGATTATTTTCTAAATTACTTATCTATAAAATGTCCCGGAGTTTATGGTGAAGTCTTCAGATGTCTTGTTTGTCCGACCAACAATCCAAAACCCCCCAAATTTTTTATTTATTATAATTTAAGTCTAAGAAAATCCATAAATATTCACATTAGAGAAGCTGGAATTAAAGAATGTTTCTGGCATTTCTGCTAAAACGGTAACTTAAAGATTTATCGATTAATAAAATAGTTGCCCAGCTACATTTATGTCAATTAACTAATCATTTATTGACTCATTGTTTCCCATCTAATCAGGGTCCTGTAAACTTAATAAGGACTGATAAACATGTCTCTTAATTCATTCATTTTCCTTCTTAATCTCTAGTTTCTACTAATCAAGTCATATAATAATATTAATAATAATAATGACCCTGTAATATTTACAGTGTCACAGTTTAGACTCCAGACACTCTGGTTACTTCCTGTGGACTTCACATTAAGAGCCGCAACAGAGAACGTTTTCTTCGGTGGGTCTTTTGTCCTATAAATAAATTATAAATAAAAACTTAATATAACAGTGATTCCGTCGGAAATGAACCAAACTCCTGAGAACTTTGTTTTAAAGTGACAGTTGGTTTTCTGTTTCAGTTTGAAGTGAAAGTTTCTCTGGATCGAACTGAGCAGAACGAGACTCTGGTTATAAAAACTGATTGAATCAGGTTTGGGAGATTTGGATGTTTTCCAGCTACAGTGAAACTCTCCTGAGATCATCTGGGTTTTGTGTCTCTGGGGGTGAAGAGTTTCTCAGTTCCTTCAGTTTATTGGAGCGTTTTCATCATCGTGGTCCTCGTCACGTCTCTGCAGGCTGATTCTCCAGAGACTCACTTTCATTTCCAGTTTAAAACTCCTCAGAGGAAACAACTTTGAACTAGAGTGACTCTCTGACTCGACGTTAACTCTGCAGGTTCTCTCAGGTGAAGGTCTGACAGAGTCGATCAATGGTTACTGAAAAACAAATATTGATTGAAGCTGGAAAGCAGCTGACGGCGGTCTGTGGTTATAATTATCACAGAGTTTAAAGATCTGCAGTCACAATTATTTCACTTTAATGTTGAATTCAGCTTTGTGTTGCTGAAGACAAACGTGTCCTTGTTCTCAGTGACGTTCAGCTCGTTTCACTTCACACGTGTTAATACTGATGCTGTACTAAAGGTGAGCTGCACCTGCCAGGATTCACTTTAAACCTGGATTAAATCAGTAAATCAAGATGCTTAGATTTTTACATTTGCTGATATGAGTTTGATAGAAAAAGAGATGCAGTCACTATTTTATTTTTGTTTGAATTTGAGAGAAACAGCTATTCCACACAGGAACACTTGAATTATAAAGCTGCAGGCTTCATTTTCATACTGAACTATTCCAGGTTTAAAACGTTTGTGTGTGTCTTTTACAACATTTCATCTTTTTAGTATATAGCGCAGCTTACAGAGAGTTATATATTATTCACCCTGTCACTCTGAAGTGCTGCTGTAGGAAATATGTCAACAAATTTAAAAGACAAAGTCCAAAAAACACAATAGAACAGGAAATTTCTTGCTGAATCTTTTTTGAGAAACGGTGCCATGATGTAACCTGAGTTTTGAGGTTCAAGGTTCAGCTGAATTATCATGAACAACACAGGATTACTCAATGAAATGCAGTTGTAGCTCCCTCCATGCTCCACACACAGAGAACATCTATCAACTAATGTTCAAATACTTTAAATTAAAAGAGAATAAACTATGAAACAGGCAATGAAATAGAACAAAGTATAGAAAAGTAGCACTGAAGGAAGAACTAAATTATATTTACATGGAAGATATACAGTTATGTATATACACACATACACACACTAAAGTATGTGCAGTGTCAGTGTAATATGCAGGTTATAGTGGATGAAGAATTGGGAACGAGGGTCGTGGTAATGTAAGAATGAAAGAAGACCAACATGACAGAATAGTTTAATGTAAAATGTAAATGCAGTTAAATGTCTAGAACATGTAGAGCTGAAGTTTATCCGAAGAGTCATTTATTTATAGTTACAGAGGATGAGTGGATATAAATAGGGTTTAAAAAGTAAAAATGTTTATTCTTTAAAACCTGTTTAGTTTACTCTGTAAACCTGCTGGAAGTCCTCCATGTTGCCAGCATCTGCATTAGTCTCAAAGTCTTTATTATGTCACTGGATGTTGTGCTGACACGATGGTTAATCAAGTTATCACAAAGTAAGTACTAACTAATAATTGATCTATAAACAGAGGGAGAAATGTGTCTTTTTTACTTTATTGTCTTTGATACATAAAATAAAACTATAAAATAAAATGGAGCATCAGTATACACATAGTGTTAAAACATACGTACATATACTAATATATACTAATACCTTCATGTCATCATTTCTTCTGACATTTAAAATGATGTAAAAATTTAAATTATTAAACTGAACTGCGTTTTTTGAAGTGACTCCGTGTTCGTGCAGCTCACCCTGAGGGTGATACTATGATGTCATGAAGTTTTATTTTCTAATGATTTCTATTGTTTGTTTTTGATGTAAAGCACTGATTCTTTTTCCTGTTTGAAGAGTTTTTCCTGCTGTTGTTCAGACGATGATGATGATGATGTTTGTATTAACTCTGTACTCACGTGTAAACTGATCTGAGGTCAGTTTGTTAAAGAACTACGGTTTCATTTAACTAGAGGAAGTTATGTTTGTGTACAGACGTGATATTTTTATTTTTTGACATTTCTGTCTCGTAAACACTGAAACTGTAGAAGAAGTTTCCCTCCTTCCTCCTTCTGTGCAGCACTTTGTCCAGGAATGTGAACAGTCGACCTTTGACTGTTTTAGTGCAATATTCTCCTTCAGTTTGGTTTCTGTTTGGTCATCTGAAGGTTTATTTTTCGACACATGTAGCCGCACGACTGTTTCTCAGAAAGAGTTCAACTCTCACAATTTTTTAGTTTTTACCATAAAGACCAGAAAAACCAGGAACATCTTGTCTTACTCGTCCCATCAGGTCCTACAAACATCCTGGACAGGAAGTGAGATGTAAAGTTCCTTTAAAGAAAAATGTAATTTGGTACTAATTATTAGCGAAATAGAATTAGAAACATTAACTAAATGTTTAGTGTGACCTGACTGAACCTGCAGAAATGTAAAGTTTGTGTACAGGATATAATGAAAATTGACATACAGTATATTGAGAGTTACGTTTCCAGTAATAAATGAACATTTACTTGAGTTTAAATGGATTCCTGCTCGTTGTTTGTTAGCAGTTTTCTACAGATGTTAATGAGTCTCTGTCCAGTGAAAACCACGTATCTTCACATTTCACATTTTGCAGAAAAATGAATTGTTCTTTGATGGATGCAGAAAAGTCGCCTGCTTCTTAACCATTAAAAAACTGAATTATCTAAATAACACATCTTCACAAACATCAGAATGGTCCTTAGGTTCTAACTCTATTGTTCTAAAGTCTTTTAAATAATTTATCTCCCAAAGTTTCCTTTTTGTCACAGTTTATTTTGAATCTTTTTATTCAGGTTTTTTTTTTTTTTTTTTTTTGAGAAACTTTAATCTCCTCCCATAGTTTTTGCTCAATTTACACTAAACCTGCTACACTGCATCTTCAGACTGTCCACCACAAACCATCCAGCCAGATCTTTGAATTGTCAATAATTGTTCCCACGGTGCATCAAAATGTTTTGCAGTTACCGCAAATTCTCACTAAATAAATCTCCATTCTTATTGAAAATAAATGACAATATGTTGATGTTACAGAATTGTATCTCAAAAACTGAATATTTTGACAGTATTTTGAATTCTTTCCTTAAATAAACTATTGCAGTCAATGAAAATAGAGCATCTTTTAACATCAGTTTGTCACTTATGGAGCAATGAGTCTTTGCAATGATGAAGGAATGAATTACAGACATCTCAGTGTTGTCCAGATGAAGAACACAAATTCTCCGAATTTTGTCTTGGTAACTGAATATTTGAAGCTAGTTTGAAATCTTCCTTTACAACACCGGTGATGTACTGAGTCATAGTGTGAAGCCATCTGTTGTCTAAAAACTTAACTACCTGTCAGGTTGTGAGATCAAGAGCTGATGTAGAGTGAACATCTAACACTGACTCAGGTGCTGTGTGAATTAGAGACACAAGGTTTCAAGGTTTAATGATAACTCTGATCTGCTGATGGACGCTCCTGTATTTCTCATTTGTTTTTCTATTTTTCATCTTCCTCTATTTTCCTCCTTTTTTTTTTGGTCATTTCTAGTTTTTATTTATATTTCAGGTATTTAAATGTTTTTTCACAGCTAGTTTAAGTTTTTAGTTAGTTAAGTTTTAGTTAACTATAAAAACCTTGGTGTGTGTGTGTGTGTGTGTGTGTGTGCTCTTGAGAACCAGTTTAAGGTTTGGACCATGGGAGTGAGGACATTTTTGGAAAGTGAGGACATTTTGGCCGGTCCTCACTTTCTGAGACCCCTTCAGCAAGCTGTTTGAGGGTTCAGACTTGGTTTTAAGGTTCAGGTTAGAATTAGGTTTGGGTTCAGGTCAGGGTAAGGAGCTGGGGAATGCATTATGTCAATGAATGAACAAATATAGCTGTACAAACATGTGTGTGCACCTTCGGGTGAAAAGAGATAACGGAGACAAAATAGTGAGACAGGAAGTGGACGGATGAGATGCTGGTTGGAGGTGAGCACCAACACAACAACACCTGCATTAATAATGTTGTTGGCAGCGTGTCACGTGATGTATTAACATTCATTATTATATATTTATACTGTAATATAATATATTGTAATATAATATCTAAAAGTTGGTAGCCTCCATGTTGGCTGCTGTCCCGAGGTCTCCGTGTCTCTCTGGGTTACTTGCTTCACTAAAACTAACACTGCTGGTCACATTTTGGCTCCACATCAACTGAAACTTCAGTAAAACCGACAGATATCGACTCTGTTTCTCTGCTGCGGCCAAACTGACTGGAGTCACAGCAGAGGATTATGGGTATTGTAGTATGTCCACAGAGCAGCCACACCTGTAGCTATGGTATCTTGGGAGTTTTTGCAAACTTGGGGAAGTTTAAATTTTACATTTTTACTATTATGACTTATTTTACACCAACAAAACTAAAATAAAAGTATTTCTTCAGCATTCAGAGCTTCATGTTGGAAAAATAATCTCACCTCAACGTCCTTTAAGTAGCTGTTCCTGAGCTTTCATTCACATTACATGAACTTAATAACAATCATGATGAAAAGAAGTAATGAAGTAAGTACTCAGATCTTTTACTACAGTCAAAGTTAAAGCAATAACACAAGATCAAAATACTTCACACTTCATCCAAGTTATTATATATTGTTTTAATTGATGATTCGACATGTGAGCAGCTTTATGTTGTTTATGTTTTATAAACTAATCATGTAGTTTAAATTTAAAAAACTGAACAGGTTTAAATAAAACGTGTAGACATTATGACTGAAGTATAAAAGATCTTGATACTGGAAACGTGTTACAGACTTTATTTGTGGTGTTCAGCAGGAGGAGTTCAGTGTCTGTTGTTGACTCTCAGTCTGAAGGTCGCAGCAGCAGCAGCTCCGCCCCCCCGACACCTGACTGAGGACCTGAAAGAGGACAGGACGCCTCGGTCCATTCATCCACCTCCACCGCTGCTCGCCACATCAGCACTTCACCTCCAGCTGTAAGTGACCGACTGCATCTGAATATCGCGATTGATCGTAAATATATCAACACTGAGGAGCTTCTGATGACTTTCTGATTATTGATCAGTGATTTTGTTTCCTCTGAATCGATTTGACTTCTTCTGATCAGCTGATTTGATTGGCCGAGGCTGCAGCAGTCAAAGAGGCCTGAAGAGTTGGAGCCACAGGTGTTTTTACCACTGAGGAAGAGGAAAGAAAGGAAGGAACCAACGAGGAAGAGAGGACAGTCCCAAATCACAGTATGTAGTACACAGCTTATAGTGTCAGTATGTAGTACACACTGTATAGTATCAGTATGTAGTACACACTATACTGTATAGTATCAGTATGTAGTACACAGTGTATAGTATCAGTATGTAGTACACAGTGTATAGTGTCAGTATGTAGTACACAATGTATAGTATCAGTATGTAGTACACACTATACTGTATAGTATGAGTATGTAGTACACAGCTTATAGTGTCAGTATGTAGTACACAGCATATAATATCAGTATGTAGTACACAATGTATAGTATCAGTATGTAGTACACTGTATAGTATCAGTATGTAGTACATGCTGTATAGTATCATTATGTAGTACAGTGTATAGTATCAGTATGTAGTACACACTGTATAGTGTCAGTATGTAGTACACACTGTATAGTATCAGTATGTAGTACACACTATACTGTATAGTATGAGTATGTAGTACACAGCTTATAGTGTCAGTATGTAGTACACAGCATATAATATCAGTATGTAGTACACAATGTATAGTATCAGTATGTAGTACACACTATACTGTATAGTATGAGTATGTAGTACACAGCTTATAGTGTCAGTATGTAGTACACACTATACTGTATAGTATCAGTATGTAGTACACACTGTATATTATCAGTATGTAGTACAGTGTATAGTATCAGTATGTAGTACAGTGTATAGTATCAGTATGTAGTACACACTGTATAGTGTCAGTATGTAGTACAGTGTATAGTATCAGTATGTAGTACATGCTGTATAGTATCAGTATGTAGTACAGTGTATAGTATCAGTATGTAGTACAGTGTATAGTGTCAGTATGTAGTACAGTGTATAGTATCAGTATGTAGTACAGTGTATAGTATCAGTATGTAGTACAGTGTATAGTATCAGTATGTAGTACACGCTGTATAGTGTCAGAACTATTTCCTCGTCTCCTCTCGGTGGTCGTCACGGTAACACTGAAGCCCTTCAGTCTGTTGCCGTGGTAACCACATGGTATTTTTAGAGCTGATAATGAAGCGGAGCAGAGAGGAGGAGAACATCCAGTCTGTGGTTCAATATCTGAATACAACCCTTTCCTCCTCTTTCTTCTCCTCTTCCTCCTCTTCCTCCACTTCTTCCTGATTCTCATCCTCCTCTTCCTCCTCCTGTCCTGATCCTCTTCCTCTTCCTTCCCCGTCCTCTGCAGTGAGTTCATCAGTGTCTCTCTGCTGGTTTAAAAAGGTCAGAAATGAAGGAGGAGTTGATGATTCAAACTCTAAGATTAAGCAGTGTGTTCTCCCAGCTGTCAGAAGCATCACACACATCCCACCGTTTCACTTCTATGAGTAAAACTAACGAGCTCTTCACACGCTGTCGCTGTAGTTTCCTCCAGAGAAACACGCTTCACACCTTTATTCCTGAACGAGAGTAAAAACAGCTGAAATCACTGAAGTGAACTGACTCTAAACTGTGAACCCGTCAGCTCATTTTTTTGTTTCTATTTATTCTTTTTCCCTGCTGGTCAGTAAATCATCAGCCTGTTTCTGTTTTGAATCTTCAGAGAGCAGCTGAGGTTCACCTGAACAACCAACACCTCCAGGACTTCCAGGCCCTCCAGGACCTCCAAGACCTCCAGGACCTCCAGCACCTCCAGGACCTCCAGGACCTCTCTACATCCTCACAGCTCCTGCAGGACCATGTCTTCATCTCAGAACACATCTGATCTCAAACCATCTGGACTCAAACATCTCTGTTTGTGGCTCCACCGGTGCTCCTCCCCTCCCCCTCCTCCCCCTCCTCTTCCTCTCCCTGTGGGCTGTGGCGTCCCCCCCTCTCCCCCGGTGTCCCGTCGTCTCCCCCTGCTGGTCGTGCTGCTGCTCTGCAGTCTGCTGCTGATGCTGCTGCTGCTGCTGGGGAACTACCACTGTCTGTTCGTCTCCCACATCTGCTCCCCAGCGGGGGGGGAGGGGGAGGAGGGGGGAGGGATGGTCATGACCCTGAGGAGCCGGCAGTGACGGTGGCACCACTCACACCTCCTGAAACCAGTCTGAGCTGGTTCAGTACTGCAAAACCCCAGAAGATGTGTGTTAGTTCATTTTTTATAATATTTTGGTTCATAATCTACAAACATTTTACATCAGCTGCACTGAACACAACAAGAAAGGACATTTTTTTATATTCGTCAGTATTTTCACTGAAGAACTTTAAATTCTTCTCAAGGCTGCTCCAGTGATTTTACTATTTCACGTCCATAAAGTAGCTGGATTTATGAGAAACAGATTAAAAACAGAATGTGAGCAGCAGCGGTGGAGACTTTCAGCCTTTCAGTCCATGAGCACTTAAGCCTACATTTCCCATGATGCAGCTGTTCTTCATCAGAGAAAACTCCACACCTCCGGTTTGTGTCATACTGTAAGACATTTGTAGTCTTCTGACATCACCATAACATCAACGGGGAATGTAAAAATTGGTGGATTGCTCCTCTAAGTGTTAGAATTTACCATAATAAAAGCTCTCTGATTGCTTTGCATGACTGCTGAACTTTTGTTTTATATTTTCAGAATAAAAGTCCAATTCAGGCTAAAATGGAGGATTCATAAATCTGCCCCAGTGAATGATTTGATTCAGTAAGGAAATAAATAAAAGTATTGGATGATGTAGTACATTTTACTGCTTATACATGTTGACTTTTACTGAAGTCAAAGTTTTAAAGCAGGACTTTACTGAGCTGAACATGTGAGACTGTGTGTGTGTGTGTGTGTGTGTGTGTGTGTGTGTGTGTGCCTGCAGTCATTACTGAGGGCTAACACACACACACACACACACACACACTCACACACAGGCCTACAGGTGCATCGGCAGTGATGATGTCACATCAGCTGAGTGATGATGTCATATCATCTTCTGGAAGTTCAAAATAAAATACAAATGTTTAACTACGTGTCATTACTGATGATGCACTAATTTGAAACTTAATTAGATAAAAAATATCCAGGAAAAAATTGCTTCATCTAAACCCAAGTAAATATTAATTTATTTGTTTTTATATATTTCTTGAACTGTTTGTTTGCCTGAAGACAGATTTTAACATTGATACATACATTAATTAATTAATGTAGCCTATAGGACATTAAAGACACGAAAAGTTACATTAAAATACATAAATTAAAAAATATTTATAAGCTTTCAGTGAAAAAACAAGTTTGCGATGAAGTAATAATAGGCACATGTGAGAATAAAAGGTCCAGTATTATCAGTGATTTATCAACCCTATCCTAATTATTGCTAACCTAAACTTATAATAAAAATACAGACTCAGTTCAGTATTAACGAGTGCAGCTAAAGTTAAGTACATGTTGAGTGTTGTCTTCAGGTTATAATATATGTTCAGATGGAGGTAAATACCAGGTTCACCTGAGAGCTGCTTCAGACTCGTTTTAACACACAAAGTACAGAAAAACTCAACAACAATAACTGTGTTGAAGCGTGTCTGACAGCAGACATGTTGTTACATCCATCAGAGAAAAGTACAGCGCTGAGCACTAAATACCTCAGTGAGCAGACTGAAGCTTAACACCAGCGGCCACAAACCCTCCATTACGGCTCTATTTCTGTCCGACAGGCGGCCGTCGCTCTGCCACCGCCTGTTTATTTTCAGTGTTTTACTTTGAAGTGGTGTGGCCATAAAAGTGACAAACCAGCAGATTTACAGAAAAACAAACTTAAATCAGCGAGTGTTTAAAGTTCAGAGTCTGAGGAGATAAGTGAAGGAGTCTCTTTAAGGAGTTTATGAGGAAACAGGAGAACAAGATTTTCACTGTTTTAATCATGAAAACTGTAAAATTCACTTCCCAAAAAACTACAACGCAGGGGGTTACCCAGGCAGAACAGCAGGGGCCCTGGACATTAGCTCCTCAGAGATGAACTGGAATACTTAAGGATTCCTGGAACTCCTTCAAGGCCCCAAGGAACAGTCTCAAGATATCTTTGAACTCTTTCAAAAACCTTGGAACCCTTACAAGTATCTCTTGGATCTCCTCAACAATCCCTAGCAAAACACTTCAAGAGCCAAGAAAAGCTAAGAGCCACTGAAATGTCAGAATCTGCCCAAAAACCTCCACAAGGAACCCCGAAGGACTTGTAGAAAATCATTCAAGAACCTTTTGAACATCCTCACAGAACACTTGAACTCTAAAACACCTTGGAAACCATTCAAGGAACTCTTAGGCCTCCTCACCAACCACAGACGTTCCCTATGATACCCTGAAGCTCTTCAAAGAACAGTAAAGAACTCACATAACCCAATCAATAACCCCTGGAATATCCTTGAAAACTCCTTGAACACATTAAAAAAATCCCTGAACCCTTTCAGGATCATTTCATCAAATCCTAGAAAATAACTGCAAAGCCCTGGAACTTCATAACACAATGTTAAATCTCTCAAAGTTTTTAGAACCTCCTCAAAAATCCTAGCCTTCATCGCCAAACTAATTTGCAAATGTGTATTAGTCTGGAGCGTTATCGACGAGCGGAGACAACCAATTGGAGCGACAAAACGCCGTCCTGTCAGACGCTACATCCTGTCAGAAGTTCGGCAAACACATATTTCTTATCAACATAAAGTTTAAGTGGAGTTGTTTGTTCTTCTTGTAGAGAAACTTTACCGTCCAGTCTGTTTAATGCTGCCGCTGTAGCCGGCCGGGGAACATGGCAGCCGCCATCTTGGATATTTACAAAGACACCTGAATGGTGCTGCTCTCTGTCAGTCATCGTATTAAACCCGCCTCGTACTAGATAAACGCCTGTGATTGGTTAGCCCGATAAAACGGCAGAGAGAAGTCTGAGTGGGAGAGGGGCCAGACGTATCTGCCAGAGCAGATGAAACATGAGCTGCAGATTCGTCTGGTTCCCAGTCTACAAAAATCCCCTGATCCCACCAAGAACCATGTTCGAAGACCACTGAAACCTCTTCAAGGATTCTTCCACAAACACCTCTGGGATTCCTCTGTGGAAGAAGAATTTCAAGGATTTCATTTAAGGACCTGAGGAGCTCTTCAGGCACCAGCTGCACCCCCGAAACACCGCATGGTCTCAGAGAAACTCCCACAGAGCCCAGGAAGTCTGCAGACAGAGCTCTGCAATGCAACATCTGGATTCTCTTTGGACAATTAGACCCTCAGGACCCCCGAACACTTGAAACCTTCCTGGGAAACTCAGAGGCTCCGTGTTAGAGGCCTGAAGCCTCCTGGAGGCCCCTGGGGGCCTCTCCACACTTCAGAAATGGTGATGCCATTAACAGCTGTCAGCTCTCGCGGGGGAAGGGAGCGCGAGCTACTGCTGCGCGTGCTGAGAGGAGCACGTCAGACACGCAGCCGCGCGCCACCGCCCACCTCCGTCAGGTGAGAGACAACGAGACCGGAAGTGTGAACGCTGCGCCTTCAAAATAAAAGATAAAATAAGTGAGTTTTTTTTCTTCATATTTCACCCTCGCAAAAATAATGGTGACACAGTTTCGAGTTCAGAAGACTAAAACAAAAACTTAACGCTAAATACCAATAACAAGCTATTTTGACGAAGCTGACCTTTGCGTGGATGGAGAGCCCAAGAGTCATTCTGTCAGAGTGTAAACTGATCCACAGGCTTTATGTCTTGTTTTTGCTGGAAACTGACTGCCTTTCACAAATACTTCAACAAGTCTCAACAATTGTATTTTCTCTTTCATTTCTATTTATTTTGTTAAAAAAACTGCCCCGGTTTGGTCAACACAGTCTTCTCTTCATACATATGAAACAAATAAGTAGCTGTTGTTCAGATTTGCCTGTCTCAGCATGTAAGGACAGGTTCAAGTAGCCTATATTACAATACTCATATGCCAATAAGTAGATTGAAAGTGTTATTGATGGATGTAATGATTCCTCCTGTCCAGACTGGTCATAAAGAGATGGGAAGACAAAATCCACAGACGTCCTCGTTCTGTGTAAAAAATATATTCCAAAGTTTAACTTAAGTTAATATGATGCTTCAGCAGTCTGACTCAGTCAAATTATGAGGATCTTTCAAAATGTTTTTTGTAGATAAATTCCTAGTTTTTGTTTCCTCAGAATATGTTTCCTTGTGCCTGTAGTGTGTTTTTAGTTGGATCTTTTTTAACTTTTTGTGTAAAGCCTCTTTGAGTATCTTGAAAAGCCCTTTACAAATAAAATGTAGGCTTTTATTATTAATGTTAACACCACGAGGTTAGCCACTGAAAAGACTTTAACTTAACTTTGGCAAAACCCATTTTGATATGTTTAATTAATAACTTCAGCCTCATATTAGCTCTTGCTGAATTTTGACATGCAGGCCTGTTCTGTTCTTCATCACCGTCGGGTTTTTATTTTGAAGGACTCGACCGGACGTGGGGAGCTTTATTGTGGAGGAGTTGACTGCGGTGTCTCGTGGCCGTGTCTGTGGAGCAGCGCGAGCGGCTCAGCTGTTTAAACTTCAGCACAGACACTAACAGACACTAACAGACTGTAACAGACGCTGCAGGCTCAAACTGCACCGACGCTTTATTTCTCCGGGACTTTGTTGGTTTTCCCCCCGAGTTTCTCGCTCGGTGTTCGGGTCGCGGGTGCCGGGCTGTGAGCTCAGATTTACGGTTCTGGTTCTGGGTTGTTCTGCGGCGTCGAAACCGGACAAAGAACCGGGCCGAGCCGGCATCACCCGTCCGGTCCCGGTGACGGTGTTTGGAGCCAAACGGAACCCGCAGACCGGGTCAGCATGCCGGGGCTCGGAGGTCTAGTTCTCCTCGGTCTCTGTCTGAACCTCCACACTTGCCGGAGTTTTCCCAACCAGCCGCCCGCCCTCGGCACCGCGCCGCCCGGACAGTTCTCCCTCACCGACCCGCTGCTGGACTACGACCGGCTGGATGAGGAGCTGGGAGGCGGCGGAGGGCGGACCGGGACCGGGACCGGGACCGGCGGGGCGGAGGGCTGCGGGCCGTGCGAGCCGGACCTGTGCCCGGAGAACCGGGGCTGCCGGGCCGGCCTGGTGCCGGACTCCTGCGGCTGCTGCCAGGAGTGCGCGAACCTGGAGGGCCAAGCCTGCGACCCGGGGGACCGCAGCGTCTTCTACGGGCTCTGCGGGACCGGGATGCGGTGCCAGGCGGACCCGCGGCCCGCAGGAGGAGGAGGAGGAGGAGGGCAGGATGAAGAGGAGGAGGAGGAGGTGGTGTGTGTGTGTGAGGAGCAGGAGGCGGTGTGTGGCAGTGATGGAGTCACATACATGAACATGTGCCAGTTCAGAGAGGCCGCTTTCTCCAGACCAGAACTCAAGACCAGAGGGAGGGGGCCCTGCAAGACCGGTAAGACCCCTGGACACTGTCTGTCTACCTGTCTACCTGTCTGTCTACCTGTCTGTCTACCTGTCTACCTGTCTGTCTGTCTACCTGTCTGTCTACCTGTCTGTCTGTCTACCTGTCTCTCCTCCTGTCTGTCTGTCTGTCTACCTGTCTCTCCTCCTGTCTGTCTCTCAGTCTACCTGTCTGTCCTCCCGTCTGTCTACCTGTCTGTCAGTCTACCTGTCTGTCAGTCTACCTGTCTGTCAGTCTACCTGTCTCTCCTCCTGTCTGTCTACCTGTCTGTCTGTCTGTCTACCTGTCTGTCTGTCTACCTGTCTCTCCTCCTGTCTGTCTCTCAGTCTCTCAGTCTGTCAGTCTGTCTGTCTACCTGTCTCTCCTCCTGTCTGTCTCTCAGTCTCTCAGTCTGTCTGTCTGTCTGTCAGTCTACCTGTCTCTCCTCCTGTCTGTCTACCTGTCTGTCTGTCAGTCTACCTGTCTACCTGTTTGTCTACCTGTCTGTCAGTCTACCTGTCTCTCCTCCTGTCTGTCTACCTGTCTGTCTGTCAGTCTACCTGTCTGCCTGTCAGTCTGTCTACCTGTCTGTCTGCCTGTCTGTCTACCTGTCAGTCTGTCTACCTGTCTGTCAGTCTACCTGTCTACCTGTCTCTCAGTCTACCTGTCTGTCTGTCATCTTGCTGTAACCATCAGTGAGATAATCGATCAGCTGAGTGACAGAAAATGAATCAACAAGCATTCTGAAGAGTGAATAACAGTTTCAGTCATTTTATAGCTCGTCTCATCCTGTGGCGTCAGACGTTGTTTCGCAGAGCGACGCGTGAAGACGTCACCTCTGGACTCTGAGATGTTCACAGTTTTGTGACATTTTGAAGAAACAGCAAAACAAAAACCAGATGGCAGATTTATAGTGAAGAACCAGCTTTCATGTGTTTCTCTGCTGCTTTTCCCTCCAGCTGCGACAAACATTCACTTTCTCTGCCGCTGCCAAGGAAAAGCCTCTTTTCTCTGAGCACATTCACTTCACTGTCTCTGCGGCTCTAAGGGCAGGATGTGTTGTAAAGTAAAACAGCAGAAGGAAAATCCTACTTACGTTTGGTAAATCATGAAAAGTTGACTGAAAAGCACTGTTTTCACATATGTAACGTCCACAGACGTGTGCAGATATGTGAAATGTTCTCATGTGAAATTATAACAAAGAGGTGAAAAGTCCAAAAACTCAACATGAATGTCAGACACAATGAGTACTTTTACTTTTGATACTTTAAGTTCATTTTGTTGATTATACACTTTTACTTAAGTAAGGTTTTGAACGCAGGACTTCTACTTGTAGGGGAGTATTTTCACAGTGTGGTAAAAGTAAAAGTACTGATTCAACTTCTTTACTCAAGTGAAAGTGAAAAACAGGCTGTGAAATGTATTCAAAGTATAAAAGTAAAAAGTAGTTCTGGTTTCCTCTCCCTGTCACGGACATCATTCACTAGACGCCTTTTCTCTGCCGTCGACTCTCTCTCTTTCATCTGTTTCGTCTTCTTACGACGTTTTCTTCTCGTCACGTCTGTCGTGCGTGATATGCACCGATGGAAACATCAAGAAATCGTCTTTTCTGTGTGTTATTGTTTCGTCCATTTAGGCTGAAATTGATCTTGATGTTGGAATCAATAATTACTAAAGAAAGGATCCTGTTTCAAAAATGTAAGGAGTACAAAGAACAGATATTTGTGTCCAAATGTAGGGGGTCAAAGTAAAGTACAGGCACCTGAAAACTCTACTTCAGTACAGTAGTAGTAGTAGTATTTGTGCTTCTTTACTTCCCACCGCTGCTGGACTGTGTGTGATGTTAGCTGAGAGAAGTCTATCAGACTGAGTGTGGAGTAAAGAAATTCAGGTGTCAGATGATGGCGTGGTATTCGGAGAGTTCAGGTGTTTCTTCTGTGATCATCACGTGTGTTTATCTTCAGTTCAGTGACCAGATCACAGTCCAGCTCCAGCGCTCTGCAGGTGTGTAGCTCACCTGATGGAGGTGATCGGGTCTGACTGTGACCCCCTCTGTTGAGACTGAGAGCTCCACCCGTCTCTGTGCTCTGTTCTAACACACAGCCAGTGTCTGAGAGAAACACTCCAACACTGTTAAACACCTCCTGCACCTCCTGCACCTCCTCACGGCTGCTGTCGGTCTAACAGTAAACTCTGTCTGACCTCCCCACAGTCTCGTGCTGTTCGTCCAAACTTTGTTCAAACCCACAAAACTTTATTTTAAATCCGAGCGGAAACCTCAAAGTTCCCGAAGATCCAGAATCTGTCAGAATAATAAGAAATAAAGCAGCAGCCATGTTGAATATTTTCACACAAAATACAACTGACCTCTGTCTCTCTCTTTCTGTCTGTCTCTCTGTCTGTCTCTCTGTCTGTCTCTCTGTCTGTCTGTCTCTCTGTCTGTCTGTCTCTCTGTCTGTCTGTCTCTCTGCCTGTCTCTCTACCTGCCTGTCTACAATGTATTAGGGACACTAACAGGAGAAAAAAGAAGAGTTGTTACATTTCAAGTCATTCAACCTTTTTTTATTAGAAAAAAATACAAAATATTTGATGAATTCAGTCACAGTGTTCAGAAAAAATCTTTACAGAATAAAATGTTTGTGATTATAAAACTAATGATAATGTTTTTATTATATTAGAGGTTTCTGACAGTCCATATGTACTGATTTAAGACTTAAAATTACAGTTTTATATCACAACTTTTTTCTTATTTCATTTTTATTTCCAAATATTCCGACTTCAGATGGACAGTTTTTCCCCTCGCAGCCGTAGAACTGAATCTGTTTCTGTCCGAATTTTGGCTTCTTATTTCAGTCATTATTCAGATAAAATCACATAAACGGATCATGTAGGTCCAAATAAATACGTCTCAAAAGGTCTTTTCAGCAAATTCCTCAGTTTTAATGGAGAGACGGGAAATAAACTGAGAGCTGTATGACCTTCAACACACACACACACACAGACACACACACACACACACACACACACACACACACACACACACACACACACAGAGACTCTCGCTCTCTTTTCTCTTCACCTCCTATTCTCAGCTTCATTTAGTTAAAGTATCAGCAGTAAAATGTTTATTACATTTTTGGACTTTTCTTTAGTTTTTCCTTTTCTGTAAAATATTTGCGTTATTGAAATGAAAGCATCTGAGGAGTTTAGAGGGGAAATGTGTCTTTGGTGGAACTGATAATAACTCATGTTCACAGACAAAAGAGCCGCTGTGTTAATCTATAACAATGTGTTGTGTATATATATATTTTTTATGTAAAATGTTAATCTAAAGCTGTCAGATAAATGTAGTGAAAAGTACAACATTTCTCTCTCAGCAGTAGTAGAAGTAGAAAGTAGCATAAACTGCAGACACCTAAATACAATATAAATACTTAAGTACAGCATCTGAGTAAATGTATTTAGTTACTTTCCACCACGGTTTCCTGCTCACACTGACTCTGCCTCCCAGAATAAACCTGGTTTCCTGCCCGTCTGTCTCTGATTCTCAACTCGCTTCCATTTTGTGGATAAAAGTATTTCTGATCCTCCTACGTCCCAAAATACACACAACACAACTACACACACAACACACCTACACGCACACACACACAGACACACACACACACACACACACACACACACACACGCTTCACTGTAGAGTGAATTTGCAATATTATCATAAATTAATATAAAACTAAAACTTTTCTTTGTAAGACTTCATTGAATCAAAGATAAAATCAGAGCCACACTTCTGTCTGTCTGCCTGTCTGTCTGTTTCTGTC
>CM062217.1:3725000-3742500 GCA_031216445.1 Lateolabrax maculatus | reverse complement strand
CACTTCTGTGTTGCTGACAGATGGAGAGCCAGAACTGGATTTTCACATCATCCTAAATGCTTCAAATTCCCTTAAAACATCAGACAATAACTCTACTAGCAGTTCCCGTCTGCAGTTGATGTACAGACAACGATCACTGGATTACTTTGATACTGAAGAAAACTGAAAAACATGTTGATTCTCAGGCAAGTTCTGCAGTTATCAGGAGCGAAATTTCCAGAAATTTCCAGACAATCATCAAAATAAAATTCCTGTTGATGCCACGGCAGAAAAGGAGGCGACAACGAGAGGACGCCATTAGAAGAGCACCAGTCAAAGGTCAAACGATGGAACAAACCCGGTGAAAATATGTAATTTGTGTTGGTTTCATGTATAAATGTGAGGAATGTTACAGCCTCCTCATCGCTCCACACAGATCTGACGTTTTCCACGTTCTGATGCTCTGAACGGGAGCAAACATCTGCAGCAGGTTCAACATCTGCTGGAAAGACTGAGACCAGCAGAGTGGAGGCCGTGAGAGCAGCACAGTAATGATCAAGGTGTCGCAGTCACACGTTACACTGTGTTCAGCTGTCCACATACTTTTGGCCACATAGTGTATTTGTTATTTTATTTTATTATTTTTTTAACAGCAGAAGGTTTTCTTTTTCCACCAGAATGAAAAACACATTTTACTGTGAAAAGACGAAAGAGACTCAAATCAATAACAGACACCCAGTTTATACAGTGTGTGTGTCTGTGTGTGTGTGTGTGTGTCTGTGTCTGTGTGTCTGTGTGTGTGTGTGTGTGTGTGTGTGTGTGTGTGTGTGTACATTCCTGGAAACAGTTTTTACAGTACAAACAGTAATCCGATCATCTATTCATCTAAACTATATCTGTGTTTGTTAAATATCCTCATTGAAAACACATTAGTGGCACTGGTCCTGCTTTAAAAATGTTACTTAAGTAAAAGTATGTGAGTATAATCATCAGATTATCATTCATGTGAAAGAAGGATTTTACTGTCGGAGTTGGTTGAGGTGGAATTAAATGTTTTATTATTTTGTATCAGACTGCAACTAATGATTATTTTCCTTCTGGATTCATCTGCTGATTATTTTCACACAGAATATCCATTACAGGCTTTTTAAAAAGGAACCTTTCACCATTTTTAGCATGTAGTAAAATCCTCTCAGATGTTCCAGATGGGTTTCATGAACACCAGCACTCATATATATTGATCCTCTCATGTCTGGACGGCTGACAAGAAGCTTTACGATAACTGTGAACGGTTATTTCTGGCTAGTTTTTTATTCAAGTGCTCAAGATTAAACTCAGGAATTTACTTGCAGAAAGACTCTGTGGACGTTTTGCTTGTCAGAAAATTGTTAAATTACAGTTAATTCAACTCACATTCTGAGCCAAACAGAGTTAAATTAATGATTTATAGTCGTAGCCTGTTTGCTTTTATACGTTTGTGGCAGAAAAGGGAGTGACACAGGTCACGTATGGAGGCTTCCCATTGGTGGACCCTCTTGGTTGGACTGAACCATGTGCACCTTTAATAATATAACAAATAGTCTGTCAAACTCTTTATCAAGCCAGCAGTAATCATTTATAGTAATAGCTCATTTCTGCTGGGACCACGTTTGTTTATTGACTCTGTTCATTTATGCAGAGACCCTGTGAGTGTCTCCAGCTGCAGGGACATTGTGTCTGCACCACCAGACAGTTTGACCCACCACATCAGCAGCACTGCAGCTCGTCCGTCTGCTGAGTGAATCCAGGAAATACCAGCACATTCAATGCAACCTGGAAATGACTTCCAGATCTCATCAGCCAATCAGAACTCTCCCCTGGGGCCTGGAAACACAGGATAGAATAAAATGTATATATATATTTATTTATTTAACAGAGACCACACAGGTAAACACTGGTCTGACATACAGAGCGTCTAGCTGAGGCTGATTTAAACACACACAGCGGTTTGTCACAGTGCCGTTGAGCAAGGCAGCGAGTGTGTGTGTGTGTGTGTGTGGGTGTGTGTGGGCAGGTATTACTACTGTTGTGATGACATAAATATGTTTACACGGTCACATTGTGGGGACTCGCCTTCCTTATTGGGATGAAATGCAAGTCCCCATAACGTGAATCATTAAAGTTAAGGGTGAAGACTTGGTTTAAGGCGAGTCGTGGTTTCTGCAAGTCTCCAGGGAATGAATGTGTGTTAATCTAATGTCCCTGAAAGTGATGGAAACACGACTGTGAGTGTGTGTGTTTAATTATGCAGTTGCTGTGTTAAGCAGGAAGCCTCGGGTCATCCATTAACACACACACACTCACACACACCCTCAGAGATGTGTGAAGTGAAAACCTTCTGGGAAAGATTATACAGATGGTTGGCCAACAAAACAAAAATGCCAGATTTTCAATATGGTGATGTAACATTTGGCTTTTTAACTAAGAATTTTAAACACTTGTGAAAACAGTTCTTACAATTTTACATCAATGTAGATATTTAAAAGTTAAAATGTCTTAAGAGTATGTAAACAGAGGCAGTATTTTGTGTGATACCTCTTTTTTGCTTTGTTTATGAATATTGTTTTTATACTTTATTATTTGTAAACATCTTGTCTTCCTGGATTTATTTTGCAAAAATATAATAAATAAAATAACTGATTTTCAAAAAAAATCTGACAAAACACCAAATTCTAAAAACCGCAATTTGACAGAATAAAGTAAACGTGTTTATGTGTTTCTATTTACAACATGATGATTTTAGATGTATACTATCGTATATGTATATATAACATTTGTGGCTCGTGAAGTTGCTTTATGTTGCTGTAACATTTAAGTAACACACACACACACACACACACACACACACACACACACACACACACACACACACACACACGTATGTATACTTGTGTGAAAACTCTTTGGTTGAAGCTGCAGTTCTTCAGATGGCCGCAGTTCCTCCTCCCGGCCTGCAGGGGGCGCCAGAGGCGACAGAGCCGCTCAGTCCAGCAGCGAGTCAGTCTGTGTTTACATGTAGCCGAGCTTAGCTTTAGCCTCTACTGGGCGGTGAGGTGAGCTAAATTAAACTATAATTAAATTAAATTGTATGTATTTTACTATGATAACAACTCTGCAAAACGGCAAAGAGAAGTAAAACAGTGAAGTCGGGCTCTGTTTGTTTGGAGGAGCCGCTTAATCCTGTTAACGTTAACTGAACCAGCCATGGTGCCAGAGTTCAATTTAAAAACTGAGAATTAAAGTTTGTCTGCTAATCCACCGACTAATTTCTTTCATATTAAATTAATTAAGACATTTTCGGAATAGTCAGAAGCCAAGTTTAGATTCGGGTTATATACTAAACACCAAGCACATATCGTTTGTTTTAATTCACGTAATAATTAAGTCATTTTCTATTACTTCGGTGGGGGACCAATGAGAGTTCTGCTTTTAAAATCGAATAATATTTGAACAGAGTTCTTTACAAACAAAAAAGGTAGGCAGGTGTTCAATACTTATTTTAAACCCCAGGACGGAGCTGCGGAGGAGGATGAAAAGTAATAAACAGCTTTAAGTTTGTTTGTCTGTTATGGAGACTGTATGTTCACAACGTTTCAGACAAATATATTGTAGTTTTTACCCCATTAGGTAACGTTACTTGTATGTGATGGATGAAGTTACTGTTTCAACAGATTCAGGTAGCTGAGACTCCCTGAAGAGAGGTCAGAGGTCAACCAGTCCAGCCTTCAACATGGTCAAACAGCAGCGGAGAACAGACAGGTAAGCACTGGTTTTAATGGCTGGTTACTGGTTGTTGTGGCTGGATTTTAGCAGCTGCTAATACACATTAAACACTTTATCAAATACTTACTAAATTCCTGTGAACATCTGCAGCCTTTTTACATCCAACATTTAACTCCCTGGAAATATTTTTTGATTTGACACAAAATGTGTTAGATGTACGGGGGAAATGAGTTTGTTTTATATTTAAATTGTTTTTAAATATAAGTGACATCAGTTTACATAAAATTAAACCTGAAATGATTAATGGATTATTCCATTAGTTCATTGACAGAAAATGAATCTGCAACTATTTGAGTAATCTTCTCAAATTTCTGAAATGTTCTGCTTGTCTTTATTTTATATCTCAGTAAACTGGATATCTTTGAGTTTTGGACTGTTGGTTGGATAAAACCAGACGTTTGAAGATGTCACCCTGGGCTCTGGGAAATTATAGCAAATAAGCTTCTTCTCTCTCTTTACCTTGTCTCTCTCCGTTCTCCCTGCAGGTGTTTTGTACCTGCTGCCATGAACAACATGACGCAGGTTCGATTCCCGGTTGGCCCTTTACACAGGAGGCATCCTCCGAGTCACCAGGTAGACCAAACACCCAGACACCACCTCCGTTGGTCTGCTGTCAGGGATCCATTTCACTGGATTTGTGTTTCTTCTTTAGGTTTCAGGCAGGAAGTGGGCAGTTTCAGGGACAGGAAGCTCTGACAGCCGGCCGTGCTGCAGCTTCACCACCACAGAAGAAGAGAGAAGAGACCCGGGACCTGACGGAGGTTCAGGAGAGAAGAGGGCGAGACTGGACGGGTCAGTCCGAGACTTTTTCTCCTCAGATCAGATTTTATTTATAGGCTGCAGTGTTCATTGTATAACATGAACAAACAACTAGATTATTAATTCTTCTTACTGTAGATTAATGTGTCTGTGTTGTGGTTCAAATGAAGGATGTAACTAACGATTATTTTCATTATTTTCTTAATTGATTGAATCATTGTTTGGTCTTAAAAATGTTCTCATTGTCCAAGGTGAGAGGAAGTACTCTTTACTTATCCTTTACTTAAATAAAAGTAGCAACACCACAGTGTAGAATTACTGTGTTACAAGTCCTGCATTCAAAATCTCACTTAAGTATAAAACATCAGATCACCGACTGACACAAACATCAGCGGGAAAATAAGAGCAAATGTTTGAAGTTTTATCAAACTATGATTTCTGTTTCCTACAGAACTGAGCAGCCTGCAGCTCTGACCAATAAAGAGAAAGCCTCGGGGTCATGTGGTCAACCAGGAAGTGAGAGCTGCTCCACAGGAGGTGTGTGTGTGTGTGTGTGTGTGTGTGTGTGTGTGTGTGTGTGAGAGAGAGAGAGAGAGAGAGAGAGAGAGAAATATGATCTGACAGTGGGAGCTGCATTGTGTGATGTTTATCTATAAATGTCAAACACTACCTCTCATATAAACACAGCACTTAAAATCAGGTCACATTTATATTTTAATGTGTTTGTGTGTGTGGTGTGTGTGTGTGTGTGTGTGTGTGTGTGTTGTCAGATGGCGTTTCGTCCAGACTTCCTCATCCCGGCCAGCAGGGGTCAGCAGAGCACAGTGAGGACAGCAAAGCAGCTGAGGTGATGAAACGTGTCCAACACTCTGATGTCATCTCAGTTTCTGACCTCACTCGTGTGTAATATAAATGTTGTAATATTTCCTGTGTGTGTCCCTGTGTGTGTGTGTGTGTGTGTGTGTGTGTGTGTGTGTGTGTTTCAGCTGCAGAGTGTGGCGTCACTGAAGGTCACCATCCAGCAGAGCAGTGAGAGCAGAGAGTTTGGACAGACAGACAGGACAGCTGACAGACAGACAGGTGGACTCCACTGTCACGTCTGTAAGCTCACCTGTCGCTCTCTGCAGGTGAGAAACAACCAGGGTCAGAGTCTAACCACAGATACTGTCTTAAGAAGCTAATCAGAAGCAGGGGAGACCCTGGTGTTACTCGTCGTTGTGGTTCCTGGAGAGTCTCCTGAGGCGATGCCAACAACCAGGTTCTACTTATTTTAACTTTGCAGAGAAAAGACTTTTGAAGTTGTGTCCAGATGTTATTTACCCCCAGATGTGGTCCGGGACTATCTCATCTTATCCTGATTGTAACCTGTATTAACAGTTTTTGCTGATCCAGATCAGAATCCAAATACTGTTTGCATGTTAAAACCAGGCAGAAATTAGGCCAAGAGGTTCAAGTGTATGTGTGTGTGTATGTGTGTGTGTGTGTGTGTGTGTGTGTGTGTGTGTGTGTGTTCAGGTGTTTCAGGAACACATGGTAGGATCAGAACACCTGAGGAAACTGAAGGAGATCACACACTCCATCGGCCTCAAAACAGACATGATGCAGGACAGGTATGCACACACACACACACACACACACACACACACAGTGGACTCACGTCATCCTGATTGTTCCTCATCCGTCCTCCAGCGGGCGTCGGCCCAACACACGGCACTGGTGTGACACCTGTCAGACTCACTTCAGCGGCGATGTCATCATCCATCGACGGACAAAACAACACAAGGTGGGAAACGTCACTGATTCGGTTTGTGAGGTCACGGCTGCGCTCCGTCTCGTGCTGTTGTTATGTCGCGGCGAGGGCGGAGACACCTGCGAGTCTCCAGCTCGTCATAACGCCAGCTTTGCTTTTTACACTGAACCAAACAACGCCGGCGTAAATAAATGTAATTTTAGATGTAACACAACTGCAACGGCGTCGGTGTTAATGACTCATCTTCTCACATCAGTTTTCTTCTGTCCATCTCCAGATGTGTAAGCAGCTGTGTCGTCCCTTCTGTCCGGTGTGTAAACGTCACTTCAGGACTCCCAGGAAGTTTGTGGAGCACATGAAGTCTGCGGAGCACAAGCAGCAGGTCAGCAGGGGGCGCCGCCGAGGCCGGACGGGCCTCTCACGCTGAGGCCGGGGCGCGTTAGAGAAGAACTAGTTGTGAGAATCTGATAAAGTCGCCGCTTTTCTGGAGAGTCGACGGTCTCCGATGACGGAAAACAAAGACAAATAGGGCGAGTTTGACTCTGTCTGTCCTCCACAGGTGCAGCTGGAGGAGGTTCAGGAGGAGGAGCTGATCACAGTGGACGCGGTTGGCTGCTTCGAGGGAGAGGAGGAGGAGGAGGAGGAGGAGGAGGAGGAAGAAGAAGAAGAGGGAGAAGAGGGAGAAGAAGTAGAAGTAGCTGATGATGAAGAAGAGGATGGTGCAAGAAAAGAAGAAGTGGAGGAGAAAGTGTCAGAGGTAAAAACAGACCTTCAGAAATAAATTCTTACGGCCTCTCACATGCTCACATGAGTTCTGCGCGATGAATCGAATCGATTTAATTTTAATGTTTGTTTTTGCATGATGTGATTCACGTGTCTGTCTGCATTAGTGCAGCCCTACGGCTCAAAGTAAAGTGTTCGTGTTGTTTGGTGAAACGCGTCAAAGCGAGTGGAAATGATCGTACATCATCAACCACAGAACCGTCAATCTGGAGCTCATCGTCCTTCTTCACTGTTGTGACCCGGTTGTGTGTCAGTTCACCTGCCACTCCTTCAAACGAACATCGAAATGTATTCAAAGTGTTAAAATAATGTTATCTAAACGTGTGTGTGTGTGTGTGTGTGTGTGTGTTGCAGGCAGCTGACACACAGGAAACAGACAAGGAAGAATATGACCCCCACAGCACATATGGTATGTTCCTGTGGTTGCTATAGTAACTGTTATATGATGAATGACGGCTCTTTTGTACGTAAAAACAGTTTGGATGAGTTTGTTACAAGCACATGGTTCCTGTACCAGGTTCAGCTCGTTTCCATCCTCAGTGATATTTAATGTTTATTGAAGCAGGACGGTCTGTTGAGATTTAAATCTGTTTTATGAGAACTTCCTGACCTGTTGGATTGGACCTCAAATAATAAAATATTTTTTAAAATGAATAATATATATTGAAATTGAGAAGATAAAGATATTAGATATTTTAAAACAAAAAATCTCTGTGTGTCTCAACAGGAAGTAGTTTTGTGGTTCCTGTTTCTGGCTTCCTGTGTCGACTCTGCAACAAGTTCTTCCACAGAGAGACGACAGCACGACACACACACTGCAGGACACACACACACTACCTCAACCTGCAGGTAACACACACACACACACACACACACACACACACACACAGATAAAAAAAAAACAGCTGATGTTGTTTTGTGTTTTAGAGCCACAGAGTTCAGAGACCTGAAGACCAGGACACGTCTGCTCTGACCTGACCTGCTCAGACTGTATCCCACAATGCATCTGTGTATCCAGGTGCTGGACTGATGATGACATCATGTTGCTGTCTGATGTTTTTTGTGTGTTTTCATGTACACAAAAATAATTGAATCCTTAAATTAAACCTTGTGAGCATTGATCAGGTTCATATGGTCGACTCATTGGATAATACGTTTCCACTGATCAGTCACTGACATCTGGCGGCTGTTAGAGGAACTGCAGCTCAGAGTCAACGAGTCAAATCAACTCAGAGAGTTTTACATTTAATTTAAAGGATCAGGCTGCTGTTTTCTGTCTTTTAGTTAATCATCCATTTCCCGTATCTACAGTTCTACATGAGGCCTTTTGATCAACTCTTTGTTTTTTGTTTGTTTACCTTGTAAGGAAAATGATAAACTGGTATACTTTTATTTATATTAACTTCATCATTTCCAGATCTTGAGACCAAACCGAAGGTCCTATTTTCTTTTTTTATTGTTACAAAAAATGGGAGAAAAATAAGCAGATCCATAATAATTCCTGCACTGTGCTGCCAAAAATCCACCAAGCCACCTAAAACACAGTTAATGTCAGTTTATATTATATTAGGGCTGCAACTAATAATAATTTTCATCATCAGTTAATCTGTTGATTATTTTCTTGGTTAATCGATTAAAATCTTTGAAAATAGTGACAAATGTTTTTCAGTCTCCTGCTGTCCTCGTTAACGTCTTCAACAGAGATTCAGTTTACGGTGATCAGAGACACCGGAGAACCTGTTCCATGTTGTTTGGAGGAAAAATTACTAAAAAAAATTATTAATCATCCAAATAGTCTCAATTAATTGTTTCAGCTCTCTGTTATATGCTGTTAATATTGTTTCATTAATCAAACGTGGCTTCTGTGACAATTTATTTTCAACCACACACAAAAAATTATAATATATATAGAGACTGGGGTGTCCACATACTTTTGTCTATGTCTTACTAAAGAGCACAAAACACACACACAAATATTCTTACAGTCACAACCACACATGATTATAAATATTAACTCTTTATATATTATATAATTGTAATACTGTATTTATTAGTTTAAACTTATTAAAATAGGTAACAGTAGTTCAGCCACGTGGCATGATGTCCCCGTCGCGTCCACAGGGGGCGCTGTGCCCGCTCGGCGCACAGGATTGTGGGGCGGAGGAGGGAGCGGAGCCTCATCATCATCATCATCATCACCGCTGCCGACAGACGGCGGGCCGGACCGGGACTCTTCTCACCGGACTTTGACCTGAGCTGGCAGCCGTTTCCCCGCAGCGCAGAGCCTCAACAGCGGGAGAGATGGGACACGGAGACCTGATGAGCCGGGCGGAGGATGTAGCGGACCAGGTGAGCTGCCCTCCGCCGGGGAACACGCACCCTGAGCCGGCCACACACAGGGCTGGGACCCGGGCACACAACTTCCGAATTCCATTCAAAAATCTGAGCGTTTTCTGGACGCTGTGTTCACGGTACTCGTTGCCGTAAATCGGTGTGGTGTGCCGGTGAATTCGGCGCAGATTATTGATCCAAACTGCACTTTGTTGTAGTAAAAGTAAAGTTGTGTTGAGCCGCAGACTCTCAGACTCAGATTGTGGGTGTAACGTGAACGTGTGTTGCGCAAGTAAAAGTTACACAGAAACACCGAAAACATGTTTTTAGTCCAGTAACTTGTGCGCCGATGTGAGGAGAGTCTCTGACTGAAGGGCTCAGGGCCTTCGGTTCGTTTCTACACGTTAAAATTGTCGGTGGCCAAGCAGGGAAACTTTAAAGTGACACATTTTTAAACGGAGTCTGGTGTTACGTTGGGCCGTATGTTAGAGAACGGAAATAATAAGTGTTTTACATTTCTACAGACGATGAGACACAAAAAAGGAAAGTGACGCTTCTTCATCGCGGAGTTTAAATCATATTTAAAGCTACTTTATTCTTTTTTACTCGCTTCTACAGTTACAACATAGAATAAGAGTTTGGGAACAACAGCAAATTCAGTTCTGGATTAGAATTACTGAAAGAAGTTGAGGTTAATTAGATTTATGCCGAAAGGAGGAAGAGGTCCTAATAATCTACCTGAGGTCTTCACTTATTTGTTACCCGCCGTGAGACTCTGCCCACCAGAAGGAAATGTAAAATTGCCAGATTTCTCAACGGAGTCTGGTGAGACGGTTGTTGTGCCATAAAGAGCGGAAGTTAACAAACAAGACTTTGAATGACAGAACGATACGAGATTGAAACGGAAAGTAAAGTTTTACTAATTGAATATAATTCGCCGTCTTTAAAGCACGTTTTGAATGACTCCGCAGGTAGAAACGGTGAAACCAAAACGCATCGAGCTGCATCCAGATCAGTTTGTGCACATCTGCAGCTCTCTGTCAGTCCGTGTGACTCCTGCAGACACAAACTGCTGCGGTAGTTTTCCTGGTTTCGTACAGGAAGCAGAGTGAGGATGTTGAAGCTGACCGGCTGCCACATACACAGTCTGAGGAGGAGGAGGAGGAGGAGGAGGAGGATGCTGGCCTCCAGCTTGTCTCCTGTTCTCATCAGTCAGTTAATCCATGAAGAAGAAGAAGCAGTAACAAGTTAACAGTCCTGCATCAAAACCTGACTTAAGTAAAAGTACAAAAAAATAGATTAAAGTATCAAAAGTAAAAGTACTCATCAGAATAATATACATCATATTATTGTTGCATTAATGTGTTCATAATGTTGCTGCTGGTGAAGGTGGAGCTCATCTTAATGACTTTATATACAGCTGAGTAATTAAATCTGTAATAACACGTCATCATTTTATAGTTGATTATATTTTGTGTTAATAATCTGAATCTGCAAAGTAACTAAAGTTATAAAGTAAATGTGGTGGAGGAAAAAGTACAATATTTCCCTCTGAGATGCATAAAATGTAGCTGAAAATAGAAATAAAAAGTACCTCAAACTTGTAGTGTGGTACAATATTTGAGTAAAGCCAAACTTAAATATATAAATATAGTTTTTTGTGGTTATAAATGAGTCGTCATTAACGTAATATCTTTGAAAACATCATGTTGACCTCGAGCATTTCACACTTTATTCTGTGATTCGCTCACAAAGTGTTTTCAGTGCAGTGGGGAAATCTAAATGTAGTTACTATCTGTTTTCCAGCTGCAGGTTGTGTCCTTGCAGGTGTTTTTTGTGACCTTGCAGATGTTGATGATGTGCAATGAGAGGCGATGTTATGGCAGCAAGTGAAAGTACGAATACCTCCCTGGGAAAATACTCCACTAACAGTAAAAGTCCTGCATTCAAAACCAGACTTAAGTAGAAGTATGTAAATATTATCAAAATGTACTTAAACGTTGCAGTAAAATGTTCCTGTCAGTGTTTTACTGTTCTATCTGATATTATTGCTGCTGTAGATGTTTACATTTGAGCTCCTTTTAACTTCTTTATATAGTTTAATATATTCTAATAATACAGTTTAATCCACTCGCTCTGTGGGTTTCTCACATGTTCAGTCCCTGTGTATCTCAGTGGAGATGTAAATACTGAATTAATATTCAACTTCGTGGTGAATTAATTTGTTAAAATCAGCAGTGAAGCTGTTTAATGTTTGGGGACAGCCGGTATTATCACTGGAGGCTCCGTCAGTCCGGACGTTTCCTCCTCTGTCTCCTGCAGGAACCTTCAGGCGGAGCTTTATTCAGACGAGAGTTGGATACCGAACTCGGTACTTAAGGGTACCAGCAGAATTACGTCGGCACTGCTGAGTCACGTTAAATCAATTGGTGCCAAATTTTGGCCCCTAAGAGCATCTGGGTGAGAGAATAACTGAACTTAATCAATGGAGAGAGTAAAGTACAGGACAAAATGTACCGGAACCGAATTCCCAATCCCAATTCAGACCCACAAAACTTTATTTTAAATTCTAGAGGTGATCTAAAAAAAGGGGGTTTGGGGCAAATGAAGCAGCTTTAATGAAGAGCTGCAACAATATGATACAAATATAAACGATACTGTTCGACAGTCTGTTGACTTTCCCGAAAGAGGAAATCTAGATAACAAAGTGAGAGTTTAATGTAACAGACTGAGACCATCACCGTACAGTAAAAGTGTCATAAAACCAAACCCAGGAGCTGAAAGAGGCTGAGAGGCTGCAGATCATTAACCGGGCCCCTCTGCCGTAGTTCCTGCGGGTCACCAAACACTACCTCCCCCACGTGGCCCGGCTCTGCCTGGTCAGCACCTTCCTGGAGGACGGGGTCAGGATGTGGTTCCAGTGGGGGGAGCAGAGCGAGTACATCGACTCCACCTGGAACTGCGGACGCTTCCTCGCCAACCTCTTCGTCCTGCTCAACCTGCTGGGGCAGCTGGGTAATATATCCACACACACACACACACACACACACACACACACAGCCTGTCTTTGTGTACTTGTGAGGACCCCGGTTATCTGTTTCATTGACCAGTTTTTAATGTCAACGTGACGACTCAGTTCAGAGGTTATTTTTATAATTTAAACCTCAGAATAACGACCATCGGTCCACGTCAGTGTCCTGAGCAGTGGTGGATCTTCAGGTACTTGTACTTAACTTATTTATACTTCTACTCCACTACAATTGGGAGGCAAATGTTGTACTTTTTACTCGACTACATTCGACTACACTTGACGACTTTAGTTACTTTGCAGATTCAGATTAATAAAAAATATACAATCTTCCAATGAATTGTATTAATATCAATATATGTATATAAAGTAGTTAAAATTAGTTCCACCTTTACCAGCTGCAACATTAATGATACTTAGATAATAAAGCATCAATAATTCTAATCCAGTAGTATTATTCAGAAATAATAATACTAATACTTATCGTAGTATATCTGCATTGTGGTATTGCTACTTTTACCGAAGTACTTCGCCTGAGTATTTCTTCCACCACTGCTCAGGAGGTTCATCACACACCAGAAAACTTTGCTTTTCTCAGCTCGTTACCATGAGAGTCGGTAAAAAATGTAAAGTTTGTCCTGAAGGTTAAGATGTTGTTACCTAAACCGAAGTGTTTATGTGACACACAATGATAATTCAGACACCATGTAAATATGTAATAACACACATAAGAAGGAAAAGTCATTATTAAAAACATCAGTGTAACATCTGTCTGTCTGCAGGCGGCTGTGTGCTGATCCTCAGTAGAAACTTTGTCCAGTACGCCTGCTTCTCCCTGTTTGGTATCATCGCTCTGCAGGTACAAAAACACACACTCACACCTACACACACCAACACACACACCTACACACACACACGCCTGTATCTCATTCATTACAGCTGCAGAACTCCACTTAAACATTTCAGAATTTAACCACATCCTGTTGTTTTTCTCGTTTATCTGACTTTACCAGTTTTAAGTAGCTGATGTGAGAGCTTGTATGTCGTAACCATGGAGATTGTACTGCTGCCGTCCATCCGTCAGGATGTGAATCTGCCGTTATGTAACGCCATGAGTTCATTCCTGAATCAGTGATCAGTTTAGTAATTCAAAGTTTGTTTTACCTCCAAAACTGTCTCAACTTCAGACTGAACATGAATTCTAAACATGTTTTCAGTCTGTAGTTTTCACATTGGAATCACATCAAGTGTGCTGCTGATGGACACTATTGTCTCATAGTGCAGAAAGATAATGGAGGAGCTGCTTACATCTGGAAAAATTAAATAATGGACGTGGCTCCAGGACGTTAACCACATGTCAGAGAAATGTATTAAAGTTAAAAAAACTACAAACACGCACATTTAAAGTACAACAAACACTTTAATATACACATTTTTTACGTACACATCTTTCTCAGAACCCATAGAAATATTTAATTATTGTGCTGCAGCTGGTCTCAAACACGCCGAGGATCTGAACTGGTTTAATGTTTTCATTGGTGTCCGTCAGCACATCGTCATTTGCTGTTCGTTTATATCTTATCCACTAACTGGACAAGTACAGCATGTACAGTGTGTGGTGACCGTACAGTCTTAATGTTTCCTCTCTGCAGACGCTGGCCTACAGCATCCTGTGGGACCCAAAGTTCCTCATGAGGTGAGTCTGTGACCTTTGACCTGCGATCAGGTTCAACCACCGTCTGCGTGGACTCGTCTTATTGATTATTTCAACATAATACACATTTTCAGGAACTTAAATTCTGAAGTTACTAGAGCTCCTTGAATCCACTGAAGTGCCTCTCCTTGTCTCCTCTCCTCCTTCCTCGTTTCCTTCCCTCCCCTCTCCTCTGCAGGAACCTGGCGTTGGGGGGAGGCCTCCTCCTCCTCCTGGCAGAGTGCAGGGGGGAGGCTCGCAGCGTGTTTGCAGGAGTTCCTTCTCTCGGCCATCAGAGTTCTCCGAAGCACCTCCTGCAGCTCGGAGGTCGAGTCCTCCTCGTCCTCATGTTCATGACGCTGCTGCACTTTGACCTCAGCCTGTTCAGTGTGAGTCTCTCTCACACACACACACACACACACACACACACACACACTGTGTAATGTTTAACATGTTTACATGTTAAATGTAGCATCCTATGTTACAGTAAATATTAAAGTACAACTAAGGCCGACTAGAATTCAGCTGCTTACGGAGCCCCAAACGTCCTGAAAGATGTTTCTTTGGAAGATAATAACTAGTGTGAACAAAACAACAACTCTCCTCTGTGATGAGATATTGCAGCTCAAGTCGTTATCTTGTGCACAGAAGATAAAACACGACCTTCTTTCAGGACGTCAGGGGCTCCAGAGTTATTAGTTTTAAAGGTGCCTTATCATGAAATAACGTTCTGATTATTTCTGTCTGGACTCGGTTGGATCGACAGACTTCAGCAGAGCTCGTAGCTGCTGATGCATTCAAAGACACTCAGACATCTGAGAGCTGGTTGTCAGCATCTTAAAAGCACTGAATACAATCTGAAGGGGACAACAGGAAAATGTTCAGAACTAGATTTTGAAAATTCAGAGCATCCTTGAACGCACCAAAAGGAAGTTTTTCTCTCACATATTTTTTGGAGCGACTCAGCTCAGATCAGGTACTGAACTCTTTCGGTGCTGTGTGAATCCTCACTGTGGCGTGCTGACCTTGTGTTCAGATCCTGCAGAACCTGGTGGGTACGGCCCTCATCGTGCTGGTGGCGGTGGGCTTTAAGACGAAGCTGGCGGCTCTGACTCTGGTGGCCTGGCTGCTCTGCATCAACTTCACCTTCAACGCCTTCTGGAGCATCCCGTCGTACAAACCCATGCACGACTTCCTCAAGTACGACTTCTTCCAGACCACGTCGGTGATCGGAGGCCTGATGCTGGTGGTGGCCCTGGGGCCCGGGGGGGTCTCCATGGACGAGAAAAAGAAGGAGTGGTGAGGAAGAGGAGGGCGGCTGAAGCTGAGTCTCCGTGGACGAAGAAGAACTGATGCTAACAAGAGGAGAGGAGGAAAAGATGGATACAATGAACACTGCTCTGGGAGTGTAACGGTACAGATGTCGGTTCGGAGGTCACGTATGTTTCATTTATCTTTATTTTGAAAAATGGCCACAATTCTTCCTGTAAAATCTATAGTATTCAAATGCTGCCATACAGCCAATAACACGAAAATACTCTAACCTGCATATTAGCAAATATATTAATACATTTAAACAAATTGCCAGGCAGGTGTATTTATAGTTAATAGCACGTTTATACAGGGCAGGTTCAACACACTGACACACCGGCGCTGTCACTTCCTATTCAAACATTCATTTGAACGTGTGAAAGAATTTTAACTTCAAACTTTAGTCCAAAACAAACCTGTACCGAACGTTCAGGACGAACACTGACCGTTACACTCCACGGGTCAGATGTATAAAACTGTGCTCGCCTGGTTCTGTTTTATAATCTCAATCATTGTAGAACTGGACGCACGAGCCTCATTTCACCTCCCACAGTCGAACAGTAAAAGACGTAGAAACAATCACTCGTTCACACATCGATACTCCTGCCTCCTCCACCTCTCGTCAGACCTGACGAAGAGGAGGAGAAGAGGAGCAGTTTTACTGATTGTGTTGCATCAGCTGTGATAAAGATGACCAGTGATTCATCTATAGAGCTCATATTGAAACAGTGCTTCACAGTTCAGGATCAGATAGAAAGATCATTAACGAGGAAATTATGGCTCCGATGTAAATAAACAGAAAGATAAAATGGTGTCTGCAGGTTTTAGTGGATACACTTTTCTACATCTGACCCCAGATCTGCTCAGTACCACACACCTCTTTCTCTCTCCGTCTATTTATTTACATTTTCACATTCTTCTCCCTCTCAGTTTTCAGAGCGACCAATCAGAGATTGTCTACATGTCACATGACGTGTGTCGTATGAATGCTGCTGTCTTCATGTTTTTAAATCGCCTGATGTGATTTTACAGACAGAGAAACATGTTTCTGGTTCAGACTTCTTTTGTTTTCTTCCTGTGTTTTCCTGCTTGAGTCAGCTTCCATCTCAACAATCTTAATTAATAATTTTTTAGAGATGTTGTAATGAGTGAAACTGTCCAGCAGGTGTAGCTGTTCACCTGCAGCAGCTGCTTCATTAGAAATCTGTTCCACGCACAAACACACATTTATACTGTTTTAAACCTGAATTCTGATTTTTTTTTTTTTTTTGTCGTGTTTTTTTGTTTCTCAGTGTTGAAAACAGCATGTGTCTGTGTTTTGTTTCTGAGTATCTATAAAGTTGTGACAAAGTGAAATAATTTTCTATCACATGTTTTTGTAGATGTTTAATAAATCAGTCGAGCATTGTGAAGCATTTTATGTTGTTGTATTTATTTAATGTAATATGGAAATGATAATACTGCAGACTTCAAGAGGTACCATGTTCTGTTAATTTATACTACAGTTTACAATTGACTTCTTTAATTTTACGACACGTTTACTGGATTATTTAAAAGGTACATTTTGCTTATAATACTTTTTGAATGCAGGACTTCTACTTGTTATGGGAGAGTGACTGAAGCTGACACAATTTGTCCATTATTCAATTAGTCAATCAACAGAACATTAATCACCACATTACAAAGTTACAGAAAAATAATACATGAGATTACTGATACATTTAGTAAAAATTAGTATTATCAGATGACTTACAATTTTAAAATGAATTTTAACAAATTTATTTCAAACTTTTGACTTTGGATTTGAACTTTTGAACTTTTAATCTGTTATTTGTTACTGCTGAAACACATTACCTGTCGCAGCAATACACCCATAGGTATTGGAAAACAAAGCGTGGGGTTTGGATTAAGAGCAGCGGACCTTGAGACAATGGCTGCCCTCGGCATCTAGAGACCAACCAGCCGAACACCAACACCAACACCCGCCCCAGGAGGAGAGGGAAGAGAGCCGGGATAAGAGCTAAATAATAAGCCAGCTTGCAGC
>CM062217.1:3612500-3722500 GCA_031216445.1 Lateolabrax maculatus | reverse complement strand
CATGAAATTCAAATTTTCCAATTCATACTTGGTACCTTCAGGCACAAATATCTGCACTACACCACAGTTCCTTTCACACAATAAACACTATTTTCTGGCAAAACACTGCAGCATGCAATAAAATATAAAAATCTGTATTAAACACGCACATGAACCTCATCACAGCACCTGATAGGTCACATAAATAATTACATGTCAGTTAAATAATCTTGAAATTAAGGGAATCATTTAATAACTTTATGCTGTAATCAAATTGATAAAATTGCTTTTGCATAAACATTGATAATAACAATAATAATAATAATAATAAATGTTATTTATACAGCACTTTTTGAAACAATGTTACAAAATGCTTTACATGGTTGAACCAGGATTCAAACATTTCAGGAGGGAATGAGGCAAATAAAATTAGATAATTAGAAATAACTGAATAAAATACCCAATAATAATAATAATTATAATAAATCAGAGTGCTAGTATTAATAGATAACAAACATGCAGGTGAATGTTGCTGTTGAAGCAGCGGCCTGTCGGTCACTAGATGGAGCTCATGTTGTTTTAGTTTTAAATCGTGTTGTTTGGTTGTCAGTGATTTCTGTTCTCACGTTTGTTCTTTGTATTTCTGTCCGTTTCATCCAGAAATCAGTTTAAAGTCACTGACTGAGACAAACCACCCGAACTGAGTGCTCTTGTCAGGTTAAGTTCTCTGTCTGTGTGGAGGTTGAATGAGACATGTTTTTTATTTGACGCTGAACCAAAAACTCAGTAAATATTAACAGCACCTTAAGTTTATTATCTTGACTGTAACGCCTCTATAGAGACGTGTGTCTGCAGAATAATTAAAACATACACATATAATAATTCAAATATAATTATAGTTTATAACTATATCACTGTTTTCATCTCTAATGGTTAAGTTATAAAATGTAATGTGGTATACAAATAAACACTTATTATTATTGTTGACAGATTTTTTTAGAGCTTCCTCACAGCTAAATTGATGAATTTATTGATTAAAGATTTCATGTCACAAGATAAGATAATATGAGGAGGGGGCAATATGGATGAAATCTTCTATCACATGTATCTGTAATCTTATTCCCATATCAGACAAAATGTCTGTTTCTGACTAATGTGGTGTTTTAAATACCTGACAAATGATTATGGCAGTTATTTTCATTATAATCAATTAATCGTTTAGATTACAAAACAGTTAAATGTCTTCTTTTTGTCCGACCAGCAGTCCTAAACACAAAGAGATTCAGTTTACTGAGATACAAAACAGAAAGTCTGAGACACTGGAAGAACTGACTCCAGAGAATCAACTGAAAAATAGTCTGAACGATTGATCGGTTATCAAAATTGTAGGGGATTAATTGTCTGTTGATTGACTAGTCGATTAAATTAAATCATCTCTTAAATTGTTCCAGTTTTATGGTCTAATGCACCCACAGTTATTGAAGACTTATACACACACTGCAGTGTAAATACGTCTGTGTATATCATCAGATTTTAATTTGATAATAACGAGCCACAATCACACTCAGCGTCTGTATACAGTCACTAATTTATAATTGTGCTGTTGTTTTCTGTTTGGATTTAATGGATTTAAAAAAAAAATCTTTAAATTAAAACTAAAAGCAGGTTAAGAGATTTAATGCTGAAGAGAAAGAAACTGTGTTTTCAGGTCTGCAGGTTCAGGGACAGTTTTAATTCATGTTAATTACACTCTGATATATGTGTGTGTGTGTGTGTGTGTGGTAAATCAGTAGAATCAAAGATGAAATGTTTAAACGGAGCCGCTCGATCTGTGCGCGTGTTTAAACACTGATTTCCCAGCAGTCTTTGTGTTTTAGGTCTTCAGTTGTACGTCGGTGATCTTTGTTTCCAGCCGGTGTTGTTGTAGTTGAGTGTTTGTGTCTCAGGTTCGGTCTGACTCTCACTTTCAGTCACTGTACACATTTTATTTACTGTGAATAACTTTTACCCCCATTTTTATCCAACAAAAACAGAGAAAGTTTACAGTTTGGATGATCCACTGATGCTGTTTACAGTATGTACAATACACTCTTCTTTATAATACGTTGTTTTTGCAATTAGTATACAAGAAGTCAACATATTTAACTGTTTTGTACTAACAGGAAATGATGCAATATGTGTACGTGTCATATATATACACATATATTTCATATTATGTGTATTTGTGTATTTTATGAAAGGTAATAAGTATTTAATGATAAAAGCGATAGATGTTGGCTCTCTTTTCTTCAGGCTGACGGTGTCAGACCTCTCCATGTGTGTGAATTGAGAGATAATCATGTTGTTATTGGCTGTGAGCGACTCTATTAGACACTGAACACACACTCTGACTGCTGTATTGATCTGTGAAGGTGTCTGATTGATTGTTCACTCTGCTGTTCTCTAACAGGAGACACGATGATGAAATCACACCATCGATGCACCAACAGATCCACTTAAATGATATTGAAGGTGAAGGAAGGCATGCTGGGTAGTGAGCGGAGACCCATCGAGCTGCAAGTGGAGCATTCGGTGCTCATCCATCTCCCCCACCTCGCCTGAATCTGACTTATTAAATCTTTCAGCAACAATCAGCTACAGTAGAACTACACAGTGAAATCTGTACATTTACTAATATAATACTTAGTATATACTAATATATACACGATACATGGAAAATATAATCGATGAATAAAGTGATGAACACATTAGTGCATCAATAACTATAATCCAATATATATATATATTATTGTGAAATGGGCCATTCTGCATAATGAAAACTATACTCGCTATATTTTGATATTAATACTTTCATACTTTTACTTAAATAAAACATCTGAGTGCTTCCACCACTGCTTAAAAGTGAGACCATTTTGTCAGGTCGTTACAGACGATAAAATTAATTGATTTATCGAGAAAATAAAAGGTAGATTAATTGATTATAAACTAATAGTAGCAGCTCTAAATGTTTTGGCTTAAGATCAGTTTGGTAAATTAAGGTTCCACAGTAGTATATCGCCTCTACTTCTTTTTAGGGCTGCAACTAACGTTTGTTTTTCTAACTGATCGATTTGTCGATTATTTTCTTTACATTACAGCCATAGACGATGTATTTAAATAGCTCTTTTTGTTTGAGCAACAGTCCAAAACCAAATGATATTCAGATAAACATTCACAGATTTGAGCAGTTTCTTTTTCTGCCAACTGACTAAAATCCATTAATGGACTAATTGTTTCAGCTCTAGGATGAATACTGTCAGCGGTTGAGGACCTGATTACTGTTCAAAGGGAAGTGACCAAGGTTGGATGTTTCTATCTGGAATAGAAATTAATTGAATGTTACTGTAAGTCACGTCTGTCTGTGTGAATCGTGTGTTCAGTGTCTGAAGACCTGTGAAACGGGTACGAGAGACAGTTTCCTCCGACACCATGTACGACCTTCACGCTTTCCTTTCTTTCAGCGTTTCTTTCACTCCTTTACATCCTTCCCCATCCCTTCCTCCTCGTTGACTCCTCTTGACCTCCTCATCTCTTCTCTTTAAGACAGAATAAGGGAGGAATGTGAAGAGGACGAAGGAGGAGGCGATTCAGCATGTTTTCAGTCTTTCTGTCTGCACAAATGTGTGATCGACGCACAGTGACAAGATGCTGCAGGTGTTTGACCATCACTGTGTGTGTTGCCCTTTAGTTTCTAAACATATAAAGAAGGATGATATTATTGGATACAGGAGCAGAGAGGATGGTGGTGGAGAAAAGATTAGAAGAAGAATCCAGGAAAAAAAGAGATGCACAGACAGAGAATAAAAATCAACCCTGAAAAATACAAAAGGGTACTAAAAGTGGAGATAACTGGAGAGCTACAATACGTCTGAATCCTGCATATTGATCATTACCTATTGTACATCCTGACAAAGAGTAAACTAGAAGAGTCAATCTAAAACTCTTCCATCTTAAATTTAAGAGTATTTTTGGAAATGTTTATTTTATGGGGCTGTAAATTCCCAATAATTCCTTTGAAGTTTTCTTAATACATCTCTATACTTTGTCACTGATTATAGGAAAATGGTTCATTTCCTGTTGAATTCAACTGTCAGTACACAGCAGGTCAGCTGAGCCTTAAAAACATGTCAAGTCAACTCATATGGAGAGTAAAGTTTCCAGTATTACAGTAAGAATGAAGGAATCTGTACTAGTGTTTAGAAGCAGGAAGTCTCCTGAAAGCCATTTAAACCAAAAACACCAACTCCAAGTAAAATAAAAGAACTTTTGGGGACACTTCACACAAGTTACACAACTGACTCTGTACTTTCTGGTGAAGAAATCAATCAATCAATCTATCTATCCGACAGAATGATGAACTAATGAACTATACAAGTTTTCTTTTCCTAAATGTTTTTTAATGTTTTGTTTTGCTTTTTTAATTAATACATTCAAACAAAAGTCAGGGGTCAGGGGTCATGGGAAAGTCGTGGGTTGACCTTTGACCCCTGCTGGTGTTCAGGTGAGTTACCTGATGATGGCACAGGTGGGAGGGGTCAGGACTGAGGTCACAAACTGAAACCAGAGATAACATCACTCTCACACACACACGCATACACACACCTGGTGAGTTACCTGAGTGTGTATCAGATAAGGCAGAGCTCTTTATTCATCACCATGTAGCGTAGCCACTAATGCTAATGATGACATCACTGCGGTCACTTTCTAACAGCAGAGTCGAAAGCTGCTGCAGGTCCGGGTGGAAGAAGGGCTCAGACCCTTTATTGACGTAAAAAGTACCAATACAGCGATGCAGACGCACTCCTGCATTCAAAATCCTACTTATATACAGTATTATCAGCTAAATATATTTAAAGTATCAACAGTAAAAGTCCTCGTTCTGCAGTAAAATGTCTCCTGAGATGATTAATGGGACAGAAAAGGCAAAAAAAACACTGTTCTAATCCACAAATCTGTTTTACGTTTTCTGACTTTTTCTCTAATAAAACGATGTAACACAATAAGTTTATCGTTTTTTATAATATAAAATCTTAATCGGTAAAGGAACTAATAACTAAAGCTGTCAGATAAACGTAGGGCTTCCCCCAACCAAAGATTTTCCAAGTCGACTAGTCGTCACACGTTTATATTTATTTAGTTATTTAAATATATTCTTTGGAGTTGCACCGAAAATGGTTTGAGTTCCAGGGCTCAGAAACAATGTTATAAGTAGCATTGTTAACACATTACAGAGAAATATAAAACCGTAATAATGAGCCTTTATCGAAATTTAATTAAATTGTGAGACACCCAAAGATTCACACCCCTACAATTTATCTTAGAAGCCTTTTTTGTTATATTTGTTCAAATTCTTTTTTTAAAAAATCTGGTATCTGTGGCCGTTTATAGACCGTAAATTTTGAATATTAACTACGTTTGAACAAGTGTTAAAATTTTGAATTTCTCTCTCTGTCTGTCTCAGTGTCTCTCGCCCCGTCTGTCTGTCTGTCTGTCTGTCTGTCTGTCTCTCTCTCTCTCTCTCTCTGACTGTCTCATAGTCTCTTGCCCTCTCTCTGTCTGTCTCTGTCTGTCTCAGTGTCTCTCGCCCCCCGTGGCTCTCTCTCTCTATATTTAGCCCTGATGTTCTTCCAGATGAACAGATCTCTGTGTCGTCTCTCTGATGGTCTCATTGTTTCCGGCTCACCGAGGAGATTAAATATTGATCGCCACTGACCCCAGACCAGCCGTCTCCGCCCATCTACAGAGGTGACGACGGCCATGTTGGAGGTCCTACGCTCTGTCAGCAGCTGACTGTGAGTGTGTTTTATACCTGTCACTCCATCACTGATCATCATCTGACTGACTGTGTGTTTCCGTAACGTCAGCTTGTTAACTCTGATTATTACACGAGCTAATGTTGCTAATATGATCTAAATCAATAATTTCTCCCAGAGCTCAAAGAGATGTTCGACACTGAAGAAAACGTGGACAGAAAATGACTAGATGTCACACAATTAGTCAAATAATAATAATAATAATAAAAATAATAATAATAATAATGTTGATGAAAATTCTCTGGTTCCAGCTCCTCGTGTTAATATTTGTTGTTTTTCTTCATCTTTGATTGTGAACTGAATATGTTGGCCCGACTAATCTGACATACATGACTTACAAGTGTCTCATGTTTTGTTACATAAAAAACATAAACAATGCTGCAAATCAGATACAGGTCAGTGCATACAACTGTACTATAGTTATACATAGACAACATTTAAAAGTTTAAGTTCACATCAGACAGTATTCACGCATGCATCAAATATATGACTTACAAACTTTAAGAAGAGTTCCAGGACTGAGAAAGTAACATTGTTAACACTGTGCTACATTAGAGAAATACAAAACCATAATGATGAGCCTTTAAAATATAGATTTTACAAGCTTGTGCACAAAGTGAGCCAGCTTGGAACAACCAGCAAGGAGACTGAACATATTCATTTATTTCAAAACCACCATCACACAACTCATGATCTTGTTACACCAACACAATAACTTATAATGAGCCTTTAAAACATAAAGCAGCTAACTTTAGGCTACATGTTTCTAAAGATAAGTCATGTCTGAGGTAAACAAATGATCAACGAATGTTTGCCTGCTTTGTTTACAGGCCACCTTCTTGGGGTCGTCCTTTACCCTCTCGAAATTATCCCACAGTTTGGATGTCCTGCCCGACAAATAACTATTTGTAAATAAAGTGTCTGTGACTGAGAGTGGTTCTCACCACAATGTGCAGTAACATTTTTCAATATTTTTGGCGATAAATAAACTAACATTGAAGTGTGCGTATTAGCTATACAGTCCCTATGTTTTTTGGGTTTAATAGGTACACTTTACGTCTATAGTATGAGGGGGGGAATGTGTATACGGTAGGGCCAATAAATCAAGAGAAAATTAGATAAAATCAGGTGAGTCCAGTGAGCTCTCGTGGCCGTAAAATCCGGGGGGGGGAGGTTTAAATATCGTTCCAGGCTTTACCCATGTTGCAATGTGTTTAAGTTCATATAACGATGACAATGAAAATGCGATTTATCGGGCAGCAGACTATAAACATTTATTTACACTCCACACACAGTCGACTGAGCCCATTTCTGCCAGGAAAAGAAGACAACAACACTACGGCTTCACAGTCCAGACTCTCAGAGTACAGATACCAAACATGCTGGTGCCCAGACTGTAGAAAAACTCATTCCTGCATGAGTAAAGTAAATACAATGCAAAAGTATCATCATCAAAACATACTTAAAGAACTTGTGTAGAATTAATTATTACAATTATTGTTGCATTAATGTGTTCATGACTTTAATGTAGCGGCTGGTAGAGGTGGATTTAATATTAATTCATGTATTCACTGCTGTGTAGTTCCCCTCTGGGATTAATAGTCTTATTTTATCCTATAATAATACATAATTCCCTCTGAGATATAGTGGAGTAAATGATGTTAAACCACCTTCTGGGTTCTTCAAACATGGCTGAGTATATATTATTAGATTATTTGTTGTAAATAAATGGAAAAGCTAAGAGCAGTGGGACAGACAGAAGGGCAGAAGGTGACTCACATTATTTAAAGTCCTTTCTTCTTTCCTTCATGAAGTTGAACTCCGTGTCCCTGTTGTCAGGTAACATCCAGCCGTTGCTGTGACGCCATTTTGTTTGTTTGTTGACAGAACGCTCTTCCCGCCACTGGAGGACTAACTGACGTCATCGTCTTCTTCTTCTTCTTCTTCATCTAAACTAGTTAACTGGCGGTTGGTTCATTTAAAAGTTGTTAACTTTCTGCATTGACTCTGGTGTGAGACTAAGTTAGGTTAACTTCACCGTTTATTTTCCGGTCACGGTTTCAAACTGACAATCACAGATCAGATCGATTGATCCGTAACTCTAATCAGTTTGTAATCACCTCCACCTGTCGTCTTCTTCTTCTTCTTCTTCTTCTTTCTCTACGGTAGCTGCGTTACCACCTTTCACCACACTCACCGGTTGACATGGAGCTACCGTTACAGTCCAGAGGGGCGCTGTTTCACTCTGTTAACCACAGAGCTTTTTTCACTGTAAATGACATAAATAAAATAAAATAAATATTTAGAATAAAGTCACATTCAAAAGATGTATTCATTGTTTCAATACCTTAGATAATATAACTGAATTGTGCAATTATTTGAGTCAGTATATGAGACCTGCATCTAAGGATTATTTTCATTATCGTTTCTTGATTATTTTCTTTATTTTCGCGAAACTGTTAATTTGTCTGGTCAATACAATGTCAGTTCATAGTAAAAAATGTCCATCACAAATTCCCACATCCCACGATGACATGTTCCAATTTATTTTGTTTGACCGACAGTCAAAAACCCAAAGATCTTCAGTTTACTTTAAATGTCATTGTGTAGCTGATCAGTTTTATTGAGATAGGCCTACTTTTACTTTTGATACAACTTAGCAAAAAAAAAATCAAATTGTGTGTTGATATAACTGTGCTGTAAGTTAGAAAAATCTGTTGTGTGATTTGGGTGAAATGACCAGTCTTAAAAAGGCTGATTGGATTGTTCGTAACTGTTATTATCTTAAGTAAATTTCTGCAGATCTTCACTAAACTGTATTTTCCTGCTGCCGTGTAAGTGCATGCGTCTCGTCTCCCGCAGCTCGTGGCAGCAATGAAGATAAAAGCTCAACAGCATTTATCCACCTGCTGCTGAGGCTCCACCACAAGGCCAGAGAAAGCTCTCAATGATGCTTTTAATTCACTTTATCTGCATTTGAATGTATCTGCCAGGTACAACAGTGTGTGCATGAGTGAGTGTGTGTGTTTGTTTGTTCCTTAATGAAGAGCTCAATCTGTATGAAGTCATTATTAATGACGAACAATTATGTACAAGGCCGCAGGAGTCGGCCTTGTGATGCACACTGGTCCTTTTAGTTCACACACACACACACACACACACACACCCACACACACACACACACACACTGAGGTCGTCCTGTCCTTCAGAGTCACTTTGCTTCATAATGGAGAGCAAACTGTCAGCAGCTCCTAATGTTAATAGCAAACCTCTATACCTCTGTACCTCTCTCTCTCTCTCTCTCTCTCTCCCTCTCTCTCTCTCTCTCTCTCTTTAATGGCACTAGTTGAACTTCTTTCATCTCTTCTTTGTTTCTGTGAAACATCGTCTGAGATTTAAAAGCTTCCAACATCATCTGAGTCTAAACAGTAAATATTCATTTAGAGTTATGTAAAGCTGTGCAGGACTTTCACATGTAAATGAACGTCCGTTACATTCAAGCAGTCGCCAAACGAGCTGATGACGATGCTGATTAAGCTCGTCACCGGCAGGTAAATCTCTCTGTGTTTTGGAGTTAAATTTGGTGTCTGTGGTGACATTCCTGCACTGGCGCACCAGAAGTGATGCATTTTATGTCAACCAGCAATGATTGGTTGACCAGAGCTGAAGGGGGGAGCAACAGTAGCGACGAACCAAAGAAGCGTCTGAGAAAAGTTTCTCAGGGTGCCAAAGTCCTGTGATGCAGGGCCATAAAAGCTGCCGTACTCGCTGAAAGACTAGCTGGCCTCTACGTGTTTTACAAATATAAAACCTTCATGGGTTATAAATTCATAACACAAAGAGTAAAAACTGAGCTTGTTTACAGTCGGAGGCGTCCTGTGAGCAGTTTTACAGACGCACTACCTCGTGTGACCACTGGGACAAACAGATACAAGCTTTTCACTGTAATACAGACCAGGACATCAAGTCCTCCCATCTTTCCTTCCTTTCCTCTGTCTTTCTTTCTTCCCTTTGTTCCTTTCTTCCTAATTCCTTTCCCTTCTTCCTTCTTTGCTTCCTCCCTTCTCTTCCTGCATTGTTTCTTCCTCTCTTCTTTCCTTCCCTTTCCTTCCTTGAACAACATCAGCTCTCTGCTCTCTCTCTCTCTCTCTGTATTTTATTCTTGGTTGAAAACCCTGAAGCTTTTATTCTGATACCTGCTAATAGGTGTGTGTGTGTGTGTGTGTGAGAGAGAGAGAGTGTGTGTGTAATTAGCCAGTAGTTTCTACCCACTGAGTGTCTAACAGCTTTATAATGTCAGTCTGTCAGTCAGAGCGGCAGAGAGGAGGAGAGAGGAGAGAGGAGCACAGAGGAGGAGAGGCGAGGAGATAATTGACAGATAGATGGATGTTGATGGCTGAAAGACACATAATAGAGACGACAAACTCTAGTCTGCTGATGACTCAATGACACAAACACACAAATACACACAAATACACACGCACAGGCACACACAAGCCCACACACTCACACTCTGAGTGTTTAATGACGGCAGGTTGACAGCTCGTTGTCAGCGATGATTTCCTCAGCCATTATCCTGTCTCAGTATCTTTACATAGATCCAACACACACACACACACACACCATGCACACACAGACTTAGTTGTTTGCAGCAGTTATTTGTGTGATTTATTTCCCAGGATTCCTTTCAGTCCGACAGTCCAACATGTGGCTGTAAATGTAACATCTGTGGAGAGCAGCGGTGAGACGTTTCACCTCGTCTGAAGCTTCTGCTCAAATGCATCATTCAGACACACGAACACACTTCCTGTATGAAACCTGCCTGTGGAGACATGTTGAATCACCTTTAAAAGCACCATGTGGAGCTTCTGACCACTAGTGGTGCTGTGGACAATGTTTCTACAACTAGACCCCAAAAATGGTCTTTGTAAATGTTTTATAATGAAGGAAATACATTCAACATGTTTGTTGGAGCTCAAAGATACACATGAGGAGATTTGGTGAGAAAACCCCTGAATGTAAACAGGAACTTTAACTGTTTACAAGAAAACTCTGCAGGGAGCTTTCATCTTTAATCTTTAATCTTTATCGTTGCTGGAACCAGAAAAAGTGTGTTTCTCTGCAGTTGGTGAATCATGAGATCACTGAAAAGTCCAACAGGTAAAGCAACATTTTAGATTCTTGATGTATGTTGAGTTCAGGTGCAGAGGTGGGGGCAGCTGAGATGATGTTGATGATCATGTCAAGTGCAGAGAGAAAACAGAAAAATATATGATGTTGCTGACTGGCTAGTTTGGTAAGATTGGGTAGGAAATATCCTCATTAGCTCTCCAGACTGTGGTAGTGGTAGAATGTATTTAAGTACTAATTTAAGGTATTTGTACTTTAATTGAGTGTTTTCTTCTAATGCTGCTTTACTCTGCTACATTTCAGAGGGAAATATTTTTTCTGACAGCTTTAGTTACTTTACAAATTAAGATTTTTGCATACAAAACATGAAAATCAGTTAATTGGTGGATTTGATAATTGTTTAAGTCATTTTTCATGTAAAAACATTTAATGGTCCCAGCTTCTCAAATGTGAAGATTTGCTGCTTTTCCTTTGAATTATTGAAACTGTTTACTGTCAATTTAGACTGTTAACAAGCATTGTGAAGGTGACCCTTTGGGCTCTGGCTCATTATGACGGCTTTTCTCACTATTTTCACAATTGTTACAAACCAAACAATCAATTGATTAATGGAAAAAATAATCAGCAGATTAATCCAGAATGAAAATAATCATTAGCTGCAGTCCAATACAAGATAGTTGAAAATGAGCTCCAACAATAAAATCCTACTTTATATTAATGATGAGGAATAACAATCTAATGATAGAATATATAAACGTACAACAGGCACAGAGGAAATTTTACTGCATCGAGTACTTTTACTTTAGACTTTAAGTATTTTTCTGATTGTACTCACATACTGAGCATTTTTACAGTGTGGTATTAGTACTTTTACAGAAGGAAAGGATCTGAAATACATCTGACTTCCATAGTAGAATGACGTGGTGCTCAGCTCTAAGTGCCAGCAGCAGGTTGTTTTTTTTCTCTGCTGTATGAAAAAGGTGTAATTCACTTGTTCTGAGTGTTTCCTCTGTAAAACGCAGAGCTGTCAGGTTACAACCTGCTGCTCAAATGAAGCACAAAGAATTCATTCACATTCACATTCAGAGAGAAAGCAGCTACAAAATGATCCCCCTTCAGGCTGACAAGTACCCCTGTGGTTTACCCCCCCACACACACACACACACAGACACACACATACACACACATACACACACACACACACACACACACATACACACACACACACACACATACACATACACAAAGCTAACCTCCCCTCTCAGTGCAGCATTAAAAGGCAGCTGTCATTAAGGCCCACTGCGGTGTGTAACCGTGTGTGTGTGTGTGTGTGTGTGTGTGTGTGAGCTGCCATTAGGCGCCCACTGTGGCGCGGCTTGGTCCACTCTGGCCCACGGCATGCTGGGAAAATCTTCAGCTTCCCTGCCGGTCTGAGCCCAGAGCCAGAGAGCTAAATGACAGGGTTGACTCCTCCTGGACGCCCTGCACCGCGAATCCAACGCTCCCTCTACCTCCACTGCTACCCTATAATTAACACACTGCTGAGAGAAGAGGAGGAGGAGAGGGGGAGAGGAGAGAGCAGAGGAGGAGAGTAGGGAGGAGGAGAGAGGGGAGGAGAGCGATATATTGAAAAATAAATGTGATGAAGCTGTCAGAGGAGTCTTAAGTCTTCAAGATGATGATGATGAGGGTCTGAAGAGTTATTTCACCTGAAAGTACACGGTGTATATGTGTGTTTGAACCATTTACAGTAAACCGTGAAAACGCCACTAAACATAACATCTGATAACATAAAATATGAGAATTTAAAGTTCGGTTAATTTTTCTGCCTCACGAAACATCATCAGACTGCAGGCTGCTGTGGGCAGTTTGCAGAATACTATTTATAAACACCAAAATTAGTGCATATTTGCAAGAAAAGAAAATAAGCAATTAACCCCTTTCCCATTGCCAGTAAACCCTAGACTGTATAATAGTAGTAGTAGCCACTGTGACGTTACCCATTGGTTTGTGGAGTAGCCTTTTAAAGCCTCAATTTTGGCATTTTGGCCGTTACCATCTTGGTTCTTTGGAGCCAGTGGAGTTGTCCACTGGTGGTCATTAGAAATAATGCAGGTTTAAAGCACTTCTGCATCGGCATCCACTTTTTTTTTATACAATCTGTGGTCAAAGATCTACAAAAACACGGACAAGACCCTAAAACAAGATCACAGATAAATGTATGTGGATATGCATTGCTACGCCTCTATCCTTACTAACAGGTCGCTGTGGTCCGACTTGTCAATCACAAGATAGCTGCACCCTAAATCACACCCTGCTTCATTGTCTATTTTACTCTAAATGGGACCATAATTTACAATATGAAAATCATGCGGTACTGAAGAAGACTTGAGACTAGCCACCTCACAGGTGTCATGTTTCTATCATTGCCGATCGGAGCCGATAAATACCCGAACTACTGCAGAGCCCTCTGACCCTGGAATAAATGCTGATTGTACCGTTTCCCACTGAAGACAAACTGGGCGTTATAGTCCAGTGTGAAAGGGGCTTTACTGGCTTCGCTACTGCATCCTCAAAGAAAATTACACAGCAGGACAAAGCAAAGATCACAGAGAGATGTGTTGCATACTGCCGCAAGTAGGCAACCCGACGTGACTGAACCTGACCTGAACCCGAACATCATTTCTACATTTTTGTCCAAATCCAGGTCGGGTATCCACCCTCTAAACTACAAATCTGGATCTGGATACTTGGTGTATACCTGCTCTGAGCCCTGTGTGTATCCCGTGTTTACCCATTATTTTCCTTTTGTGTACCCAGAGTATACCTGGTGTGTAGTCAGTGTGTACCCAGCATATATATACCTTGTGTGTACCCGTGAACCCGTTATGTATTCGTTGTGTACCCTGTGTTTACCTGTCTTGTACCTGGAGGGTCAGTGCTCCTGCAGACTGACTGTCAGCACTTCCTGTCCTCTCAGCTCTAATTGATAATTGGTAAATTATCCAATCAAACATGAACGCTTGTCCACCAATTAGCTGGTAATTGACCTGAGAGCCCCAAAGAGGCGAAAACATCCACCCCCACTGCACTACCACTGTGTGTGTGTCTAATGTGTGTGTATTGTGTGTGTGTGTAATGTGTGTGTGTGTGTGTCTCAGTAGGGGTTGCTAATGGAGCAGGTAGACTGTGAATACATTACTGTGTCATTTATAAAGAGGCCGTTTAAATGACCGAACCCCACAGAGCAAAATTACTGCTCTCTGTCTGTCTGTCTGTCTGTCTGTCTGTCGGCTGCCATATTTAGTTCATCCCTGTGTGTTTACATCCACACTGAAGATGAAGACAGACAAATCAGGTAAAAATCAACAGAAATAAATATCCACTGAAAGCTTGATAACATTGAGGCAGAACATCGTCATCTTCGGTTCGATCGGCTTTTGTTTCTCGGGGTTTTGTCATCGACTCTCCATCCTCAGACTGTGATTCTGATTGTCGTATCAACTCAAACAGCATTTGAATGTGGCACTCGGTGGTGGAGAGTAACTAAGTACATTTACTTAAATACTGTACTTAAGTGCAAATTTGAGATACTTGTACTTTACTTGAGTATTTCCATTTCATGCTACTTTCTACTTTAACTTTAGAGATTAGAGTTTTTCAGTTTATAGAATATGATGCATTTTTAAACTACAGAACAGAATCCAAAGTAGTTAAAATCAACTCCATCTCAACCACACAACTGTACAAACGCTTACACATTAATGCACCAGTAATAACAATCCAATAATATACTGTAGTATAACACTCACAGGGGCCATTTTCTTGATACTTAGTATATTTTGAAACCAATACTTATTTATTTTGGTGACATTTTCAATGCAGGACGTTTACTTGTAATGTATTTTTATATTGCAGTATTGCATGTTGTAACTCACCTGGCAGCCTCATGGCTTTGTGTTTGTTAATGCACCATTTTGTGTGTGTGTGAGTGTGTGTGTGTGTGTGTGTGTGTGTGTGTGTGGCTGTTAGCCTTTGAGCTACCCCCCCGTTCCACATCCTGCTTTGATTGACAGCTGACAGCTCTCAACCAGTCACAGCCCTCGGTGAGCTCGCTGTCAGAGCTGAACACTGAGGTCAAAAACACTACCTGTCACAGTGCAGCGGGGAGATGAGTGTGTGTGTGTGTGTGTGTGTGTGTGTGTGTGTGTGTGTGTGTGTGTGACGACTGTAATCTTCTTGTTTCTGCAGGTTTTCAGTTCGATGAGGCTCAATGAGCAGATTTTTTTAGTGGAAACACTTTCAGAGTTTAAAACCTGCAGGTGGATCACAAACTGTGACTGAGTCAGCGCTGTATGTGTGTGTGTATGTGTGTGTGTGTGTGTGTGTGTGTGTGTGTGTGTGTGTGTGTGTGTGTGTGTGTTTGTGTGTGTGTGTGGCAGTGATTGCTTCAAGGCATCCGGTCAGGACACTATTGTGATATTCAGGTAAGAATGTGGACAAAAGAGAGGCAGAGTCCAGGTCTGTGGTGTAGGCTGTTTTATCTATCTCACACACAATAAAAGTGTGTGTGGTTAATAGTGACTAACTCAGTACACAATAAACTCACGGCTAAATATAAATACTCACAGTGTGAACAATATTTGACTGACAAATGTTCACAGGATCGGGCAGGTAGGGCAGGTAGAAACATGCACAGAGGCATGAGCTTTTTTTACACTGTGAATTAGGTTCATATACAAATAGTAACATCTATTATTAATTTATTCATGACCTGAAGAGGAAGAGGAAGAGTTTAGTGTTCGTCAGGTGCAGCAGGTGAAGACAAACAGCAGCAGTGTTTCCTGTAGGTTCCTCTTCCTATCTGAAACTGTCAAACATGGTGGAAAGTATATTCACTTTTCAAGGTATTTGTACGTTACTTGAGTATTTCCATTTTATGCAACTTTATATTTCTACTCCACTACATTTGTCTGAGAGCTTAAGTTACTTTTCAGATTCAATTTTTTCATCCCCATCCTGTCCCGTGAAAACCACGTATCTCATTTCACATATCGATAAACTGAAGGATTACGTGTTCCCTTATTGGTTGATAAAACTATCCTACTTCTCAGCTACGTATTAATAGACTTGAAAATGTGTGTATATTGTAGGAGACAGAGCTGCCAGTCTGCACTATTCCAGGCTTCACTTATTTTCTCACACAGTGTGAGTATATCTGTTCCTGCTGATGTGTATCATTACACTCTGCTGGAGATGAAATCTTTATCAGAACAGATGCAAACTGTCAGAGCCGTAAAGATATCTTGTGGAGCAGCAACACACTTGGTCAAACAGGAGATGGGCATCAATTAACAGGGTCATGATGATGCAGCAAAATTCAACATATTAACATGAGATTAACATGATTTTAATGCCTTAAAAAAAACAGATTATTACCTGTTAATACCAATACATTTACTCAAGTACAGTACTTAAATTGAATCTTAAGGTACTACTTTACTTGAGTCTTTTCTTTTCATGTCACTTTCTACTTCTACTCCATTACATTTCAGAGGGGAAAGGTGTTACTTTTACTTTTTACTTCACTACATTTATCTGACAGCTTTAGTTACTTTACAAATTAAGAGATTAATGGAGAAAATAATCATCAGATTAATCCAGAATGAAAATTATCATGAGTTGCAGTCCGATACAAAACAGTTCAAAAGCTGCACCTCAACCAACTCCAACAGTAAAATCCTGCTTTTACATAATTAATAATGATCTAATAATAGAATATATAACAGAACAATAGTCACAGGGGACATTTTACTGCACGAGTGTTTTTACTTTTAATACTTTAAGTACATTTTCCTGATTATACTTACATACTTTTACTTTTAAGCAACATTTTCAGCGTAACACACTCATTTTACAGAGTGGTAGTAGTACTTTTAATTCAGTAAAGGAATACTTCCTCCACCACTGGTTAATAAACTAAATTCTAGCATGTAGCGATGAAAACATCTTGTGTGATAACATTCACTTGAAATTAGACCTTTTTGACCGAACAACTTGAGATAAAAATCACCTGAAAACATCAAATCTGAATGCAGGACTGGATTATACAACAGAGGATATAATAAATAATGAGATGCAGTAAAATTGCCAGTCAATACTGTTTTCTTTGCCTCCTTATTAGAATGAGTCACAATCACAAAGAAAAGCAGAGAAACATGAACACAAACACACTCATTGTGTTTGAAAAATACGTGTTTTCATGTTTTGATGCTGCAGAACAAGCAGAAAATCAGTAATAAACAGAATTATCCATTAAAAGACACAAAACATGTTGATAGTGAAGAAGAAACAGACAATGACAGACAGAGATGGAGTCTGTTAATGGTGATGAGTTGAATGTTGAAGACAGCAGCTCTGATTGTTTGATTTAGGTGGAAAAGAGGGAAAGAAAAAGAAAACAGATGTAGAAGAGTCTGTTTGTGTTCAGGGTCTTTTCATCAACAAACTGCAACAAGGTGAAAGAAAAACACAAAAGAAATCACATTTTCATTAGCTGCAGCTCAGACAAAAGACACAAAACACAAAGAGTTTGCTCTGAGCTCAGGTGTGTCTGTGTTTGCTTCTAGAAATACACAAATACTAGTGGAAACAAAACCAAACTAGGAAGGGGAACAAATGAAGCCTATTTAACTTTGAAAAGATGCTTCAGTCAGACAACATGATTTAACAACTGAAAATGTTGTCTTTACATTCATCACTTCTAGAAAAATAACTTTATATTCAATATAAACCTCTACTGCCCAAACGCCTGTGGTGATTTCCCAGAGTTCCTGGAAGAATATGACTTAATTGGTTATTGGACCAATAAAAGAGAGTCGCAAACACACAGTCACAGTGAAGCTGAGACTTAAGATGCAAATTACATTTCTTTGCATTTCACACCGCAGCTCTTTGTCATGTTTTGGGAAATAGGGTTGCAATTTTTTTTTTTTTGATGGTTTGTGATCCCACATTTCTCTGCTAAACAAACATGAAGAAACTCTACGATACTTAATAACAATATCAAATCGTCCAGTCTTCAAGTATAACGCTAATAACTCTCAACGTTATTTGCAGAAAAATGTTGTCTTATATTCGGGCCAATTTGTAAATCGTGATCACGACTTTAAAAGAAAAAAAAGCAACACGAGAGCAAAAGGGCTTAAGTGAAACATTCTCACTTGAATCAGTTTAATCTAAACTAAATTAGTCTGACAATAACACACTCACACTCACACTCACCCACACACATACAGTAACTGGTATATAATTGACTCACAAGTTGTTTTCACGCTGGAGATCAGCTAACACACCGTGACTTCTAATGGACACCAACACAATACACACTCATTAGTCAAGACTAACACACACTCCTCCCCTCTGAGGCCACAGCTGTGGGAGTCCTTACAAACAGATGGACGCATTTTTACGGTCCGACCCTCAACGCAACACACACACACATGCACACACACACACACAGTCGGCATTGTAGCAGGACAAAGAGCAGCTGGCATTTAGTACCTGCTGTAGTGATGTTAGACACCTCCCGACAGAAGAGTCGGACAGACAGAGGGAGAGGAGGGAGAAGTGAAGGAGGAGAAGTTAGAACAATGGTAAGAGGAGGAGGAGGTGACTGCAGGTTGTTAATCTATTGACTCTCAAACTGTGACTTATAATGAACTTTTAGTGAAAACACTGAGTGAGTTTATTCACATTTTCAGTTTTGTGTTTCCTGTTGTATGAGGAGTAAAAGTTGTTGGGTGGATAAAAAGCAAATGGAAACAGACTTAATGAATAAATGGTGACGTACATGAATCGTGACTTGAAGGGAAGAGCTGAAAACATCAGCTCTGTGTGGAGCGATGAAGAGGGTTTAACCTTCCTCACATTTATACATGAATCTAACACAAATGTCATATTTCCGTCATGTTTTCCACTTGGTTTGAGCTTTGACCGAAGCTCTTTCATAATGTGACATCATCACGTTATGTCCTCTTCTTCTGCGGTGGTTTAATGGCACCGACTGGAGAATCAGCTCCGCCTGCTCAGATTCACACGACAGACGGGAGTGGATGGAAACAAGCAGCATTTCATGATCATGAAATTCTGTTTCGTATTTCGATGGAAACTTGAAACTGACCTCAAACCTTAGGAATTTTGCACTTCACAAGCAAGCATAACATCCGTCCATCCGTCTGTCCATCATCCATCTAACCATCCATCCATCTGTCAGTCCATTTTGACTTCTCGAGGAATCAAACTCAGCCGTCGTCCAACTTTGGATCTTTTTCAGATCACCAGCTTTTCACTTTCAGTTCGACTTAATCTGAGGTTCATTTGCAGCCTCGACACACAAAGAAAAGAAGAATATTTTACTGACACAGTATAGAAAGTGACGCTATTGAACCCAATGACTTTGTCCCACACAGCCGGGTGGAGACAGGCGAGTGGTAACGTTCACTCTGAAAAGCTTCTATTCTATTCAGGACCTGGATTTTCTTTTCACCACTGAAACCATTATGATTATTATTATTATTATTATTTTAAAGAAATAAGAAGGTCGACACGTCTCCAACCAGGTCAGAGGCAAAGAAAAGCTCGCCCATTAGCAGACAGATGACAGCTGATGTGAGGCAGTTAAAGAGAGAAGTGATCCAGACCTGCTGAGCGAACACACACACACACACACTCAGATTCAAAACTGCTAATTGAATTTCATGGCCTGTCTTTGTTGCAGACTCACCACCTTCTGTTACTGTTGTAGTGCTCTGTAACTGTGTGTGTGTGTGTGTGTGTCAATGAATGAAAGTGTGTGTTTATAGGGGGGTGGAGGGGGTTGTCTCTATGAAATGGCTTTTTTGCAACAAATGGCTCTTTTCAGCGGCAGTGTGTATGTGAGTGTGTGTGTAGAGGTAATAGACAAGCCTATATACTCCTAAACAATAGCTCCCCTCCCCCAGCGGTGGTGGGGGGGCGGCGGCGGATCAAGGCCTTTACAGCCCATGAATTCATTACGGCTGCTTTTTGGCCGAGGAGGCGCGTTGCCTCGTCTTTATCGCGCTGAAATGAGCAATAAAAGAGGCTTAGGGAGGTGACGGGAGGGACGGGGGTGACCGGAGGAGGGAGGAGGCGACGGGGCTGGCGAGGGGTGACAGGAGTCGGGGGGGAGGTGGAGGGTGGATTTAGTGGAGACAAGAGAGAAACTTTTGTGGAGGAGGAGAAGAAGAAGAAAGGCGGGGAGTGTGGAGAATGGGGAGTGACGGGTGGGCTAATCTGGTATCCATCTGCTGCTGCTGCTCGTATTCATGACCACCACCGCCCCCCCTCAGCACCTTTAAATGACACCAAAACATTGGACTAAATGTTTTTGGACAGGGGGCTTTGTCAGCGACACCCCCTCAGCACCCGGCCTGCTGTGGCACAAAGAACCTGCACCCCCAAAATAGTTAATAATTAGATTAAAACTTCAAATAAATGAAGTGTGTGAGTGAATGGAGGCCGTAAGCTGCCAGTCGACCTGCCTGCTGCCTGTCTGCCTGTCTGTCTGTCTGTCTGTCTGTCTCAGGTCTCCACACTGAAGGGGACACGTGAAAATGTTTAGCCACTGAAAATTTAGCTTTTTTTTAAAAAATGATATGGCTAAAGTCCTTTAAATTGAACCACAAAATGTGTTGTTTCTAATTGTCGTCCAGAATGAAACACAAAAACTTTTTCTGACCTGACATCCTATCAGCAGGTTTGGTTAGGTTCAGGCACAAAATGACTTGGTTCGGGTGAGTGAAAGATCATGTTTTGGGTTAAACTCACACGTCACTAAGGTTTAGGAGACTTTCGTCGTCATGGTTACTATAATAACTGCATGGTTAGGACTCGACCATGGTCACGGTTTAAAGAAACCATCACTGACTGTAGGCAGGAAACAACAGCTGAGGACTTTGTTACTTGAACGTGAACACGTCCTTATTAGTTATTTGTAATATTATCTCAGGGAGAGCTGGTGAACGTGGTGGGGCATTTAGCAGCTAAAGAGTCAGATGTTTCCCTCAAGAGGTGGTGGAGACCAAAACAGAGCTAAAAGAGAGAGAATACTGGACTCACATTCATCTGGTGGACACAAACACGACTCCAGGTCTGTAACTGCTGGATGTGGAGCAGCTGTTTGATCACATGTTGGATACTTTATAAGATGATTATTATGTTGTGAGTCTCTCAGTTCAGTTTGAAGTTTTCTGCTCTCTAAAGTCAGAAATGCCTTAATGCAGCTTAAACTGAGAAAACTCTGAAAAACCTAAGATTGGATGAAAAACATTTTGACACAGATGTAATCTCATTAATGTGTCTAAAAGAGATAAATCTGTTGGTCGTAGCTGCTGCATGCTTGGAAAAAGAGGTGAAGGACAACAAATAAAAGCACCAACAAGGACAAAAATCAAAGGAAAGATCAGAGGAGACCAACACTGAGGTCTGTCTAGAAGCTGTAATAATGTTGTTGTTGTAGTTGTGTGAACTCTTATATGGGAGCAGCTCTCAGCAGCAGTGGAGGAGATTTAAACTGGAGGAGATTGAAAAAGAGAGCGGACAGAGATGACATTTTGTGTCGGGAGCTGATGTGAGTTTTCTCAGCGGGAGGTAAAGACTTTACTGCACTTTAATATCACTTAAAGTGATAGTGTCGGGCAGACGGAGCTGATGGTTTGTTCTGTGTGAAATCAGGCTGTTTGTATTCAGTTCGACTTCTATCAGACAAACATGACTCCTCTTCATCACTTCCTCATCCTCACACCCTCCCCCACACAGGATCTCTTTTTCTTTCCTCCTATCTTCACCTGCTATTGGTCTCTTTTTTCTCATATTTACCACTAATTATTATTACTACTATAACCTTAGTTAATGTGCACTTTACATTACTTACTTAAGTTTACTACTAATTTATATTGCTTATTAAGCTGTACATTATAATGTGTTAAGTTATATATATTTCAGTGGAAATAATTCCATGGCATTATTATGGACTGCAGAATTAAGTTTACTATTATATACAATAAGTATTTCATTATCATTTATAGCACTTTAACTGTTATTTTATTTATATATTTGCCTGAGAGTAAGTTTACTTTCAGCTACCTGCAGGTAGTTTTCTACCTGCTATTGTTTTATGACAGTTATATTGTAGCTGAAGTGACAGTAGAGTCACAGTAGAGTAAGATGCCTGCTGTGATCCCAGAGAGAGTGAAATTAGGTGTACACTGTCTTGCTGTGTTGGTGTCGATTAAAGAAGAATAAAGAAGAAATACAAAGAGAAATCATAGCCCGCTTATTACCCACAGGCAGGACGCCAACCAAGAAAACAGGGTTACAATATCCAAAATGAGATTTTTGTAGTTTAAAGCTGCATTAAGTCATTTTTGACCTTAGAGAGCAGAAAGCTTCAAACTGAACTGAGGGACTCAACATGTGATCAAACAGTTGCTTATTTCCACATCCAGCAGTTACGGAGCAACATGATCATCCATCTGGAGTCGTGTTTGTCTCAACTGATGAATGTGAGTCCAATATCCTCTCTCTTTTAGCTCTGTTTTTGGTCTCCACCACCTCCAGAGGGAAACATCTGACTCTTTAGCTGCTAAATGCTTCACTGTGTTCATCAGCTGGTCTCTAACTGTGTCGGTCTGCTGTTTGCTGCTGAGCAGGTCGTGTACAGTGGCTTCTTTGTCTACAAGTCATTTGATTTAACAAAATGTCTCAGTAAAGGTGTGTTTAAGATGCCCTGATTAGCAGTTCTGTTGGGAAAGTTTCCCTGAGATATTAGAGAGAGTCCTCAACCTTGAAGTCAGTAGACCCGATGGAGCTTGAGCTTGATGGTTAAATATGAAGCTAATTTCTCGATGATGAGGTGAACAACAGAACAACTTCAGATATCCTGTATCCTCAGTAGAAACTGTGAGACAGTATGTTCGGTCACCCTGCTGACTGATGACATTCATCATCACTATGCGGCGCCGTATTTTCCGTATTTGAACATGCAGTCTGCTCTGAGCGCGCTCAGTGGACTGAATGAGGAAAGTTTGTGGCTCCATACATTTAGATGTGTTGGGATGAGTCTGGGCGTGTCTCTGCTGTCGCTGTAATGTGTAATGGATTCAGTCCACAGGAGGTCGCAGTAATGAGTCGTCTAAAAGCAGCAGCCTGCAGTAATACAGTCACCAACCTCTGATCATCAGCTGTCTGTCTGTCTGTTTCTCCTCTGTTGATCTCAGCCCTGTCGACATACTTTTGATCTGGGTCTGTGTTTCCTCTTAGTTCCAGTGAAGGGAGATCTTAATGCTGCAACTCACAGTGATATTGTAGACCAATGCTTTCTAAACTTTTTAAAGTACTTGGACCCACTGTGATGAGCTGACATACCTCCTTTCTCAAAGAGTTCTTTGGGGAGTTATAGTATAAGGAAAGATGGTTTTGTATAGATTGTCCAGTTGTTGTGGTATATAAATGACATTGATTGAACTGGATTACAAGGCCTCCTTCTTGAGAGGATCTCCTGACATCCCCAGCTGCAAATGTCTCCATGAGTGTATATATATTTTTTATATATATATATTTTTGGAGTATCCTGGTTATGTCTTGTGCGTGTAAACATCAGATTGTGGTTTCAGAGACTTGGATAAGCTAGAAGAAACCAGGATACTGTGTTCTTTGTAGGTAGAGAAAAATGTGGCTGAAAAATCAAGACCCAACGGCAGAAGGACGATCAGAAACCTGCATAGTGTTCATGTATCTAGTAAACAGGGAGATGAATAAGGTTTTCCAGGTTTCTAATGTTCCATGTAAACCTCATATCCTAAATAGGATAAATCAAAAACAGGATGAGACTCAAAGCCAGGACACTAAGGTATCTGCACTAAGCCACATTCATGTGGAATCTTCTTTGCAGAGTGATTTCTACATAACAGTTGACCACATTCACAGTCTTTTTTTTCACTGTGAAAATACTCCACAGCTGTGGTTGTTTTTTTAATATAATCCACATATTTGATTTTTTTTTTCGGATGCCCTTCCTGATGAAATTCTCCCCATTTGTCCAGGCTTGGGACCGGCATTAAGAATGCACTGGCTTGTGGATCCCCCAATGGCTGGGTTGTAGCTCGGGATTAAATCACCAACCTTGCAATTAGTGGACGACCTGATCTACCTCCTGAGCTTCAGCCCAGCTACATCAGTAAAATCTAATTGAAGTATCCAAAGTAAAAGTACTCATGTTGCAGTAAAATGTTCCCTGTCTTTTAATATGACTGCTGCATTAATGTGTATGGTGCATTTGATTGCTGTGGATGTTTACGGTTGAGCTCATTTTAACTACTTTTTATACTGTTGGGTAGTTTAATGTACAGCAATGCATCATGGTCTATAAGATCATCATATGTTTGTTTTCCACAGGACAGCAACATAATGAGCTGGAGTCTGAATGGGAGCAAATCACTGCAGCAGGTTCAACATCTGCAGGAAGGACTGAAACCAGCAGAGAGGAGGCTGTTAGAGCAGCACAGTAATGACCAAGGGGTCACAATCCCACGTTACACTGTATTCAGCTGTCCACATAGTTTTGGCCTTGTATCTGTCTGTCTCCAGTTTTCTCGTTAAATAGCAGGAGCAGCTCAGACGGTGTGTCGATGCATCTTATTGCAGAGCTCAGCGGGGGCGCAGGAGGCTCGCTCAGGGGTTAAAGATAAAGAGGAGCGAGTATTAGAGTCAAATGGTCCGTGAACTGAAAGCCTTGTCTGTGAGTGTGAGTGTGTGAGTGTGTGTGTGTCTGTAAGTGTGTGTGAGTGTGTCTGTAAGTGTGTTGAAGAGGCAGGTTTGTCGTCTAATCAAGTGGATAATTTTGGATTTTTTCCAATACTGTTGAACCAAGTTTTAAAAGGACATTTCATCACTTTTTCTGTGGATGTCCAATCAGTGTTGATGGTAAACTTGGTCAATTAAAGCAATAAATTCCTCCGTTTGTGCTATATTGACGCCCGCTGCATTTCTATACTCTGGCTCGAATAAATACGTCTGAATATCAGACAAAACACTGTAAAATGTGTCTTCGTCCATAACATCCTCTGCTCTCATATTTTGGGATGCCATTTTCGCTGTTTGAAACGTAGTTGGTTTGTAGTACAAGCAAAGAGAAGAAGGCAGTTTTGTTCTTGAGCTGCATCTATAGAGCACAACCCTGAAATAGCCTGTGGTTCTAGGGGTATTTAGGTGGTTCTAGGGGTCAATTAGATGGTTGTACTGGTCTTTTAGAAGGTTTTAGTGGTCATTTTGGAAGTTCTAAGGGTCATTTAGGTGGTTTGAGGGGGCCTTTAGGTTGTTCTAGGGGTCATTTAGCAGTCATTCTGGTGGTTCTATGGGTCATTTAGGAGATTTTAGTGGTTATTTAGGTGGTTCTAGGGGACATTTAGGTGGTTTTAGGGGTCATTTAGGAGGTTTTAGTTGTCATTTAGGAAGATTTAGTGGTTATTTTACTTGTTGTAGGGGTCATTTGGTGGTTTTAGTGGTCATTTTGGAGGGTTCTAGGGGTATTTAGGTGTTTCTAGGTGTCATTTAGGAGGTTTTAGTGGTCATTTAGGTGTTTCTGTGGGTCATTTAGGTGGTTTTAGGGGTTATTTAGGAGGTTCTAGGGGTATTTTGGTGGTTTTAGGGGTTATTTAGGAGGTTTAAGTGGTCATTTAGGAGGTTTTAGTGGTCATTTAGGTGTTTCTATGGGTCATTTAGGTGGTTTTAGTGGTCATTTTGGAGGTTCTAGGGGTATTTAAGTGGTCATAGAGCTCATGTAGGAGGTTATGGTGCTCATTTTAGTGGTTTTAGGGGTCACTTATAAGGTTTCAGGGAGCGTTAGATGGCTCTAGTGTTTCTGTGGCTGTTCCCTAAGGAGATTTTCATGGTCAGCAATCATATTTTGAGGAATGCTATTCATCCCTCCAGAGTTAGACATACCAGGAGAATTTATGATAAAGAGATCTGAAGCTGTTCTGCATGCTTGACATGGAACAAAACCTCAATAACACACTGCATGTTGGATTTACTTTCATGCACCTCAGAGATTGCAACAAGAAAATAACAAGATCACTGAGTCCAAGTCTTTATAACTGTATGAAATCACACCATCACAATTAGACCAGCGTTAATAATAAACCAGATTTATTCTTTACACGGTCAGATTTTAACAGAACTTTTCCTGTTTGTATTTATAATTCTCTGCTTCTTTCTCCCCATGTAACACACACACACACACGTTTGTACTTCTATACTTGTGAGGACATTCATTGACATAATGAATCCCCCAACCATGAAAACTAAATGCCTGACCACAACAATTACGCTGACCTGAATCTAAACTTAATTCGAACCTGAACCTTAAAAACGAGTCTTAACCATAATGCATTCCCCAACCTTCTATATTTCTTTCTCTAGTTGCTTTAATGTGTGTGTGAGAAAGAAAAGCCCCATATGGTCCAAAAAACATTAGCAACACACACACACACACACACACACACACACACTGCAGTGGGTCTTAATGCCACTTAAGGCTGTTAGTGTTTCCTGTTGACGTCCAACAACAGGCTCTTCACAAGCCATCATTTTCCACTCTGCAGAGCTCTTTATACTCACAAATAACACACACACACACACACACGCACACATGCACACACACACACACACAGGCAGGTAGCTGAGAGAAACTGAACATTCAGACATTTCACTCTGTGAGAGACTGAGCTGCCAGACATGAGGAGTCACAGGTGGATTTTCAAAAAGAGGGTTTTATTCACACAAACATGAAATAAACAATTTACTAAATATATTTTACAAATAAACCAAAACACCAAAAACAAATATATTAAAGAAATAAACAAAATCTTTAAACCAGAAATCTCAATAATATGACAGGCACTTCCTGTATTTAATATATTTTGCTCCGGCCTGACAAGATATTTATATAATATAATTTATATGAAATAGAAATTAGAACAAATTGAGATAAACTGAACTCTGTACTGAAGTTACTACCAGGAATACTAAATGAGGAGAAAATCAACTATCAATTGTTTAAACTATAAAGAAAACTAAGTTGAGTGCAGGAGGGTTACAGGTATTTATCAGAGTGTGGATGCAGGTGTGGCTATCCACACATTTTTACAAAAAAAATATCTTAACATCTACTAATTTAGTCTCATATTGATCCTCCCTGGGCCCTGCTTCAATAACCAATCATAAAGAGGGTCAATCTGTCCAAATCCAACATGTCACACCAAAAGCACACGTTTGGCATTGTGCAGAGAGAGATAGCTCTAAGCACTACACTGATTTTCCACCAGCTTTTGTGGCCAAAGTTCAACTAAAAGAAACTTTGCAAACAAACACTCTGACCCTCCACAATGCACGTCCAATAACATCAGGTGGACAATATGACAGCAACAGTTTCACAGTGGGCAAGAATGGAGGAAAAGTTAATTTTGTGCATCTCAGAGTTCTGTAACTTTCACTGATCCTACAGCGAAACATCTGCAGCATGGCAGGAAACATCAGCTACTCGGTAAAACATCATCTACAATGTAGAAATACTCTTTAAACAGATAAAAGTTCTGCTTATTCCACTTATATGAAAACTTAAAGGATCCCCAAAATGATTAAGACTCATCCTCTGGAGAGCAGGAACATGCAAAGCAAAGCTCACTTCAGCGTGACCTGTAGCTGTAAGACATCTCACTCTGGACAGAAGGACACACAAACTGATGGACTGAGGTCTCCACTGCAGGACACCGCCTCATGTTCTGCTGGTGTTATGAACTTTCATGGTTCTACAGGCAGTGAACGCAGCATCAGACTGGATGTTTTTGGCGAGTTAGAGGAGAAGCACTCGATGAAATGAGTTTGATCTGTGATAGACAGTGTTGTCAGAAGGTCACTCCACTCTGCAGGAGAAGATGTCTTTTCATTCACACACAAAAGGCTGAAAACATGATGAACTGAAGGAGTCAGAGGCAATAACGGCCATCCCAGGGCCCTCACTCACCAAGGGGCCCTTAAAGGAGCCCATAAGATCACACCCTCCTTAACCTTTTATTTTATTTTATTTCTTATCATTAATGAAAAACCTTTTTTCCTGTGCCTCTCTGGTCTGGTGGCATTGTGGCGTTCCCACAGTGTCGTCTGTCTAGTGCCCCTTGAAGGGGCCCCTGACCTTCGTTTTGCTTTGCTGTTTTGGTGGACTGAAATTTCAATTATTTAAATGTTACATTCATTTTAAAATACTTTGTGAAACAATTCTTTAAAAGTGCTTAATTTAATAATTAAATTAGTTGCATAAATGTTTTTTTTCGGCAGGAACAGTTTCTGAAAGGGAGTATTCTTCCAAAGATGTGGTAAATATACACAGGTAAGACACCCTGCCCAGAGCGAATCACTGAACACAGCAGCTCCATTAAGACAAATGATGTAAATGTCCTGTTGCAAAACATTTCAATAAACAGCAACATCACATTTGTGTGTTTGATGGGTTTTTAAATACTTCAAAATCTCTTTTTTATGTGGTTTTATAATGTATCTCATTGCTCTATGGTGTGACCATATCCATTATTGGACACTCCCCACATCCATAAGTCACATGACCTGATACCCAGCTCATCAGTGTTTGAGTGCCCCATTGTCTGGTGTATGTTTGCATATGATTGGTTTTCTTTTACATTTTTAACCTTTTAAAAATGTTTTCTTTGGAATGTGTTGATGGTGAGTGATGAAACACGTGTTGCTGCAGTTTTTACTTCTTCAGACTTTATTATTATTAATATTAGTCAGAGGATAAGAAGAGTTTAAGATGTGAAACACTGAACATGTTGGACTGAACTCTGCTGCTTTTCAAAGTGACTGAAAACTGCTCAGATCCTTCAGTTTGATCTGAGATGTTCAACACGTTCAGTTGGTGATCACATGCTGTTCTTTAGTTCTGCTGAAACCACTTCCTCAGCCTGCGGTTATGTCAGTCTACTTCATAAAGACATTTGGTTTCTACCATCATAGGACTTGTGTTTATTACACATTAAGTCTGGTGATTTTCTATCATCTTCTTTTAGACAACTAATCTCATGTGCAGATCCAAACCAACGATGCCTGTGCATCTCTAAATACATCCTGACTTCCTGCCTGATGCTCTCAGCTCTAAGCTCATTGGTTCCTGCTGAAGATGAACATCTTCAAAAACACCTCAAAAATATATAAAATCTAGTTTAGAATTCAGCTGCTAGACTTTAAAGACACCACATCATACCTGTCCCAGCATCAAGGCCCTGACTTCATATATGTTTTAGAACGTATTTTAAAATGTAATTACTACTTTTAAAACACAACAGACTGGCCCCAGAGTATATAATAAATCTCATAACAAAAGGCATGAAAGATGTATTCAGATCCTTTACTTAAGTTAAAGTATGTAAGATCAGAAAAATGTACTTAAAGTATCGAAGGTAAAAGTCTTCATGTTGCAGTAAAATGTTCCTGTCAGTGTTTTATTATACCTGATGTTTCTGGATTAATATTCTTGCTGCATTAATGTTGCATTTTACTGCTGTAGATGTTTAAGACTGAGCTCATTTTAACTCCTTTATATCCTGTTGTGTAGCTTAATCTAGAGCAATGCATCTTGGTCTATAAGATCATCACGTGTTTGTAGCGTCGCCTTTGTGACGATGCATTTTCCAGCTGATCCAAGAGGGTTTGAAAGAGTTTATTAAGCTTCAGAAGGAGGAGAATTTCACAAACATCAAACTACTAAATAAACATCAAAATAACATCACTGTCAGCAGCTCAGAGGAAGATTTTTAGAGGAGTTTTCCTTTAAGTCCTAAATAACTAACTGAGATATTTTTACAGATAAAGAGACAACCAGCTTTCAGTTTCTATCAGCACCATCAGGTGCATGAACCATCTGACACCACCTGCCAGGTGTGTGTGTGTGAGTGTGTGTGTGTGTGTGTGTGTGTGTGTGTGTGTGTGTTGTCTGACAGGTCATCTGATGTCATCAGAGGTCACAGTGAGGTCACGGGGTCACTGCAGGTTATCAGTGATCCTCCATGTTAAAGTGAGAGCTCTCAGTTTAACAGTTGTCTCAGTTTCTTCTGTTTTACTTATTTGTTCAGTAATTTCTTTTGCTCTACAGCTCTTATAGTTACTGAAATGTGCTTCATATTAAGGTGAAATCACCAACTGGGAAATGCAGCCTAATGCCCTGGGGCCCGAAAACCTCAGGGGCCAGGAAGGTCACTGGTTCACTGTGGAAAGTTTGTGGTAATTTGATTTAATTGCAAACAATAAGCATGTCCTGAGCAGCTGCTTGCAACTTGGCCTGGTAATAATAGTAATATTGATTCTATTTTTATATCATCTTTCTTAACAAGGTTACGTGAAAGAAACCACAAAAAGAACAACAACACAAAGTAAAAGCGTGAGTAAAAACCTCAGATAATAGAAGCACCAATTAAATGACAATAAAAAGACATAAAATTAGGAAAATAAAAATACATTCAAGCACATAAAAAGGTCACCTAACAAAAGGCTTTTAACAAGGATTCAAAAGCACACACACCTGAGACCCTCAGGCAGGTGATTCCCTGACTTCAGAGGCTCGGTCACTCGTTCAGATGAAGATAAAGCCGGCAGAACCACGGAGTCAAAGGTCTTCGATACAAGAAGCAAAATAGGAGTAAAGGCACCGGTATGAGACGTGGTCGGACAACATGTTGTACAAACTAGTTCTTCTCTAACTTAATCTGACCTTCAGGTCTTACTTCCTGGATCGGGTTCAAAGCTGTGTAGCTAAACCACGAGATGGTGGTTTAAAGCTGGTCAGTGGGCAGTAAAGCTTTCTTGAATTATTTTGTGTCTCCTCATCTTAGAGTTGCAGTAATTAGTTGATCAATCCGTCAACAGAAAAATAAACAGCAACTATTTTCAAAATCAATTAATCGTTAAAGTCAGATTCTCATTTCTGAGGATTTTCTCTAATGTCTCTGTAAACTAAATATCTTTGAACTGTTGGTCGGACAAAACAACATTTACATATGTCACCTTAAGTAATGCATCTCCTGACATTTTATTGGCCATATGATTAATCAATAAATCATGAAAATAATTAATAGATAATTAAAATAATCATTAGTTGCAGCCCTACTTACACAGATACTTCATTTATTTCACAGTACACAGTGTACGCAGTATAGAATCAGTATACAGCTTTAAAACCTTCTTCTATATCAACTTTACAGCCAAACACACAGAGGTCAAAGGTCAGAGGTCACGGAAACGACCATCACCCTGACCTCAGAGAGAGCAGAGGGGTTTCTGACCGGCATCAGCTGATTTAAACTCTGATCAATCAGACCCATCAAACTCTCCCTCCTCCTCTTCCTCTTCTTCTTCTTCTTCTTCTGAAAGTTCACTCCGCTCTCCACCTGTGGAGCTGGTCGACGCACGTGACTGAACGCGGAAGCGGAAACAGAGCAGCGAGCTGCCAACAGCTGAGCAGCGGCGGAGATGTTTTATAAACAGGACGAGCCACTCTGCGGGAAAAACGCCTCCAAACAGCCGCCCCGCAAAAAAACCCTCACCTGAAATTAAATACAGGAAGTGCAATGTTATACTCTCAGCGGATATCAGAAATAATAGGAGTGGTACCTATTTCACCTTTGTCACCATATATCATACTGTTATCATGGTGACTGGTAGAAAACTAAAACCTGTTTTCAGGTTATTGAAGTGCACAAAAAACAAATTACATAAGTATAATTTACCTAAAACTACGTGTTTAAACTCCTGATTGGATTTCAGTAGTTTATTTGTTCTCATTTAATGTAATGAACGTAATTATTTATAAGTTTAAGTTGTTTTCGGGGGGAGAAAACTCTTGCTACATTGTTATATTTTCTTGACAAAATGAATGATTTCGTCTTCTGTTGATGTTGCAACGGATGAACGTTTATTTGTCTTGGTCACAAACGGCTGAACAATAAAGTTTTATTTAAGAGAAAAAAAACTCGCTTATCAAAATGTCTACGTGGGGAAAATAAACCGTTTGCGTACAGACGTTAAAAACACCAAGAATCTGTGTGTAATTAATCCACCTCACATTAGCGCTACTTTTTTTTAATAAATATTTCTTCTGAGTAAAAATAAAAATAAAAAATAATAAAATGTCGTCTTCAGTTAATCTACTTCCTCCCGGTTTCATAAAACGCCTCGCGAGTGAGCCCTCGCGCCTCTAACCGCTCTCTGACGTCAGCTTCAGCTCAGTTAGCAGCTCGAGCTAATCCGGCTAACAGCTAACAGCTAACGGCTAACGAGTGGCGCTATGATGGCGGAGCTGGTGCAGGGACAGGCCTCGATGAACCAGCCGGGGCTGAAGTCAGACGGCCTGGCCGACGTTTTACAGAGGGCCCGGCAGGTAACAACTCCGCGGGGGTTCGGCACACATCCGCTCGGGGCCGAACCGGGCCGTTTAGATCGAGCCAAAGCACTTTTATTCGGATTCGCCCGTGTTGTGCTGCCGCTGCTCCCAACTTATGCGCTCCGTCAACACACACACACACACACACACACACACACACGGGGGCATGCTAACTAGCTCCGGAGAAAGCGCCTCGGAGTGGGACTTGTGGCCGGTTTTGCACACTTTGTCCGAGCTGACACGCTCCGGGAGTTAGTTTAGGGGGAGTTTGTGGAGCTGTCACCCGGAGGGGGAGCGCGGTGGGACCGGGTTAGTGTGGGGGGAGGGAGGGAGAGTGTGAGAGAGAGAGCAGGACAGAAGTTTGGCCACACGTGTCACTGAGGCAGACAACCTGTTGGGCTGCGAGACAGAAACACGGTCAAAAAACAGCCAGGAGGGCGAGCAAGCCAACACTTTTTACTTTGCTTTAGTGGCCCACAAACTGTCCTAAACAGGCCGGGGGGAGTGCAGTGAAACGAGGGTGTTCATACTGTGTTAAAGGCTCATCCGCTTTCCAGCAGTTAATATGAGAGTTGGACCCCCCCTCCTCCTCCTCCCTCTCCCCTTATAGGCTGCTGTTTACTGTAAGTTGGTTAGAAACTAGGCTGGCGTTATGCAACAGTCTCAGAGCCATATACAGCCGTGTGGAGGTGTGTCTGCTTCCTATAGAGAGACAGACAGGTAGTCAGACAGACAGACGGACAGGACATTAAACCTCCTCTGTGTGTTTGAGTGGGAGCCACTAGGATGTCTCTGTGTGTGCAGATACTGGTCTGATAGACTGGACTTAGCTCAGAGGTGATAGTTTGTTACATGCAGGTGTGTTGGTGTCTCTCACAGTGGGATATTATTTAAACTGAAATATTTCTGTATCTTACAGACGCGCTGCAGTTCCTCACAGTGCTGCAGCCTGTCGCTGGCAGGCCCGAGTTACCACCAGCTGCACGGGTTCACACACTAACTGATCAAACATTAAGACTAGATTACATTACCAATTTCTGTAAATTCCTTTTAATATGACGCTTTGTTTGACTTTAATTTACTAACAATTCGACGTTTTGGGAAATAGCCTTAGTGGACGTTTGGACAGAAATCGGCCCTGTGCTAAAACAACGCAGGGAGCGAGGGGTGAGACATGAAATGCAATCCAGGAAGTCCAGTTTCAGTAGCAGATCAGTGAATTTGAAGGTTTATCAGGAACCAAAACTCTGCACAGAGGTTCATTATACTTTTAGGATTTTACAACTCCGGAAAGTTATCACAGCGGCAATTATTTTATCTTTCGTCACCGCGATTTTCACGTCCAAAAGTCCTCAACTCCATTCAAATAAATGAAAGGGCTGCACGTGGTGGTTCTAAATCTCTTTCTTTAGGTCCAGATGGAAATCAGTCTCCTGTCTGTGTGTTCACTACAGCCAGGGTGTGGTTAGCCTAGCTTAGCATAAAGACTGGAAGCAGGGGGAAACAGCTAGCCTGGCCCTGTCCACAGCTGTCAAATACACCTACCAACAGCTCTGAACCTGAGCAGACACTGTTAACCTAAACATCGCGTCAACTCGCACTAAACGTTTTTCTGTCACCGTTCAGTCTGAGTCGAGGGCCAACGTGTAAAATACTCCGCCGATATCAAAACAAGTTCACTACAGATAATGATGGGTCTTCTGAGAGCAGCCATGTTGGAATCAGATCTCTGAACTGCTCAAACTGCAGACAAACAAAATGTCCGACCTGACAGAAATCCTCTGATTGACAGATCATTGATCGTTCAGACTGTTAATCAGGTGTTGTGATCACATCAAAGTAAACATCAAATGACAACCAATCAGGTGGAAATTTGTCCCAATTGTGAAATTTGTCCGACGCTAACATGTAGCATTTCATTATTTAACGAGGGAGTTATGTGCTCGGACTATTTCTTGTTGTATCCATCCGCCCAGTACCTCTGTGCCTGCAGCTGTAGCGTGGGTTGACAGATTCGGACGGAGAGCTCAGGATTTGGGTTTTGGTCTGAATTATTTATTTGCATTAGAAATTTTATACGTGAACACATTTCTGTATGTTTCTGATTTTGTGGCATATTTTGTGTCGTCTGTCTTCTGTCACTGTTGCCTTACGTTGTCAGGACTCTCTTGAAAAAGACATTTTTAATCTCATTGAGGTTTTCCTGGTTACATAAAAATTAAATTAAAAGATAGATTAGTGATAGGTAGCCCCGCTATTTTAGCTATAGCTTCATATTATGTATGGATAGAATAACAGACATTTGAGTGACAGTAATAAATAATATTTTGAAACTGTCTGTAAATTGGTAATCCACATTTGAGCTGAAACAACCAACTGACAGACCTTTTTCACAGCAGACATTTTGACTAATAATAACATTAAGAAACGTGAATGGGAGTTGTAGTTGTTGGAGGCGATATCCTGATCTAGTTTTTTTTGGGCTTCAATCCCAGTCGCTGAGTCCCTTTGAACCGAGTATTTGCCGATTCCATGTCCAATTGGATACTTAGGTTTACCCAATTGTTGATTAAATGTGTATCTGACACACTGAAATAACAGTTGTAGAGACTAAATCTGACTTGTTTTTTTTCACAAGCTAATTGATTGAAATACTGAGGGTCCTGATTAAAAATATTATGTGTTTAAAGCTTCAATAATAGGTTTATTTTAATTGATACATTAAAAAATGCCCAGACCAGGGCATACACAATAAACATAAACATAAACACTTCCTGTATGATCGCAAAGTTTATCTTTACTGTAAATCAGTCGCCTCAGATGTGGCATAATTTGCATTTCTTGCTTATGTAACATTTCTGTAAACCATCAGAGCAGGTAGCACTACATAAAGAACACGCCTTGAAATTTTCCATGTTCTTCGGAGGCAGACCATTACATTAATAAAATAATAATACATAAATAATTAGTGATCAATTAAACAATCATTTTTTAGATTTTTCTATAAACTGTTAAAGAATAGTGAAAAAAAATTCCTCATCACAACTTCCTAGAGCCCAAGATGAACAGAAACTGTTGCATTTTGCCTGGAAAAATAAAAAAATAATCATCAAAATAGCAGCCAATTATTTTTCGATTGACTGATCGTTTCAGCCCAAGCCTCTGCTAACTTCAGAGACATTATGATATTTTTAAGAAATCTAATATTAATTTTATTAAGCTCCAGAGAAAACGAGCCGTGGAGCTTCAACCAGGCTCAAACCAGCATCAGTAACTACACTGGTAATGAGATGAGACACATCAGCACCTGATTCAGTTCAGCAGGTGATTGATCGATTGATACGTTGACTTCATCCATTAATCAAAGCAGCACGTTACGATTGTCACTTGTTGATAGTTTATGGAGAAACTGGGGACACTGCTAATTCTAATACGGTATGAGTCGAGATCTGAAGATCTTTCACTTTAGTTAATCCTGCAGACCTGTCGTGTCAGTCCTATTGTTAAAGCAGTAATCTGAGTCATGTCGTCAGACTTTGGCTGCAGACGCTGTGAACAGGTGTGACCAGGTGTAGCAATGATTCAGTACAGGGTGTCCTTTGTGAATGTTTGTGAGAGCTGCAGATTCCTCCACTGGTCTTTCTGCTGCTCTTTTATCTTCTCTTTATCATGAAGACGCTCAAGGTTACCTCCGTGTGTGTGTGTGTGTGTGTGTGTGTGTGTGTGTGTGTGTGTGTGTGTGTGTGTTGGCAGAGTTTTGCTGTGTTCTCAGTCAAGGTGAGGTCAGCTAACAGCTATAAGCTAATAACTGTGAATGAGCTGTAGTGCTGTTGACTCAGTAAATGTGCAATCAGACGAGAAATCTCTAAACGACTCTGAAAAACCCCGGCGACATATCTGACTGAAAACACCAAGGCGACGTGACGCTAATATCTATAGCTGTTCTTCAGAGTAAAATCCACCTAATTTATGTATCTTTGACACATTAGATTGTTACATTAATTTTGCTGCACTTGAGGGAGCAGGTGAGCTTCACTTTTAAATAGGTCTACAGATATTTTTACCAGCAGCATAACCACTCAACACTTGACGTGCACAATTTCCGCTGGATTCAGCTGCATCAGTTCCGACGCCGCTGCGAGAGAGGATCTGCTGCCTCTCAACCAGCTGCAGATGTCCACGGGACTCTTGATCAGAGCAGTTCAACAGGCTTTTCTCATCAAGGCTGTTCCAGGATAAGCGCGAAGCTAAAGCTGGAATTTTACGTCCATGTTAAGGGGCTATGGCGGCTACGTTCGTAGCTGACGTGAAGAAGAAACGTGGGGACTGTAACAACTGTGACTGGGTGCTTGTGTGTTCGCGACGTGTTTCTGATAGCGTTACAGTTTGTTGAGAGTGAACATTAAAAAAGTTAAAGACTCTCAGTAGTCTAACAAAGCAAATGCACTGCACTCTGTCTGCTCGCCGGGATCACCGCTCTGTATGAATTAACATAAAAACAGCAGTTACACATCCTTCGTCTCCTGTTCAGTAATGAGACACAGCCGAATAATAAGTTACCTGGATGTAACTCCAGTTCTATAAATTCATGTGTGTAGCTCACCATCACTCTGTATCACAAAGTAAATGAATGTGGACACAGTTCCTGTGGCGTAGCTTTATAAAACACAATACGGCGTCGGGCGTGATATTAACGGGTGAAATCTGATGTTCAACAATAACTCAATATATGCCGTTGGTACCTAAAACGGGACTTCCGTCAAGCATCCATTAAAATATCCCCGGACTGGCCCAATACCAGACTGATGATCTGCTCAGGACATCTCTAGTATTTATTGTTCCTGTCCCTCACGCAGTTTCTTTTAAACGTGTCTAACAGACTGAACATGTGCAGTCTGCTTACTCCAACACAACCCAAAACACGGAACCTTATTAGGAAGCTTCCTGGTTCAGGAGCGAGGAGGGAGGAAGAAAACACTCTTAGCGGCAGCTACAGTTGATTCAGACATGCAGATCATGGGCTCTGCTGGAATATCAACAACACAATTCACTCCGACAGTATGAACAGAACCACCATGTTGCCTTCAGTTTCATCTTGTCAGAAAAACTTTATATGACTTCAGGAAACTTGTGTTTCACTTTTGTTTACATGGTTTGAATAGCTGGTTCTCCCATTTAAAACACTGACTGACTGCTTGTACAGGTTGGTTTCACACTCGTACTGCAGTCTGAAAACATTTTCATGCCTTGGGCAGTACTCAGAGTAATCGAGTCAAATGACTCTGACTAAATCAAATTTTTGAAAAGCATTTATTTCTGTAATAATGAACTGTTAACTCTTTGTCGTTAATCTTAAATGGCATTACATTGTGTGAAGGTTTTGGCTTTGGACTTGATTTGGGACTTGTTGTCCACAACTCAGAACTTGACTTGGAACTGTTTGTCTTGACCTCAGACTTAATGTGGATCCTGTTGGTCTTGACTCTGGACAAAATCTGTTGTTATTTAGGACAATATTTCAGACCTGTTAGTCTCGTCGTGGGATTTTACTTAAAACTTGTCCGGGACTCGTTGGTCTTGACTTGAAACGGGACTTGGACTTAGACTGGTTGGCCCTGATGTTGACTTAACTGCTGGTCTCCACTCGGGACGTCCCGCCACTTACTGTTAACTCTGTTGCTACTAGATAATTATTTGTTTGCACTAAGCTTCTCCAGCCAGGAGTTGATCTGTTTTAATATCCAGATGTTACAGCTGTTTCTTTCTTTCTGTGTGTCTGTCAGATGGTGGGAAAGATGGGCGGAGAAGCCATGTCCCACCTCAACAGCTCCTCAGGAAGTGTCGAGCCCTCGCTGTACTACCCCGGCCAGAAACGACCAGGAGAGGACGGAGGTGAGGAGGAGGAGAGAATGGGGGCTCAGGGGCAGGAAGGAGGAAAACAATTCATTCATGAAATACCATTTAATGTGTCAATTAACCGTGAAACAAAACCTGTGATTTCCCATTTAGAAATTATTTAATTTATCAATGGAGACATGTATAATATTGATAAACACTTCTTCATTCACATGTTGCAAAGTGTTAAAGAAAACTGGTTTTATAACTTCATGTTCAAACCTTTCATGTTGGAGCAGGTTAAACCTGAGCTAGATCTTTTTCTCACCTGATCTACAATCCTTTAAATTGATCAGGAACCAGACCAACAATCTTGAACCTGAACAAGAACCTTACACGTGATCTAAAACCTTCAATCTGAGCTAGATCTTCTTTTCATCTGGTTTAAACCCCTCCAGCTGAGCCAGAACCTTTAACCTGACCTAGAACCTTTTTTAACCTTACCTCCAACTGTTGACCTGAGGAGAATGTTTTCTGTTGAGTTAAACATTTCACCTGCCCTTCTGAACCTTCTACTAAACCAAGAACCTTTAACCTGAGCTAGAATCCTTCACTTAATCTAAAACGTGCTACTTTACCGAGAACCTTGTAGCTGATCTACAAGCTTTTACACGACCAAGAACCTTTTAGCCTGAGCCTAATTTTTCCACCTGATTTTGTACCTGCTACCTGTTGTAGAAGGTTTTCACCTGAGTTAGACACTCCCTCCTGACCTAGAACCTTTTTAACCGTACCTACAACTATTGACCTGAGCTAGAACACTTCACCTTATCTAGAACCTTTAACTTGAGGTAAAAACTAGTGTCCAGGTGTTTTTATGAAATTACATAGCTTTTTTTTTTTTTAAACATGAAGCTATGTATTTATGAGTTGTTTTTAAAACATTTCTAACATCTTCAGTTGGAACCGATTTTGCTTGGAGCCAAGAGCCCCATACAGAAAGTCAAAAAGTATTGAGAGACGGACTAACATACTGTTGGTTTTGGTCTTTTTGTGGGATTTGTTGACAATATCAAAAACAGAGCAATGCCAGCCTGGTTCTTACTTGTAATGCTGCAGCAGATTGAAAATAGGTCCATGTCCTGTTTCTTCTCTTATTTGTTGCGTCGCAGGAACGCATCCATCCAGTCAGACTCACTGTTAGTTTTGGTCGGCAGCTCCATCAGATCACTTATACTGAAGCAAAAAATACATTCATGTCTAATCTCCGTTTCTGTCTCTCAGTAGGTAACCAGCTAGCAGCCATGGGGCATCAAAGGTAAGACCAGCAGTGCATATTGATTAAACACACACACACAGCAGGGCAGCACTGATAATGACGTGTGTTCAGAATCATACTCTTGTTTGCAAATAGACATCAGTGCTAGTGTCGGGGTGTAACAGTAGATAAGTGTTTATAGATCTGTCCTCCTACAGTCATAATCATAAACATAATCACTTATTGACACACACACTCACTGTGGTTGTGGGTTTTCTGTGTGAACAGGATTTTAATGTGTGTGTGTGTGTGTGTGTGTGTGTGTGTGTGTGTGTGTGTGTGTGTGTGTGTGTTGCAGCAGGGTAATCACAGAGGATTACAAGGTCCCCGACAGGATGGTGGGCTTCAGTGAGTATGACCTCCGATCTTTCAGTCCTCCTGCTGAAGGCTCCGTCGTCCAATGAGATCTTTGTTGTTTAGAGCAGCTGAAGTCTGTCAACACTATGTTACATTTAATCTAGAACCTGCCCTAGAACTGTTAACTTTTAATCTGATGTAATCTGACTCACTTCGGTTAAAACCTTCAACCTGATCTGAAGCCCCTGGCCCGCGCTAGAACCTTTTAACCTTGCCTAGAGCCCTTATCCAGAGCTACAGCCTTTCCACCTGACTTAATACCACTTCACATGACCCACAATCTCACATATGACCTCAAACTTTTAACCTGAGCTACAGTCTTGCAAGCTGTACGAGAGCCTTTACTTTGACCTCAAAACTTTCACCTATCCTTGATTTATACCTGAGCTAGAACTTGGTCAATTGACCGAGAACCTTCCCTCAACTGAGCAATTTTTTCACTTGAGGTGGAACATTTTTACTCAATTTGGAACCATTTCACCGAGCTACTTTACCCAGAACCTTCCTCCTGACCTATATTCCAACCTGACTTAAAGATAGCAAAAAGTCCATCCATAACATTGACGTAACATGTCTCGTCTCTCTCCAGTTATTGGTAGAGGAGGAGAACAGATCACCAGGATCCAGCTGGAGTCCGGCTGCAAGATCCAGATTGCTGCTGGTGAGACTGATTATTTACATTCTTCACAAGGTCTTCCTGAGGTTATTCCATCCATGTTTTGCTGTAGTAACGCTGCTCATTTGGATGTGGATGTTAATTCATTTGTTTGTGTGTGTGTGTGTGTGTGTGTGTAGACAGTGGAGGTCTGATGGAGCGGCCATGTTCCCTGACTGGTACTCCAGAGAGCATCGAGTGAGTTTCTAAATATCCACCTTTACCTCCTCTGATGATGTCACCTTCTCGCCTCCACCTGCTTCTCACCTCCTTGTGTGTTTGTGTGTGTGTGTGTGTGTTTTTACAGGCAGGCGAAGCGGCTGCTGGTCCAGATCGTGGATCGCTGTAGAAACGGTCCTGGTTTCCATGGTGATGGGGAGGGTGGGGCTTCTGTGCAGGAGATGCTGATCCCGGCCAGTAAGGTGGGGCTGGTGATTGGCCGAGGAGGAGACACCATCAAACAGCTGCAGGTAGATTAAATTGACAGTTTTTGTCGGTAGAACTGCACCTACTGCTGGGCGTTATGACCATATGAGTTGCTGAGGTATCAAACCTGTCAATATTTCTGATATATGTTGGTGTGTTTGTGTGTGTCTCAGGAGCGAGCAGGTGTGAAGATGATGATGATCCAGGACGGTCCAATGCCAACAGGAGCCGACAAACCTCTCCGCATCTCTGGAGATCCGTACAAAGTGCAGGTAAAAACCCACGTTTGTACTCCTCCCTCAAACCAAACAGGGTGTCTTGACTGAACATGTGAGACTGTGGGGCTGGTGACCAGAGAGAGCGCACAGGAGTTTACTTTAACTTTGTTCTATTGTTAACTGATGGCTTTAGATCAGTATCAGAGTTGTGTTGAGGTACTGCTGATGTAGTACAAACAGAAACAGCCACAGTGAGCTTTTAGGTGAAGAGCTGCACACATTCAAAACATACATCTGACACGGACTCTGACATCTGTTTCCCTCCTCTCCTTTTCCTCCTGCAGGCAGCAAGGGAGTTGGTGTTGGAGGTGATCAGGGAGAAGGACGGAGATTTCAGGTCAGGACGCAACGACTTCAGCGCCCGACTGGGAGGAACCAACTTGGATGTACGACACAAACAAACAAACAAACAAACACTGTTGGCATTTGTTAGCAATTTGCATTTATGAACTCCCCCTAAATCACTATTTAAAAGATACATTCATGTCTAGTCTGTCCCTCTGCAGGTGCCAGTTCCCAGGTTTGCTGTTGGCATCGTGATTGGCAGGAATGGAGAAATGATAAAGAAGATCCAGAATGATGCCGGGGTCCGAATCCAATTTAAAGCAGGTCTGTTTACGCTAGTATATCCAGATAATGCAGGTCTGTTTGCAACACTATAATCTTGTTCAAACTAGTCTGTTTACACCATGATAAACTACATTAAATTGGTCCATTTAGGATAATATAATCCAGTTTAAAACTCTAACCTAGATTAACCAGATTTAATCAAACCAGATTTAGTCTTTTTTTTTTTTTTTATTACACCAGTAATACAGTTTACAACTGGTCTGTTTACACCAGCATAATCCAGGTTATAAATAGTGTGTTAACAATTATCCAGTTCAGTCAATTTACACCAGTGTAATCCATATTAAAGTAGGTACACCAATCCAATCCAAATTTGGGTGGATTATACTATCATAAATCAGACAAATTTTAAACTGGATTGTATTGGCGTAAACAGTTTGAGATTTGTCTGATATACGTCAGTATAATACCAGTATAAACAGGTCTGTTTAAATCATTATAATCCAGTTCATTATAATAAAGTCCATTTTCACATGTAATCTAGTGTAAACTTGTCTTATTTCTGTACATCATTGTAATCCAGTTTAAAACTAGTCTGTTTACACCAGTATAATTCAGATTAAAGAGTGTTGATCCAACCACCTTTTGACCTCTGACCTCCCTGTCTCCCCTACAGATGATGGCATCAGTCCAGAGCGTGTTGCCATGGTGATGGGTCAGCCAGACCGCTGCCAGCATGCTATCCACCTCATCAATGAGCTCATCCAGACCGCACAGGTAACACACACACACACACACACACACACACACACACACACACACACACACACACAGAGGGGAGTTTACTCTGAGCCCTGATGGCGTCCGTAGTACTCTCTTCATTGTGTGTTTGTTTTGTAGGAGCGTGATGGTTTTGGCTCTGCCCTGCGGGGTGGGAGGGTCAGAGGTCGTGGTGACTGGACTATGGGCTCTCCTGGTCCCCTACAGGAAGTGACCTACACCATCCCTGCTGACAAGTGTGGCCTGGTCATCGGCAAAGGTAGGAGAATAAATCTGACCGCTTCACCATGATTAGAAAATGGGAAGTATTGGGAAGTATTCACACCGTCGTCTGGGTGTTTGAAGTGGTGTCTGTTTGGGAATATTCAGCTGTGTTACCACCTGTGACAGCAGCCCTGCAAACAAATTTCTGAAACCTGAAACCGGAGAGTTTATCATGTTATGAGCATTAACGTGTGAAGAGGTATGTGTGTGGCAGAAATCAGGCTGGATGGGCTGCGGATCACTGCTCAGAAAAGCATTATGGACGGCAACATCATGATTTACACGGAAACATGGCTACTGTCTAAAGCAAGAAACAACCTTAAGAATCCTAATTTGAACTAGCTACCCTGACCTCAGTGCTGTGATAAAGGCAGAGTAAAATATCCGGTGGTATTAATAAGCAGGCAGGTCACTTACTGAGAAAGAATTCCTTGTGCTGTAAATCAACCCTTAATTTTTCCAGGAAGAATCGTTCCCAGTGGCAGACAGAATTGCAAAGTGAAAGCGAAGCTTATAGGGAACCAAAGTAAATGCAGATGGTGTCATTATTCTAAAGCCATTACACTGTGTAATCAACATTTACTTCATAATGAGGAATTAAAGAAGAAAGTTGTCTATTGCCACTTAAAAAGGGGAAAAAAAGAAAAAATCCCATGACGAACAACAACAAACGTTTTAGGATGAAAGCTCCATCAGCGCCATTCACTCTCTATTTAAAAACCTCTTAAAAACATCAACCATTCACTTGTGTGTGTGTGTGTGTGTGTGTGTGTGTGTGATGAAGGTCAAGAGGGTCGAGCAGCAGCTTCCAAGTAAAAAGCAACAGAAAAAAGAAATGTCAAGTACCCAATGTTTAGACACCATATGGTCTGTGTGTGTGTGTGTGTGTGTGTGTGTGTGTGTGTGTGTGTGTGTGTGTGTGTCAGCGTCTGGTGGTCTATTGTCTGTCAGGACTTTCTATTGGACAACACTAATGAATGTCCTACTGTCTATACACACACACACACACACACACACACACACACACACACACACACACACACACACACTTAAGCCTGCTCACAGTAGCTTCAGAAGTGTCATTAAACCAAATTATTTTTTATTTGACGGCATCAAAGTTAAAAAATTAAGATGAATAAAGATTACATGACATATATTTGAATTAGGGCTGCAAGTAAGAATTGGTTTAACGATTAATTTTGACTCGTCAGCTAATTATTTATAATTAATTATATCAGGAAAAAAAGATGTAAAACTGCTCGTTCAGTCTAAACAGAGATTCAGTTTACAGTCATTGCACAGAAGAAACCAATTATAGATAAAATAATCCTTCGTTGATCCTCAGAGGGGAGATTCGGATGTTGCAGCAGTATACGGACAGAAATAAGTACAGATAAATATAGAAAGTTAAAAATAAGAATAGAAATAAAAGTAGAAACTATACAAGAGCATTTAAACTAAAAATGACAAGGCAAGCAGTACACGTTACAGCGAGTACCTGCGACTAGTGTTGACCTTAATATAATACTGCAGTACTGTCTGAAGCGAAGGGACATAGTGGTGTGATTCAGTATCAGCAAAGTACAGAACGTGTAAGAGTAATATGATACCATCTACTATAACTATGTACACCGGAATAATATATGATATGATTTATTTAATGATACTTGGTGTTTGTATTCATATAGAAATATACTATATAATGAAATGAAACAGTATATAATATAGTATAGAATGATATAGTATGGTGAGTATAATAGGTGAATGTTGTTATATAGTAGTGCAGAAATGTGGCAGAGAATATAGAATAGCATGACAGTATAATATATAATAAATATAGTTAATCTGTAGCAAAATACAATAAATATCATGAGGGGCAGTAGTTGCAAATTAATTCAAACCATTAGTAGGAAACTTTTCATCAATAAATTGACTAATTGTTTCAGCTGTAATTTGAATATATCAATATAACAAAACAAAGGAAAAAAATGAGGCTAAAACACGTTAAATATTAATATAACATATTATAAATTGAAAGCAGTCACAACTTGATACGTTTAATGTTGCATTGCAGCTGAAAATAAAACATTGAACCTCTAAACCTGGTAAGATTACATAAAAACACAATAAATGCCAGATGAAGTCTGAACAATATGGAGATTTATTCAGAGGGCAAAAACATTCAGACTCACTCACACGCTCGCTCGCCTTCTTTTCACCTCATAAAAGGTCTATTAATGGTCTCCTCATTTGGTTAACAAAGAGTTAATGACCTCAGGATATTCTGCTGACCTGCAGGAGGAGGAGGAGGAGGAGGAGGAGGGTTGTTGTACTGGGTACAGACTCACTGGTTCAACCAACACCTTGCTCAACTTCAAATCATTGTTTACTTCGTAGTGGAAAAAAGGTCCTGGATCACACTGACTGATTTACAGCCTTTAAACTCACTTTTCTTCACAACTGTGTCTTCATCAGAGTCAAAATAGACAAAAACAGAAGACAAACGCAATGTAGTCAACCAAGAACCGGTGTACACTGGATAATTGATCGAAGGGTGGGAGATTCCACAGCCTGTACACGATAATCACATCAGAAACACAACAACACAGACTGTCATGTTTCCTCTATTACACCTGATGGATGCACTACTTGTACTTTTTGTACTTATATACAGTTTGTTCTTTTGTTTCTGAAACTGTCCTCGGGGTCATCATCTTTTAGATGAGACATTTTGTCGTGCAGTTCAGAGTGGCGCACTTTAAGTGTGAAATACAATTTTAACTCCATGCAAATAATGTGATTATTAAAACATAAAAATAAAAGACTGGAGAAAAAATTATAAATATAAGTCAAAAACCTGTCACAGTAATGGTAGACTTTATATCACAATACAGTAATTGTTGTTTAGACGCCTCCTGCTCTGTATTTACAATTTTTTACTCTTCTGCGGCAGTTGGTAAACCAGTTTAGAGGTGCATTACCGCCACCAACTGTCACTGCACGTCACGGGAGGACGTGGTAACCTGTCCTGCGAGGCAGCTGGATTCACGAAAATCGAGCACTGATTTGATACGTAACCTTCCCCGAATATAAAGCAGAGACACTAAGGGATAGCTCCCGCAGTGGAAATGGTATTGCCAAATCTCAACCGGTGGACATTTGTACCGTGACATAGGCTGAACCCTAAATTGCATTAAACAATCGGCTTGTTTGACCCACGAGTCCACACGAGTGTTTTCGGTGTCTCTGCGACCTTAAGTTATCCTCAAAAGACAGAAAAGTGTCTCTTCACTTGTCCACATTATAAAGATGAATTCCAGTGATTTTCCACATTGGTGTGCGTTTCCAGGTGTTTATACTACTTTAAAACATACGCAGTAGTACTCAAAGTCTTTAGTGTCTCCAGAGGGAGCTGTGTGAAGTCTGTTAACTGTCAGAATCAGAATAAGATTTATTGTCCATCATGAGTTCATCGTAAATCTGTGGTGCACTCTTTTTTTTTTTTTTTCTCACAGTAATGATGAGACAATAACTTATAGGGATCTGTTGGCGTCAAGTGAAGTTCCTCATAAACTTAAAAAATATTGTTTACGTTAGCAGCTGCAGCTTCAGTGCTGCGTCCATGTCACACAGGATGCGTTCAGGCACAGTATTGAGCGTAGGTCGCTCGTAGCCCAACACGCAGTCACTGTAGCTATGGAAGAAGATAGACATGAAGTGTAAAGATATGGAGTCGCTCAGTGGTCAACATGCTGCTATAATGCTTTCTGTGTGTTTGTAGGTGGAGAAACCATTAAGAGTATTAACCAGCAGTCTGGAGCTCACGTGGAGCTGCAGAGGAACCCTCCCCCCTCCACCGACCCCAACACCCGGGTCTTCACCATCAGAGGGACCGCCCAGCAGATGGACATGGCCCGCCAGCTCATAGACGACAAGATTGGGGTATGCAAAACAAACACACCTCGAGACAATAATTCTCCGTCCACCTTCAGTCTTGAACCTGATCTTGCTAATTTGTTTCATTCATTCTGTTTGATTTCTGCTTTTTGTTCTGATTGAAACTCCTCAGAACATAAAACCTGACGTTAAGCAGATCTTTTGGTTGTTGAGATAAAATTGGCAGCATGTATTATTTCATAAATAGTCTGAGAATGTGTCTGAGATTGAAGGAATTATTTCACAGATAAAAAGACACCTAATAAATAAAATAACACAACTTTAGTTTACTGGCAGTTTTAATCACCAAACTCAACTTAAAAATCAGGCAATTTAAGTGACTGATTATATACAATAACACAGGAAATGTAGGTGTCACAGGTTTAAAGTAACTTTAGTGAGATACAGATGATATTAATGATTATGTGAGATGGCACGAAGAAGCAGATTTAAGGTGGAATGTGTTAAATGTTTTTTAAGGATTGAAAGTGAAAAAAACAAGAATACACTTTCTCTCTCATCTTTCTGCTTCAGGGTTCAGGTATTATGAGTAATGGAGGTTTTGGCTTCAGTCCCTTCACCCAGGGTCCTGCTACACACCAGAAGTAAGAGACTCTCTCACACTCGCGTACACACACACAACACACACACACACACACACACACACACACACACACACACACACACACAGTAAGCAATTTTCAATTTAAGGCTGTCCGATGATTTACGGCTGAATTGTAGCGTTACAATGGAAATAGAAACAAACATCCAGCAGTGACACATAATAATCAACTTCTGTCTGCAGCAAAACAACAAGCATATTCTTTTTGATGTAAACTTTATTTAAAACTGGCGCTGACGATGTCTCATCACCGAGCGTATTCTGCACCATTTCCTGCTGTACTCTCACTGGTTGGTTCGTAGTTGTGGGTCGTACAGCACCAACCAAAGAGTTCACCGCGTTATTGAGAAGCAGAAGTAAATTAATCAGAAGATATTAAGTATGATGAACGTTTTAGTGTTTGTAGATATTTTGTTCATGTAAAGTTACTGTGTGTTTGAGTAGCTGTGCACTGTGGAGTGTGTTTTATTGAGTGTGTGTGTGTTGTGTGTAGCTGTGGCAGCGGTCAGACCTTCCTGACTGGAGTTTGGGGAAACACCTACCAGACCAGCTGGCAGAACCCTGGACAACAAGACCCTGGTAACGCACACGCACGCACACACACACACACACACACACACACACACACACACACACACACACACACACACACACACACACACACACACATATATACATACTGTACATAATTACACACATACTCTGTCTACCAGCAGTTATTGATACATATTCTTCACATTTTTCAGAGCTGACGGGGACAGACAGGTTGTCAAGTAGGTTTTCACATACAATTTGCACAATTTTTGGTGCATAACATTCAAAATAAACATAGTAAGAGAAAAAAAATCACAAATACAAAAATATGAGTTTTGATTAAATGAGCTGTACAATGTTTAAAACAAGAACTTAAAGTGCAATTATTCCCACTTTGTGTCCCAGTACACACCAGTTTACAGTGTAGATACAGTATTTAGGTGTGGACCTACACACACACACACGCAGTAGACTGTGCACATACGCACAATGGGACACACACTGAAGCCCCTTTTACACAGAGATCGCGCAGTAACGCCGCAACGAAGGTCCGTCATTATGCCGACTTTGCTTTTTTACACTGAACCAAACAAGGGGGCATTATGTGGCTCCAGCTGTGATTTCAGACAGCATGCCGGCGTTCCCGAAGCAAAGGAGGCGTGACGTGTAACACTACAGCATCGGCGTTTACACAGACGTCGTTTCAGTGCTGTTACCACTTCTGTTGCCGGCTGAACAGCAGAAAAACTATCTCCCCCCCTTTCCGCAATCGTACCTTTTTATACAGAAGGCGAGGCGGAATAACGGCGCATCATTCCCGCCTTGAACAGGCCGTGTAAAAGGGGCTTTAAACACACAATGGGTTTTGAGTCCAGCAGTTAAGACTCTCTTGTGTGTGTGTGTGTGTGTGTGTGTGTGTGTGTGTGTGTGTGTGTGTGTGTGTGTGTGTGTGTGTGTGTGTGTGTGTGTGTGTGTGTGTGTAGGTCACAGTATGGCTCAGACAGGACAGATGGACTACTCTAAAGCATGGGAGCAGTACTATAAGAAGCTAGGCAAGTCCACACACACACATACATAGAAAGAGAGAGTTAGGTGACACACAGGTTATAAAATCATATTAGAGCAGGTGAGATAAACTCTGCAGTCGTGTGTCTGTCACTTGTATCTTCTTCCTGTCTGATCATCGTGTCCATGTCACATCCGACTACTCTGACAGTCATGATGTTATAGTTCCTGTTCTATCAAGTACAGTTACTCATGTACTGCACTTGAGTCTTTTCTTTTCATGCCACTTTCTGCTTCTACTCCACCACATCTCAGAGGGAAAAATTGTACGTTTTACTTTACAAAATCTGACAGCTTAAGTTACTGTACAGATTCAGAGTTTTGCACCCGAAACATATGAAGAGCTTATAAAATATGTTTTGTTATAAATTAAACCAACCAACACGTCACATCTTTAATTCACTTATCACTTTGTCTGAACACAGTCGTCCTACCAGGCCGCCAAAAATGAACAAATAAGCATCAAATTTTTCTGATTTCTCGTTGATCTTGCTGATGATCCAGTAAGTTCTGCATAAACATTGTCAGACTTACTGTCTGGTTTTGTGTATTTGTAGGTCAGCAGAACCAGCCTCAGAGCTTGATGACAGACTACAGTAAGGCCTGGGAGGACTACTACAAGAAACAGAGTACGACATCTGTCTGACTGTTTGTTCTTTCAGTGACAAAACAGAGCAAATTATAAAGAATTTACAGTAAATCACAGTGCAGTTCGTTTAGTGTAACAAAAATTTGAGGAATGCTATATAAATTGCTGTATTGGCTATATATACATATAATCACTCATACATATGTGTGTGTCTTATTTTTAATGTTTTTTCAGTCGCAGTTTGGTTACGTTTAGGCAACAGAATTATTTTTATATATATAAAAATAAGATGCTTTATGGTGGGTTATAGTGAGTTTCAGCTCATTGTTTAGTTGTCTGGACCACCACTTTTCTGTTTTGGTTCACTCGGCGCCCTCAGAGTGTTGTTTTCAGAGAAAAAGCTGTAAAAACCACCGTACACAACCTGCTCAGCAGCAAACAGCAGACAGACACAGTCAGAGACCAGCTGGTGAACACAGTGGATCATTTAGCTGCTATAGAGACGAGATAAAGAGAGATTCCCTTCAGGACATTACAGGGACACATTCAAGAGAATAAATGATCATGCTGCTCTGAGACTGCTGGATGTGGAAATAAGCAACTGTTTGCAACACAGTCACCATAAACTTAAAGGGGACGATATGTCGGTGTTGTTTCTGCAGTTATAGCAGGTTTAAGTTGGGAGCTTATTAAAACACCAACAGAGGTGTCGATGTGTCCTCATGTTCGTCTGTGTGTCTGTAGGTCAGTCGTCTCAGCAGAGTTCGGTGCCAGACTACACTGCAGCGTTAGCAGAATACTACAGACAGCAGCCCTACATGTGGAACCCCGCCCAGATACAGGTAACACACAGGAAGCTGAGCAGAAACCGGCCAGCTTACCTGTACTCTTCATCCGTTACAGGTTCTGGTTTGTTGTTTACACCAAACGGTCGCTGGAACTGGACTTTGTGCTGGTCCAGGAACCAACAGAGAGGAGTTAAAACCTCACTACTGCTACAACCTGTAAGCAACACAACAATGATGTGATTTCCTGTCTCTTTAGGATCACTAGAGGCTCCTCCCTCACCGGTGAAGGCCTCGGATGGTCGTCGACGGCAACCGAATCGGGGTTTCCTAGCAACGCTCTGCCGCTTCCTCCTTCCTTTTGTAGAGAAAAACTAAGGATTAACTGAAAAATCACGAACTCTTTTCTTTCTGTTTTTTAACCTTACAAAGTTGATATTTTGTCGGGCAGATTTTTTTGGACTAGCCTCTGGTCTCTCCACAGTGTAGACCTGGTTTTTCTTTTTGTTTTGTTTTTTATCAAACTTGAACTTAAAGATGTATCAGTGTGGCTTTGAACAAAAAAAAAAAATCCATTATAATCTATATTTTGTCTAGTTTTATTTTCCAATAAGAAAACGGTATAAGGCTTAGCAGTCTTGAGTAAGAAAATCAGATATTATTATTATTATTATTATTATTATTTTGTTTATGATAATGTTTTAAAGCATGCGTCAGATTGTGTGTGTTGACTCTCAGTTATTTTTTTTTTTTTATTTTGGCATAGAAATATTTTAATAGCGTCAGATGGAAATTTAATGTTTTACCGTCAGAGACAAAACTGTTTTTTGTACTAAATTTGTGCTCGCTGGGTCTGTTTGTTCTTGATCTAATTTTACCTGTTTAGTCGCCATCTTGGAGGTGCAATGACGCGTTTATTGTTTTCTTTTGGTTTGATGATAGTTCTTATTCCTGTATCTCTATAGTGATTCTTTAGTTTTTATGATGTAATGATGAATAAATGACGATTTATATTTGCGTTGTCTAAAGCCAGATCTCTCTGTGGTCAAACACTTTGTGTCCTCCACAGGATTTAACCTCCAGCCGACACCATGTTTCCCCGCCTCAACTTTCATTACAAAAAGGGGGGAAAATTACTATTTTCTTACACAGTGAAACTTTATTATTGTTGTTGTAACTTAGTTCTGCATTTCTACTTTGCCGATTTGTTTGTAGAAGAAGTGTTAGGAGCTGAACAATGAAGTTATCGATTCTATTAGCGATGTGATGGCTGAACAAGCGTGTTGGCTGAACGTTTGTTCGCAAAAAGATGTGCGTTACCTCAACTGTGTGTTAACTGAACGAATGTGGTGGTTGAACTGTTTGTGTTAGCCGTGTTTTATTAGCTGAATGTACAAGTTAACTGAAAGATGTCTCTTAGTGAAAAGATGCGTTGTTTGAACAATATGTGTTTGGGTTATCTACGGTGTGAGCATTGAAAGTTAGCTTTTACTAAACATGCGAGTTACTCATTTTTGTTAGTTGAAAGTCGGATATATCTCCTGTTTTGAGAAACTATAGAACAGAACTGTCAGCAAACCAGTGACAAAATGGCTCCAAAGAACCTTCACTGGCATTAGCTTCTAAATAAACCCCAAAATAAACTCAATATAAAACATCCTAATTAGAAAGAATCTATGCACTGTTGGCATCTGCCCTAACAATGTAAAACGATTAAAAATAACAAATTTAGGCTCAATATCCATTTATCTGGTATAACCACATGGCTCGCAAAGGGGGTTAACATCTCTGAATAATGTGTCAGCATTCCCAGATTCTTCCGAAACGCTGTGAACGCAGGTGAACTCACCTGTGTACGTTAGATAAACTTTGTGTGTGTTGTAGCTCAATGGTGCTGAATGTGCGTTAGCTGAATACTCTTATGTTCATCTGCTAAAGTGCGTGTTACGTGAACATGTATATATGAGCTGAACTCGTGCGTCAGGCGTGTTCGCTGTATGTTGTGTGTCTGCTGAGGCTGGATTACTCTTCTCGAACCTACACGGTCGTTTGCGCGGCTCAAATGTGAAAATTTTTATTTTTTGCTGTTTGACTTTTCGAGATTTGGAAGATTTACACGTCGGTCTGCAGTCACACATTAACATCCTCCCTTTTTTTAGACCTTTCCAGAGACGTCTGTGTATGTTGGGAGGTGTGAATCCAGCCTTGGCCGCGTGTTCGTTGTCTATCTGGTGTTTGTTTCTGTGTGTTAGCTGAACGTTGTGCGTGTCGGACCACAGAGAGGTTTGTCTTGCGTTGAGGGAGATCTGGCTGTTGTTGAGTTGAAAATTGAATCAGTGGTTCTGCTTCTTGTATGTGTGACGATGATGATGACGATAATAATAATGACGACGATAATAATGAGTTCTCCTGTACAGGGGTCTATTTAAATCTGTTCATCCAGTTATGAATATTCAGTTTGTCGATAAGATAATATGGTTTGTGTAAATTTCCACTCTCTGGCGGGTGCTCTCCAGTTAAAAATGTGCTTTGTTTCCTGTTAAAAATGAGATTGTTTAATTCACATGTTGTGTCTAACCGATTTGCAAAGTGAAGCTGAGTATGTGTTATATTCTCAAGACTGCTAGGCTAACTGTCTCTATCTCTTCTCCTTGTCTTTCTGTCTCCGTCTGTCTGGACGTCGCCACCTTAAAAAGTCGCTGGGGTTCGTCATTTTTTTCAACACGTCTGTAATCGGACCATGTGACTACAGCTGAGCGTTATCGTCACAGGCGTGTTGAACTGTCCTGCGGCTTGTTAGCGTGGCGGCTCCGAGGCGAGGAGAGCTGTAGAGGGGGTTTTACTCCCCGAAAAATTATTAAAAACACCGGAGTGGACGGTGGTCTGGTGTCCAGCCCCGGTTCCAGGCTCGGTGTTGACTGCTAGAACCTGCAATTGGTCTAAACCAGTAACCAACTGGTCAGCAGGGTCACACCGAGCCTCCCAACGTCCCAGAACCAGGACTGGACACGACGTCAAACCGTCCCCCTCGGTTTAGATCTTCCTAGTCCCGACCCCTCGTCCTGAAGGGGTGACGGGGAGCTTTTTGGTTTCATGGTTTCTGTTGTTTTTCTAATGGACAGACGTCCTAACTGTAACCTGCAGATTTTTCTATTAGATTCTATTGACCGATAGAGTTGTGTATGAACCCGAGCCACGAGACTGTCGGTGGCCGAGGAAGAGGAAGATGGATGATGATGATTAACATGAGGGCTAATAAACAGGCTCATTCTTTCTGACTGACTGTGTTTTTATCTCCTGATACAGAATCTATTTCACTGAAGTCTAAGAAAAGATGCACAAACACTAGAAAATGAAATGTGAACTACAAAACGGACTCAAAGGATGATTTATTTTTGTAGGCCAACCCCTGGTTCCCTCGACAAGTCGATGGGATTTTTCCTCTGGGTTGTTGTTATTAATAAGCTCTGTGTCAAACAAAAGTTTGATACTTACTTGTTTTGTTCAGCAGGATAATCTTCACAAATGAACAACCTAAATTATTTTAGAAGCGTAAATGCAATCGACTAACGTTAGGCTATAAATGATCGACACCACGGTTGCGTGACTTTAACGTTCCCACCACTGAGCTTCCAACCTTTTCTACAAAAATAAGTAATCATGTTTATACTCGCACTCTTGCCAACTATTCTTACTCAAACTTTCCAATTTATAAAGGCTGTAAAGGTGGACTAGTCCGTAGGTGAGTATTTCAGCGTGATTATGTTTTAACGTCCCTGGACACCTCTTTAGTCTAATTTTTAACAAAAAATCTCTTGAGCAGAGACTTTATCTCAGGCATCCGACCAAAAATCCATTGACTTTGAGACGAGGGAACCGTGCAAAAATGATAAATCGGATTTTAGGACTGATTCCTGCAGCGCTCTATTGAACTTAATTGTTATGGCAAAAGTGGCCAAAAAGTCTTGGAAAACTACACGCGAACAAGTGGTTAATGTGCAAAAAAATCATGATCAGCAGCAGTTGATCTTCCAGCTCCGTTTAAGGTCGACGTGAAGCTGAAATCTCACACATCGTGTTTAATTACTTTAAGGTCACTGTAGTAAACTGAAGCCTGACTTTAGTACGTCTGACTTCAGCTTACTGAAAACTGCTGAAATTAAGTGAAGTCAGACTTCTACAGAAGTGTTTCTGGACTATTTCTTGTCTCCACTGGCTGCCTGACAACTGGTTCCAGCCAAGAAATAGTCCCACACACAACCCCCCCGGAAAACTGTCAAACAAACGACATATAACCTGTTAATCGTGAACTGTAGAGGGGTTGATTTTGTACAGCACCTCTGTACAGACGCCAGCTGTTTCCAGTCTTTATGCTAAGCTAAGCTAACCAGCCGCTGACTGTAGCTTTATATTTTAATAAATCAAAATCAAATGAAGGTATTTGAGGAGGAAGCTTATAAACTGTTTGTCACCATCCAGTGTTACTGAAGCTCCTCTTTAAGAGTATAAACTGCTGCACAACAGACAGTGTGTGTGTGTGTGTGTGTGTGTGTGTGTGTGTGTGTGTGGGGTGAGACTGACTTGGGGTCAGTGTGTCTGAGCTGCCGTCACAGCATCTCTTCATGTCCTGACATGAAAAGTGGGATTTATCATTTATTCATGTTCCCAGAGCGGAGACAGATGGTCTGACTGACGGTGTGATGTCATCTGTCATTAAGACATTACTGTAATCACACACACACACACACACACACACACACACACACCTCCAGGGATCAATGAAACAGCACTGAGGGATGAAGAACAGACTGAGAGGAAGACGAGCTGATGGGCTGCAGGATTTCTGTAGTTCAGGTGTTGGTTCAGGTTGTATGATCAGACGACACAAAGATAAATTAATGTTTTAACTGAAGAGAGAATGAATGAAATAACTAGCCATAATAATAAATTGTCATTTGTAAAAATATCCAGCTTTTCCAGACTGATGATTTGCTGTTTGTTTTTTTTTTTTCCTGTTTCATGTAAACTGACTTTGTCTTTGGACTGTTGAGACTCTTCACAGTTAATCAGCAGCTCGAGGACGTCGCTTTAGACTTTGAAGAAGTGAATCAGTGTCACCAAACCTGTTTCTCCTCTCTGTCACCAAGTCAAAGGGTAATGATCCTTCGGTAAGTTCACCTACAGAAACCTTGTTACCACTTTTACTTCCTCTAGATGGTCGAGTTTGATCGTTGCTCGATTTCAAGCAGCAGCTGAGAGACACAAGAGAAAACTTTATTTATTAACTGCAGATTAATTAAATCTGTCAGAGGAAACAGTTATTGATAAAGAAATACATGGGGGACTTTTATTTTGACAGAATCAGAAATTACAATGAAAGGAGATGAAGAGGCAGAGAGGAAGGGACTTTTATTGTGAAAGAGATGGAGAAAGGAGGAATAAGATGGAGGGATGAAAAGAGAGAGATAATGACTGATGGAGAAATCAGACAGGAAACAAGAACCGAAGACTCCTGTTACTGGCAGTGTGTGTGTGAGTGTGAGTGTGTGTGTGAGAGTGTGTGTGTGTGTTGCGGTGTAGAGTGTCAGTGGTCATAAAGTACAGGAAGGAGCTCGGTAAGTACAGATGAAGAGTGTGTGTGTGTGTGTGTGTGTGTGTGTGTGTGTGTGTGTCAGACCTGATTAAAGATTAAAGTAATGGTGATCTGGATCAAGTCCAAATGTTTCCCATGATGCTCAGGGACCAACAGGAGCAGTAAACTGTCCGTCTCAATCAACCGCACTACATGGCCATAAGTATGTGGACAGCTGAATGCAGAGAAACACATCACGTGTTCGTGTTCGTTAACGTGCGGCCTAACAGCCTCCACTCTGCTGGTTTCAGACTCCTGTGAAAACCACGTATCTCCAAACAGTCAACTTTGAATCCAGTGGTTTCTTTATCACAAAGGAACATTTAATCCTGATGTTTGTCTGAAACGTTCAAAATCACCAAATTTGGAGATACGTGGTTTTTACTGGACAAAGTAAAAGGACATTTCTGCTAAAATTCCCAAAGTCTCAAGTTAAAAAAACTGTTTGATCATGAAATCAAACTTGCTGTGGATATCCCTGCTCCCGAGAAGATGAATCTTCTTTGTTATGATGAAAGAAATCTGCTTTATATACTTTTAACTTAACCAAAGAGTTTTCTGAAACACAGGACGTGACTTCGACAGCAGAGATTCACATCCTGCGTCCTGCTCACTCTTACGTTTCTGCCTCTAAAACACTTTGGTTAAGGTTCAGGAAAGATGGTGGTTTTGGTTCAGTATTGAGAAAGTCTTCGCTTCCTGTCTCGTGCTTCAACCACAACCACCATCTTTCCTGAACCTTAAACAGAAGCTTTGAATCGTCTCAAGAGAACTGATGAAATACGTCCCAGTCAATAGCCACCGGCCACTGGTCGCCATTCACTCATAACCCGCTGCTTCCCACCAACCAGCAGCCACCCCCCCCTTCAGCCACTAGTCTGTAACCCTCCAGATATTAGCCACCACCCACTGGTCACCAGCTGCAGTCACTCATTAACAAGCCAGTGAACCACCAGTCACAACACACACCACTAATTAAAAACCCTACGAAATGTGCTTTGATATACGATGTGTTGTTATACATTAAACTCCCCAACAGTTTATACAAATACAGCTGAAACATTTAGTCAATCGACAGTTTTAATAATTTTGATGTATTTTATAATAATGTTGAGGTTTGGACTGTTGGTTGGTTGTGAATGTGTCACTTTGGACTCATTGTGACGACATTTCTCACTATTTTCACTATTTTTACAAAGCAAACGATCAATGGATTAATGGAGAAAATAATCAGCAGATTAATCCAGAATGAAAATAATCATTAGCTGCAGTTTGATACAAAACAGTTCAAAATGAGCTCCGACAGTAAAATCCTGCTTTTCCATGAATGATGAGGAATAATAATCTAATGATAGAATATATAATAGTACAACAGGCACAGGGGACGTTTTACTGCACCAAGTACTTTTACTTTTAATACTTTAAGTAGTTTTCTTGATTATACTTTCACTGTAGTAACATTTTCAGTGCAGGACTTTTACTTGTAACAGAGTATTTTTACCGTGTGGTATTAGTACTTTTAGTTAAGTAAAGGACCTGAATACTTCAGCTGTTACATGAGCATCTCTCTCACATCAGACATTTAATCAATCAGTCAAACTCATCAGTCAGTGCAGCTCCATTACTGCTGATCTCTGACTGACTGATTAACTCACTCATTAACAGTTAGTAGTTTTAGATCGAGAAGGTCTTTGTTGGACCTTAAGCTCATAAACATTTGATCTGGTGACACAGAGAAACTCAAAATAAAATCTACAAAATCAACAAATACAGAATCCAAAACTGACATCTGAAAATATGTTTTGATCAGTGAAATCACAGAAATTGATCATTGACACCACAGTGGATCACATTATTATAAAGTTTAAATTACAGCCAAATATTTTCTATAAATTATAAAATATAAAGAACGTCCTCTACACTTATAAGATATTCTGTCTTAATTTTAATATCTGGAGTTGAACACAAACCTGTCCGTTAAAATCAAACAAAAACAAATAATTTCTGCATCATTTACATTCTGTGTCTCGTATATTAATCCTCTGAATAAACCTCTCAACAAAAGCCTTGAATAATATGAATTTCGTGTTTTAATCTTCCTTTAACGCATTTGGTCCTACAAGTTTTTTATGCATCAAATACTAAAACTATCTGTGGTAAATATGAATAAATACAGGCGATAAATAAAACATGTCTAATATAAACTCTCCAGCACGTGAACCTGCATCCTGTTTTGTTTTTTTTTTTAGGTTAATGGAAACAGATGATGATGATGATGATGATGAAGATGATGATGAAGTGCGGTGAGAAAGAGGAGAAGGAGCGTTTGATTTTGATTCCCGAGCAGCTGACAGCTTGTCTCCTCTCCGCCTGCTGATGATTATTAAAAGGTTTTTTAAAGGAGGATTATTAGCGGCGCACATGCTGCGTCTGTGCGGCCGCATGAATACTAACGAGGCCGCAGCACGGCGCTTAATCACGTTAGCGGAACAATATTAGTGCGCCATTTGGGCTCATTCCCACCACCTCCTCCACCTCTTCTCTTCTTTTTCTTCTCCATTCACCTCCTCTCCATCCTCAGCTTATCCACCCTTTCTCCTCTCCTCTGTCCTCCTCCTCTCCTCCGCTCCTCTTGTCCTCTTGTCTTTACGCGTGCCAGTCACCTGCCGCTCCCTCCGCCTCCTGACTTCCCGTCGTCTTTTCGGGACTAAAGTGGTTTCTTATTGGCTGTATGGAGAGAGTATAAAGGCGGAGAGGACACCGGGACACACTCACTGAGGGCTTTTTGTTGTAAAAAGCTCATTAAAGCGTGTCCTCCTTCAATAAAGACGCGGCTCTCCATTAATAAACTCCCGCTCGGCCCGCGTGCGTGGCGGCTGCAGCCAAACTCTCCTCCGCTCCTCAGGAAGAAAGAAAGAGACAGAAAAAAAAAAAAAAAATCCAGCGTTCATTGAGTCAAATCAATTGAAAAACATTTGCAAATCTGCCATTATTCCCGGATTTTCTCTGCTTTATCCTCTTCTGTCTCTCGGGACAAAAGCGCGCAGCCTCCGTGTTTGGCACGGATCCGTTACGCACGGAGCTCCGGGGAGCGCGGCGGGGGAGAGCCGGGGCTGAAGCCGCTGGAGGAGAGCGGAGAGCCGGCTGCAAGTCTCACCGAGCCGCCTGAAGCTGCGGCGGAGGGAAAGTGAGGGAAATACATCAAAAACGTTATGAAATATGGCAATATTTTAAATATTCTAAATATATTCATACAAAATATTCTAAATATATTCATATAAAATATTCTAAATATATTCATATAAACTATGGAAGCAACAATATTCATTCGAGGAAAAGAGAGAAAGAAAAAAATATGAAAATTAAATGAAATATAAAATGTCCTTTTTCTGGAACACAAAACAAATATTCACATTAATGCATCTTATATTTAATACTTTATACAACAAATCCAGCTGTGTGCACATTCACAGGAGCTGAAAGATCCTCTTCAATGTTTCTGCAGGTTCAAATCTTTTCTTTCTTCCTCTCTGATAAATATCATCATCATCATCATCAGTTACATGGAGTCCAGAAACATCAACAGGTTGAATCATTTTCAGAAGAATCTGCTGTTAAAACCCCAAATCACACAAACTGAAATCAGCTTTAAATATGAAACAGATTCACGCTCATTCTGTCTGTTGATCAGTTAAACTGCAGCTCCTTTATTTCTCCTTCGACTCTGATTTCTTCCCTCATCACACAGAAGCTCGTATAAACTATATATATATATATATATATATATATATATATATATACATACATACATACATACACACACACACACACACACACACACACACACACACACAACAATTTCAGTTCATTTTTTCAGCAATTAGCATTTTGAAAATCGCCGTTTATGGATGAAGCTCAATTAAATCCATTCTGAAGTTTCAACCGACAGATTGACGACAATAGAAGAGTGTGTGTGTGTGTGTGTGTGTGTGTGTGTGTGTGTGTGTGTGTGTCACGTTCACGAGTGTCGACAATAAATGTTTAAAAGCTCATAAATACAGATCAGAGTGAAAGAGAGAATAATAATCCTGTTGAGAGACGACAGGACGAGGAGGAGGAGGAGGAGGGTGAATGGAGGGATGAAGAAAGCAGCTGCTGTCTTGGTAATCTGTCCTCTAATCTGTTTTCCTGCTCTGTCACTCACACTGCTGCACTCCTCCTCCTCCTCCTCCTCCTCCTCAGCTCACATTCCACTGCTGAAGATTTGACTTTTAACCTTTTGTTAAAATATTCTTCGAAAACAGAAAAAAAAAATCAACAAACTTCTTTATTTCAGTAAAAGAACTAATATGGTCAAATCACTTACTGACGTTAAATATGTAAATATTATCAGCAAAATGTATTTAAAGTATAAAAAGTAAAAGACTTCGTGTTGCAGTAAAATGTTCCTGTCAGTGTTTTATTATCTCTGATGTTTCTGGATAATATTCCTGCTGCATTAATGTGTCTGCTGCAGATGTTTGAAGTGAATAAATAAGAAAGAACACCTGAGTGAAGCCTTCCTGTGGCGGGGTCCGCCACCTTCAGCCCTCCTCCCCGTCCAATCAGAGAGCAGCACAGTCTCCACCTGAGACAGAGCACACCTGTCAGGAAGAGTAATTACACAAACTGAGTCCATTTTAAATCAGGACATTAACAACAAACCAGGACACGTAAAACCAAAACCACCAGAGGAGAGGCAGTAATGAATTCAAACCATCGTCTGAGCAGAAAAAATGATTTTATTTCTGTGAATGTGTTTGTTTGTGTGTTGAGGGGCGATCAGAGTGAAACCTGCAGGATCCTGAACCCGGAGCAGAAACCAGGTCTCTAACTGCTGGTCTGAGGTCTGTTCTGTTGTTGTTTTCTCATTAAGTCCTAATTGAGTGTCTCCACGGTGTCACGAGCCTGAGCCGTGCAGGACACACACACACACACACACACACACACACACACACACACACACACACACACACACACACACACCCCTGCCCCCCCTCCTCTCTCTCTCCTCCCTCCTCTCTTTATAGAAATGTTGGAGGAGGTGATTACAGCTCATTACAGAGTTTATATAGACGCACACAGACTCTGTGACCATCAGCTTGGTTTATTTCAGCTCCTCATAACTTCTATTAACACTTTACACTTTTTATTTTCATGATTTTAACTTCATTTAAACCACCTGAAGAAACAACCTGCGGCGACATTAAATGACTCATTCTATATCTCTAACAACATTTTGTATGATTTTTTTATGCAAAAAGAAGAAATAACAACAAGTGGAGCTTTTGTTTTTCTGAGGCTTTTTTGGGATTTTTTAAAGTTTTGTTCACCTGGAGGAGTTTTCTGACACCGGCTCCCGCCGCAGCTCCTGCCCGGCCCCCGGCTCCTCCTGCCCGGCCCCCGGCTCCTGCTGCCCGGCCCCTGGCTGCTCCTGCCCGGCCCCCGGCTGCTCCTGCCCGGCCCCCGGCTGCTCCTGCCCGGCCCCCGGCTGCTCCTGCCCGGCCCCCGGCTCCTGCTGCCCGGCCCCCGGCTCCTCCGGCTGCTCCTGCCCGGCCCCCGGCTCCTCCTGCCCCGCCATGGGCTCCGTGCTCCCCGGCTCCTCGCTGGTGCTGAAGCCGGGCTTCAAGCCGCAGCAGCCGCTGTCTCTGGCGGACATCATCACGTCGGACATCCTGCACAGCTTCCTGTACGGCCGCTGGAGGCACGTGCTGGGCGAGCAGCACCACCACCACGCGCACCAGCATCACCTGCAGCACGAGGACCGCACGGGCCCCAGCGAGAGCCCCAAGACCGCGTTCACCGCAGAGGTGCTCGCGCAGTCCTTCTCCGGAGGTCAGTTCAGTTTCACCTGCCAGCGATCAATAATCAATATTTGACCTGAGTTTATCATTAAATGTCAGACTGAGGAGATCAAGACTGTAACAAAGTGCTTTTACTCACCTGATAAACCCGATTAAAACTTTCCCTCTGTACATTTCAGAGGGAAAGTTTTAGTTTTTGCTCCACTGTATTTATGTTACAGAGAGTTTCTGCTCGTTTTGCTGATTTTATCGATCAGTTATAGATTGAAGGAGCCAACTTCCACCTTTAATGCTGATAATACATCAACGTTTCAGTCAAAGTAAAATATCTTAATATTTATTTCACCACTGATCAAGACACATTTCAAAGATCTTACTCTACCTTTAATTAAAAATAAATACCTTTTTAATTTCTAAATTAAGGCAATTTTATCAATAAAGTGGCTTTTATTTCGGGAAATTGATTCATCAGTTCACTTTTGGATCTATTTGAACTTGTCATCAAACAGATAAAACTGCTTTAGATCCAATTAACCAATTAAACCGATCGGCTAATCTATGCCAATATAAATCTTTACATTATGACGACGTTTAAAATCCTTTCTGACGATAAAAACATGTAAAATGAGTTTAACTTCACGCCTGTTTGGACACAAAGTTCATTTAATTATTGTTCATTAATAAAGCCACCTTATCAATAACCGATCAAACAGTTTGAACGCCGTGAAGTCGGGATGTGAAGGGTCAGATTTAATCTTTCCACCGGCGAAACTCCACAAAATCATTAAAAATCTTATGATCGATTAATCAATTAATTAAATAGCAACCCGTCAAATTAATTCCTAAAAATATCCAAACGTGTTGCTGACGCTCATAAATAATTTCTACATTTGCTGTTTGCGTTTTTTCAGCTCAAAGAAAAGAAAAGGAGGCTTCACCCGCGGCCTTTTCTGTCTTTAATTTATATTTTTGTATTTTTTTTAAATTACATTTTATTGTGAAATTCGTTTCCGTTTTGGGTAAAATTCGTTAAGAACAATTTCAGAGAATCCGCGAGATCTTGAATCTGCTGCTCAGATCCTCCCGTTTCATTTTTAAGGGATTATTTCTGGTTTATTTCCCTCCGCAGGAATTTAAATCCGTTTTCTCCGTCGTGTGAACTGAATCCGCTGAACTGCTCCACGCGCTTAACGTTTCTCCTGATGGCATTTATGAGTTTTTTCTTTTCTTCTTTTCTAGTTTTAAATTCGGATAATCTTCCAGCACTTTTATCTCCATTTAAATCTCTTTTCTCCTTTATGTCACAACGTGTTTCACGCTTCGTCCTGAGCGTGAAACACGTTGTGACATTTCTCTGTTTCTATTTGCATTTTCATTTTAAACATTTAGTTCATTTCAGTTTTTTTATTCTGTCGGCAGTCTCCTAAAGTTTCTCTTCTGTTCTTCCTCTGAAAACTGAGATTTTTTACACATAAAATCTCTCTCAGTTTGAATTTTCTGGCTTCTTAAACCGTCATGAATTAAGATTTCTCTTGTCTGCGGCTCAGTGGGCAGCAGGGGGGAGTTGTGCGGACATAATGCGGGTATTGAAAGAGGAAAAAGAGCGTTTAACCTCCGTCCTTCGCTTTGCCAAGACCTCAGCTCAGTTTCCTGCTGCTTTCACTGTTTATGGGAAACTTCAGCTCTGCAGCCTGAGTTCAATATGGGAAAATATTTTTTTTGTTGTTGTCTTTGAAGAGATTTTCTTCTAGTTTTCTGATCATTAGAGTTTAGTTTGTTAAGAGAAGAAATTAATGTCAAACTTGTTTTAAAAAAGTGAAAATCAATAAATGTATTTTGATTTTGTTTGTGTTCAGAGGTCCAGAAGTTGTCCAGTCTGGTTTTACCCAGTGAGGTGATCATCGCTCAGAGTTCAGTCCCAGGTAAACTCTCTCTTTCTGTTTCTGTCTGTTCAACACATCATCTTTGTTTGTTACGTTGCTGTTACTTATTCAAACTTAATCTAAAACAGATCAGTCATGTCAACAATGATCAGGTCCAATTTATTTCATGACATGTTTATTGTATAATTTTCCTATTGAGTTGTGTGTTTTGTATAAAAGCAAACTGGCTCAGGTTGTAAATGCTGTGTCATGGATGTGTATTGATCTAGTCGTCCCTATAAAAATGAATATTAGAAAAATAAAATTAGTATTGGACACTGGACTGGATCCAGCCGACATTACAAAGCACTTTTCTCTTCAGAATCAGAGACGAGAATGAACTGAAGGAGACAAACCATGTGACGCCTTCAGTCAAACGGTCGCTGTGTTATTCTTCTCTCTGTAGTGTCAGTGGTGTTTTCTGTGTGAAAGTAGCAGCAGATGAGTCTGACAGTAACGTCACGTTGTCTCTGTCCTTCTTGCAGGAGAAGGTTTGGGTATTTTCTCTAAAACGTGGATTAAAGCAGGAACAGAGATGGGTCCGTTCACCGGACGCCTCATCTCACCCGAACACATCGACCTGTACAAGAACAACAACCTCATGTGGGAGGTAAACAACGTTTACTGCAACTCTTCTTTCATATTTACATCATCCAACATTTATATTTATACTCAGGCCGACGCCACATTTGGCAGATGGTCTCATCCAGGAGAGACTTTAATATTAACCAACAGGCGACGGACTGAACTCAGCAACTAAATAAACTGACTGACTTTCTAAATAAACAGACTAATTGGCTGATTTTGATCTGTATAAAAGAAGTGGACGCAGCCACGGTGACGTCCCCCATCAGTTTGTGAACCACTGTTTTGGCGGCCTTGAGTTTGGCGGTCACCATCTTGGTTTTTTTGGAGCCAGTGGAGTCGCCTCCTGCTGGCCATTAGAAATAATGCAGGTTTAATGCACTTCCTTCCTGCGTCCACTTCGTTTATACAGTCTACGGTCGAAGATGAAAAACACAGACAACATCCTAAAACAAGTTCACACCTATTTAAACGTACACAGTGCACCTGTGACGACACCTGTCACTCAAAGTGGCCACGCCTTTAACTACGCAGAACTTTTAGACTCAAAACAATTTAAAGGGGTGAAGTATAAAATGAGATTAGCCATACAAACCAAAACCTTTTTTTGTACCAGGCTGTAAACATGTTTGTTTCTGCTGTAACGGCATTTTAACACGAGGCTCTGTGGAGATTGAAGCGGCCATTCAAGGAACTGCAGTTTTTCAACTTCAACGTTGGCTTAGTTTTTCAGGCCCAGAGGTTTCCGCTTGTTTTTATTGTTTTATTGTTTTTATGGTCAGTTAATGCAGGTAACAATCCAACCACCTGACTGACTGACTGAGCCAACAACATCTCACGGCCCTAATAACCATCCAGGAAACAAACAGACTAGCTGACATCTTGGATAATAAAACAACCAGGAAATAGAACTGGATGTGACATGACATGTTCTCTCCTCAGGTGTTTAACGAGGACGGGACGGTCAGGTATTTCATCGACGCGAGTCAGGAGGACCAGAGGAGTTGGATGACGTACATTAAGTGTGCGAGGAACGAGCAGGAGCAGAACCTGGAGGTGGTTCAGATCGGCAGCAGCATCTTCTACAAGGCCGTGGAGGTCAGTGAACGCATCACCTCTGTCTGCTGAGGCAGCATTTATGTTATAAACTTCTTCCACACTGACTTCACTCTGCCACCAAACACAACTTAAACACGACAGACTCGTCCCGCTGTTCTGGTTTTAATATCATATATTTTTAACATATAATGTTATAATAATAATCTTTATTTCTAGAGCATTTTCAAAATGTGCTTCATACAAATTAAATATAAAATCTAGTCAAACGGGGAACACATAAACTGAAGCAGTCACTTCCAGTAAAATAAGATACAATAAATAAAGTAGAACTGTAGAATAGACGTCATAAAGATGGAAGGAATCATAAAGAAGTTTTAAGGTTTTTATTGTTCATTGAGTCACTTTCACATCATGAAGAGGAGTTCAGGTGTGCGTCGCCCTCTGCTGGCTGAACGATTAAAGACTTAATGAGGAACAAACCTGCTGCGATGTTCCTCTTTCTCCAAACTGAACCACATGAAACCTGTAACTTTTAGGGATTACTTCAGTTTATGTCATTTTCTGCTGCAGGAGTCCTTGATGATTTAGATTTAAATTAATTGTAGATTAATTTGTTGTTTCGACTGAAGGACAGGAGATGATTGGCCTCCATGTTTTTCTCCTCAGACGATCCCTCCGGACCAGGAGCTGCTGGTCTGGTACGGAAACTCCCACAACACCTTCCTGGGAATCCCTGGAATTCCTGGAGGAGACGAAGAACAGACCAAGAAGACCAAGAGCGGTAAAGATGATTGATTATTGATCTGTGAATTCATCCACACATCTGTAATAATGTTCCACTCTTATATATAAAGGCCTGTTTAATGTCACCAAAGTCCACATCCAGTTAAACATCAGTCTGAATCATTTCTCCTCCTCCTCCTCTTCCTCACAGATGAGTTCCACACCTGTGAAGGCTCCTCTACCGCCTCTTCCTCCTCCTCCTCCTCCTCTTCTTCCTTCTCCTCCTCCGCCTCCGTCGCTGCCTCCGCCAGCCTGGGGCGCATGCGCTGCGTCATCTGCCACCGCGGCTTCAACTCCCGCAGCAACCTGCGCTCGCACATGCGCATCCACACGCTGGACAAACCCTTCGTCTGCCGCTTCTGCAACCGCCGCTTCAGCCAGTCGTCCACCCTGAGGAACCACGTCCGGCTGCACACCGGCGAGCGCCCGTACAAGTGCCACGTCTGCCAGTCGGCGTACTCGCAGCTGGCCGGGCTGCGGGCGCACCAGAAGAGCGCCAGGCACCGGCCCACCGGGGACGCCGGGGCTGCGGGGGGAAGCGTGGTGGTGCATACGGCTCACTCACCTCCTCCTCTCCCGCCACAGCTGACCGCCATGCCTCACCCGGCATCACTGGTCCACCATATACCCACCATGGTGCTGTGATGGGGGCAGACCGACAGACAGACACACCAAAATACAGACAGACCGACAGACAGACAGAGACATCTTTTAACCTAAAAACAAGATGAAACATTTGGACAAACTCAGACAGGAACCTTCTCCCCGACAGGTGTATCTAGTTGCCCAGGTAGCCAGATGAATCGGGCTCAACTGCGGCTGAGTGTCGGCTGTGCTCTGGTCGCCTGCTTCCAGACGCTGTTGACCTCACTGATGGCTGCTTCCCTGGTTGGAAAAAAAAACAACCGAGCCAATCAGAGCTTTTTTAAGGCGAGATAAAGAACGGGGTCTTCGTCTTCTCGCGCTTAAACCAGAAAAACTTGTCAACAACCGTGAGATTGTTATAAATGTCTTAAAACTACATTTAGACACAGGGCCACATCATTAGGTCATAACGCTGGACCCACTTTATTTGATATTGTCCTTTTTAAATGATCAATCAAATTACCAAAACTAAGTTAACAGCTCCTAACAACCTGTACTGAAGCTCTGAGTCGGCTGAAAATGACGTCAGTGAGATCAGATACATCAGCAGCAACATTAAGGATGACAGCAATGAGTTCATTTATATATTCTGACCTTCTTGCATTCAATCCTTAAATAATGTAACACTGAATTTTAGCCAGCAGATGTTCCCAAACACACTTTGAATCAAGGAACCACTTTCAGCATACTGATTCAAAGTGGTTCATTGCTTCACAAAGTTTGTTTCCCCATCACTGGCACCGTATTCAGGCACTGTTGGACTTGGATTTGGGTTACCTGGGTAATAATTTACAAAGACAACTCCACACTCCAACAACTAGACAGCTGGTAGCTGCGGTTAGTTTGATGACAAAGATAGATCAGATATAAACTGAACTCTCCCCAGACTGAGGACGTTTGTACATTATATGCATGTGCACACACATTCATTAGACAACAGACACACTTACTAGAGTCTGACAGTTCTTAATTAAAATGTCTCTTCACCAGGACGAGGAGACACTGAAACTGAATATAAACAGTTGCATGATGGGACAGTGTTAGCCTGTAACTGCAGCTTATCATGTCAGTATAATGATGATGATGATGATGATGTCGTGCTTTGGTCTGCATGCAAATGGTTCTCTGTTAAAGGTTGTAATGTGTGTGTTCAAAACCTAGGGGGCGCTACAGTCTGAGCACAAAGGCCCCTCCAGAGGAATCCACTGAGTTTCTGGTAGATCATCGGTAAAGATCCATCATACAATGATTCACACATGATGCTGAATGAAAGGAGGCTCCAGTAAAGCTCAAGTAATCTCATCTTTTATCTTGTGCGCATATAATAGTAAAAGAAAAATCATCTTTTGGGACTTTGGGTGCTTTGCTCAACGTTAACATCACTTCTGCTTTACTGATCAGTCAGTAAATCCACTAAAAACTCACCAGATTCCTTTAAAGAAGCTCATCACTTATTAAAATAGGCAGAGCCTGAAATCTAAAATATATTATTATTATTATTATTATTATTATTATTATTATTATTATTGTTATTGGTTAATGTCTGTTCTTAAAATATGGGTTGAGACCCAAATTGGGTCTCCGGCAGGCTCAGTTGTAGCAAATGCATATTAGTCTGGAACTTCTCAGTTCATTTTGGGAGAGGTGCCAGACGTATCTGCCAGAGCAAATAAAACATGAGCTCGCAGATTCGTCTGGTTCCCGGGCTGGCTCAGTTGACACCTGTTAGAAAATATTAGAATCTAAATTTCTAATCTTTGTAAATGTTTATACATGATTTTTTTTTCCCCCCACGGACTGATTTATGTATAAATATGTTGTTAAATAATCAAAGAAATGAGTATAGAAATTGAAAATCAATGAGTCCCTTTAGCTGACGGCCTTTTCTTTCGTGTGATGTAAATAAGCTTTAAACTGTCAAAGAAAAGAATGTGAATATAAACATGAGATGTGCTTTATGCCCAGAATATAATTCAACTGTCACTTTATCTCTGTATATGTATATGTAGAAGGTCATATATGACACATGTATCCGTATATGAAGTATGCTATGTTGACTTCTATAAAGGACATTGTATTTGAGCTTATATACTCCTAATAAAGTATTACTTCACCTTTAACCTCTGCTGTACTTTTTACTGCACTATATTTATCTGTTATCTGTATATTTAATTTGTTTTTCTAACTCTATTTTGTGGAGTTAACATAGGCAATGCAATGATGCAGGAACAGGACCTTTCTCTCAGTGATGTGTGTAGGGTCAAACTTTCAGCCCATACCAGTGTATGGTACTTTTTTTCCAGTATACTATTGTAATACTGTAGTTTTAAGGTAAAGATCAGACAGATAACAGATCACTGCAATCCAGTCGTCCTTTATAGGAGCTTACAAAACAGCATTTGAGAATTTATCACATGAAACACAAAAGTTGCAGAATGTTTAAACATCACAAACGTGATACTGGCACATTTCACATATTCACCATCATATTTCACAACTGAAAACACGTATTTTACATTTTTTGTATAACTTGCTGGCAGCCAGATGTATATTAAAGCTGCAATAAAAGGCTTGTAATCAAGCTGCCGCAACTCGATTTATTCACCTGTTTAGTTTTGACACTTAATGATTAAAAGAACGATGACTATGAGAGGAACAAACTAGACTTAAAGCAAACTAAGCTCCTCAATAAGGACTTTATATACATTATGAATATTTACGCAGAGAAACAGTCGTAGCGGTCCAAATGATGATTAACATGTTTCTAACTATTAACATCCACTACGTTATAAGCTGCTCTGCTGCCCCCTAGAGGCCAAAAATAACTAACTGCAGCTTTAAGTGTATTTAAACGATGAACGCTTTAGGTTTTAACGACTCTTTCCTCTAGCGCCACCCTCAGGACAAACTGTACATGTTCAGCTCCACTGCAGGTAAGCATCTAAGTGTTGATACTGTTGTGGCTGTAATGAGCACTGCGGCCTCTATGGGGCGCTAGCAGGACTTTACACTATCGCTGCAGTTGGACTTGCAGTGATCTGTGGGCCTACTAACTGTGACTACGATCCAAAAATGTCCTGTTCTGATTCAAATTCATGTTTTTACTGTAGTGTGAAGAAAAAAACCACCAAATCTCTGCTTTCTGATTTGATGACTGGCTGATAACTGGAGACCTCAGAGTCAACACTGTTAGGTAAGATCAGAAAACACAAGTTGAGTAAACTCACCTTTGGGACACAAAGATACACACACACACTCACACACACACACAGAGGAAGTTCCCGCTCTGTCCTGTTGTCTGATGACTTGCAGGTATTTGCCAATAGTTGAGTTGATTAATAACTAATAAAATCTAACTCTCCGTCACTGTCAGTCAGTCTCCTCAGTCAGTGGTGTAGTTTCAGTGCTCAGTGTGTGTTTTCTCCTCACCGTCAGGATGAAGGTGTGTTTCCTCCTGATGTGTGTGTTTTGTCTCTGTTGGAGGACGGAGGCAGAGTCCAGATCGTAAGTCCCTTGTTTTTTTTTTCATATTTTCTTCTTTATTCACTTGCCTGAGAGACAAAACAACATTAAACTAAATGACGCAGCTGTTCGAAGGCCTGTGGTAACTGTCGATGTAACAGCTGCAGGACTGTACAGGATTTTGTATTTTTTTTTGTCCGTGTAGAATATTCTGTTTCTGCTGCTCAGAAGCTCAGCAGTTAAACACTCGTGAACTGTAATCCACACCAACAGTGGTGCAGTGGTGTGCACAGACTCTGTGAGGGTCAGGGGGTGAAATGAAACCGGGACACCTCCTCCATTTGCTCTAACATGGAGCTCAGCCTGAGCTGCCTGACTGATAAACACACCAGTGTACACAGAGAGTCTCACATCAAATGTCTGATAAACACACAAAATGGAGAAGTCCGGCATCTTGTTCTTGCAGAGCTGCGGAGGGAGAGGAGCACCTCTGACAGGCTTCTTCTCCGCAGCAACAGCAGCTGAGGTTCATGGGTATTATCATACCTCATGGGTAGTTTTTAAAGACAGATAAAAGTGTAATGTGGTGCCCCGGTAGCTCACAGAGTAGCGCAAAACCTTAAGGCTGAGTCCTTAGTGCAGCAGTCCGGGTTAAATTCCTACCCACGGCTCTTTGCTGCAGCTCTTCTCTTCCTGACTGTCTTCCCTCTTACTCTTTAAAATAAAGCTGTAAAAGGCAAAAAAGATAATTTTCCAACAAATAAATAAAGTGTAAATTATTCAAACTGATGGTCAGGACATAACGTTCAGAGAAACATCTGAAATCCAGAATGAGAAGTTTGAGGAACCAGCAGCTCCTCACAGCTCTGTACTTTAACTTCAACACCTTCACTCATGTACAGTTTGCATGTTAAAGGTGCCCTTTGGAGTTTTTGAACACTTGTCGTGCTATTGAGCCATGTTTTTATAAGTGGGTCCTCGTTTTGTTTGTATCTTCTGCACGAGGACGTGATAACACGTTCCTGCTGAGGGTTTCACCAAGGTCCACTGAAGGACAGATTTCTGTAGAAACGTAACAATGTGCCAACAAAGGACAGGAAGAAGAAGACTCTCAGCTGGTGAACGTGAATGGAAACAACATGGTTTCAGAGTCTAGTCTACAGACATGCCAGCAGCTCTGAGATTGTGCTTAGACACAGCGGCGCTTTCAGCTAACATGATGATTGGATTAAAGCGTGATCCGTCGCTGTTTTGTTGGACCACTTCCTGTTTTATCAGGAAACACATCACATGTAAAGACTCCTCCTCTCTCAGGTATCTGATAACAGCTCCTCTCTCGCTGCATTTGGACGCTGTGGAGACGGTGGTGCTGCAGTTGTTTGGTTTTACGGAGGAGGTGACGGTCTACGTATTCTTGAAGACCTCCATGGCTCCGGATCATGTGGTTCTGGCTCGGGAAGTCGTGACCCTCAACGCCCAGAACCACCACCAGGACGCGGCCAAAGTCCGGGTCAGACATGACACACAGAGATAGACAACTTATCAAAACTTATCTTGGACATATCTGAGGTTTTAAATCGTTGTGTCTTCCCTTTCTCTCTCTAGCTGCACCCAGGTCAGCTGGATAAGAGTGTGAGTCATGTGATTCTCCACGTCCAATCAGCAGAGATCAACCAGCACATGTCTGTCTCTGTCAGCCGCTCCAACGGCTTCCTGTTCATCCAGACCGACAAACCGCTGTACACCCCGCATCAACGCGGTGAGAGTTCGTCTTAAAACGAGCCCACAGCCCCTGACTACAAACATCACAACAGATCCTCGGTGTCCCACAATGCATTGCACACCAGTCACTGTTTAACAGAGTGTTCAGATGGTCCTCAACAACTCGCTAAGTCATAAACTCAGACTTAGTTAGTTGACATAATCTATTCTGTTTCCAGACATTTGATCAGTGGTTTTTACTATTTTTCTGACCTTTTATGGACCAAATTAACGAATTAACTGAGAAAATAATCAGCAGATGAATCTGTGTTGATGTTTCTGGAGACATTAATAAACCTGAGGGGTGGTGAGATGATTAATGGTAGAGGAAAGAAGAAATAAAGTTTGGATCAATTTTTCAGACTTTTCTCTAATCTTAGATTTTTGTGGAATATAGCAGAGTTTGACCTATTTGGGCCTCAAACAGTCATTTAAATAAAACCATGTGAGAAGTTAAGAGGGAAAATGTGTTTTTGGTTGAACTTAAAACAACTCACAATTTTAGTTTTAATCTTTAACAATGTGTTGTGTTTTAAAAGCTTAAAATATGTTTTTAAGTAACTAGTAATTAAAGCTGTCAGATAAATGTAGTGAAGTAGAAAGTTGCATCAAATAATTCTCAAATAAAGTACAAGTGCCTCAAAATTGTACTTAAGTACAGGTACAGTAAGCTCCACCACTGCATATATTCATCTGTGTGTGTGTGTGTGTGTGTGTGTGTGTGTGTGTGTAGTCAAAGTGAGGGCGTTTTCTCTGAACCAGGAGCTGAGGCCGGCCAATCGCAGCGTCTTCCTGACCTTCAAAGTGAGTATAATGATCTGCAGGACCCCCAGGGTGCCGCAACATGTCACAACATGTTTCAACTTAGAGAACTTTGTCCCCCACAGGACCCGGATCATAAGACGGTGGACATTGTGGAGATGATCGATGTCAACAACGGAATCCCGTCCATGCAAAACCCCTTCAAGATCCCCATTAAACCAAAGTAGGAAGAGAGATATTTCATCTGTGCACATACTGATTCCAGGCTGTTTGAGCCTGGAATCAGTATGGGTTGAAAATCAACCCATACTGATTGGAATTTAAAAGGTGATTCCAGGCCGTAATGTTTTTACTGTGATTCCAGGAATGGGATTTGGTCCATTGAAGCCTCCTACTCTGATGATTTCACCACAACAGCGAGAACAGACTTTGAAGTTAAAGAATATGGTAGCACCACTTTATCTACTTTATCAGATATCATTTCAAGCAAACCGATGGTTGACATCATGTGATGTGTAAATATAAAGTGTTTTAAACTGTTTTGTATCAGTTCTTCCCAGTTTCTCCATCCTCGTGGAACCAGATGCAAACTACATTAGCTACGGAAACTTCAAGAGTTTCAACTTCAAGGTCTCTGCCAGGTGAATGAACATGCTGACGTAGTGTTCAGATATCCAGCACACAAACTGTTTCAGTGAAAACATGTAGCTGTGAATTAAACCACGTGTGTGTTCGTCTCAGTTATCTCCACGGTGCTCCGGTGGCTGATGGTGAAGTCTTTCTGCGCTACGGCTACGTTAGTGGGAAGAACCCTCCGGTTCTCATCCCAAGCTCTTTTTCCAGAACGACAGTAAGAAACAGGAACACACAAACTGCTCAGTGCATCAGTGTTCAAGAACTTTGCCTAAATAATACAGTGTAAAGTTTCCTGACTTATATCTGGAAATATCTGATCAAAGAATCAGTGAAGAATCTGATCAACACTCTTAATATTTGATACTTTGATACTTGATGTCATTATTAAAAAACATATATATGAAGGTTTAGTACCCAGTTTGACAGTGGCAATAACTTATTTACTACTCATAAACAGCCTGCACACAAACAGTATGTGTGAGCATTTCCTGTGTTCTGCAGTTGTCCTCGACCGGTGAAGCGGATGTGACCGTTAACATGGAGAACGTCCTGTCCAAACACGACGGACCCAAGGACCTCAACAGCCTGGTGGGGAAGTACCTGTACATCACTGTACTGCTGCAGGAGAACACAGGTGAGCACATAACCCCGACGTTCACCCTAAAGTTTTAAACCTGAGACTTAAAGATATAGTGACATCAGTAATACATGTTCAAACACACAGGTTCATACTCACGGGTTTCCTCACCCCTCCTCTCTGTCTCTCAGGTGGTATCACTCAGGAGGCGGAGTTTGCTGCAGTGAAGTTCGTCAAATCACCTTACAGCCTGAGTCTGGTGTCCACGCCCCCCTTCATCAAACCAGGACTTCCTTATAACATCCAGGTGTGTGCCCTCACACTTTACAAACTTTATAGTGTAAAAAACACATTCTTCAGCCTAACCAGATGTAAAGATGTAAAACTAGCTGCTGGATCTGAGCTAAATGCAGCTAATACAGCTCTGCAGCATCGTACTGTAGATATGTGTCTGAAAATACCCGTGTTAACCTTCGTACCTGGCAGGTTTTTCACCGTCTCTTTTGTTGGAGCAGCTCACGTTTTCTGAAGCCTGAATTTCACTTGTGAATATATATAAATGTCTGTATTAAAATACAAATAAATGGCTGCTGAAGAACAGATGCTCCACTTTTGAAACGTAAACATGTAAATGTTTAGTTTTGGTTTCAACTCACACCGACGCATCTCCACCTGCGCTCAGATGCTTTGCATTCTGTCTGAAAGAAAAACGTTTCATTAAAATCTGCGAGTTCATATACAAGATCGTGAACAGAGGCTGTCTTTAACTGGAACTGTAGTTTATTAACTGCACCTATGAAAACAGCTTTGTAGCCAACATGTTTTTTCTCTAATTGCTAAGTCCTGCGAGTTGATTTTCAACCCAGTCTGTTGCTTCAGCTATGGAAACCCGTTACCTCCAGATACCAAATGGTCCTTAGCGGTGAGACTGTTTCCATGTTCAAGACTAAATTTTCGACCCCAAAGAAACACAGTAATTTTATGATTTCTCTGCAGGTGTTGGTGAAGGATCACCTAGACAAACCGGTGAACCGGGTTCAGGTTCGTATGGTGGCGCGACAACTTTTCAAACAAGGGGACGAGAGCGAGCAAATCCCCTGTCCTGACAGCGCCGTCAGCAATTCAGAGGGCCTCACTGTCTTCGTCTGCAACATACCGACGGATGGAATCAAGGCGGTGCTGAGGGTTAGGAAGAGGAATATTTCCTGTTTTATTGGTGTTTCTGCTCCCATCTTGTTTTTGTAGTCGACATTTTCATTCTAGTCATGCTTGCTAGTGTTATTGTTGTTAATGTGCTGTTTGCTTCTTCTTGTTTAATTGTCCTCTTCCTGTTGTTGACACAGTTTGAGACGGAGGACCCCGCCCTCCCAGCAGCCAGTCAGGCCAGTTTGAGTCTGGAGGCGGTGGCCTATCACTCCCCGAACCAGCGTTACCTCTACATCGACCCCCCGCTGCCCGGCCACGGCCTGGAGGTGGGACAATTCACCAACATTAAGGTGTACTCGGCCACGCCCTCCTACGTGCCTGTCAAAGCCCTCAGCTACTTGGTGAGAAAACAGAACTGATGATGCCCGTCAGTGTTTGTTTCCATAGTTACTGATGATATCACTCCTACCTGTGTGTGTTCCCTCAGGTGCTCTCTAAAGGGAAGGTGGTGAGTTACAACAGTCAGAAGTTCGTCCCCAGCGCCGATAACAAACAGGTGCTGAGCTTCCAGGTGACGGCCTCCATGGTCCCGTCCATCAGGCTGCTGGTCTACTACATCCTGTACGGAGAGGGGACGTCTGAACTCGTGGCCGATTCCGTCTGGCTGGACGTCAGAGACAAGTGTGTCAACGGACTCCAGGTACAACAGGATATTACCGTCTGTAGACGTCAGCACACAAACAGACAGCAGCGTCAGTGGCAGTCAAGAGAATCCTCAAATCAGACAGAAGTTTTTTATTTCAATCTTTAAATTTTTGTTTCTCATCTTGCTAAATAACCTAAAGTTTACCAGCAGTTTAGTCTTAACCCTGATCCAGGACCGTTCTGCTATGTATCATCATCCAGCATCACTATCTCTACTGGACATTAACCCTAACCCCAAGAATGAGACGCTTTCTCTTTAACGACTTACAAGGTGGAGAGAAAAGTCATCAGGCAGCTGTGAAGAAAACACAGAGAAAGTCATTTTTTCATTAAAGTGAAGACAAACCATGAAAAAATTTAAAAATCAAAGATGGTGGAATACTTTTTCCTTCTTCTTGAAGTTCTGCTCAGCAGCAGTGTGTTCAGTGCTGCCACTGGTGGCTGGAAGTCATACTGCAGTGATTCTGGTCAGTTATCGGGGGTGAACAGCAGTCCTGTCACAGACACCTGATTTACATTTCAGCGTCAGATTTCTGATTATACATTTGTTCATTTGCTTTAAAATTAATAAATCATGCTATTTGTAGTTTACATTTTGTATATGAACACAATGTAAAAAGTATGTTTGTTAATTAATGTGTGTGTGTGTGTGTGTGTGTGTGTGTGTCAGACTGAGCTGTCATATCGTATTTGGAATTATAAACCGAAGGAAAACCTCCAACTGGACGTCAAGACCAATCAGGAGGGTCTGGTGGCTCTGTCTGCCGTAGACTCCGGCCTCTTCACACTACGACCCAACTACCGGGACCCCGTTACCATGGTAACACCAAAAACATCCGGTTTAACCCCAGAAGACATTTGTTTATTTTTTTTCTTTGGCTAAAATACAAACAATATTTGTAAATTGCATTTGAAGCACTACAAAATAAGAGTAACAGGATGTACGGTGTCCTGCAGGTTCTGCGTCACATCGAGCATAGCGACCAGGGCTGTGGTGGAGGCGGTGGCAAAGACAGCGCAGACGTCTTCCGACTGGCCGGCCTCACCTTCATCACCAACGCCAATACCCAACCATCAACCAGCAGTACGTCAATCAATCAATCAACAAATCAATCACCACAAACTGGGTGGCTTTAATGATAAAATGAAGTGTGTTTTGGACATTGTTAAATGAAGGTGTCTGTGTGCAGATCAGGCGTGCACAGCAGCGGTGCGTCCAAAGCGAGCTCTAACTGAAGAGGAGAAGACAAAGAAAGGTGCGTCTTCACCTGTCAGTTCATGAACACCTGTGAATATTTTATCCATCCCTCATTCACTTCAAATGAGGCCAGTGTGACCGATTAATTTGTTTCGAGTTCTGGCCTTTGTATATTTTTGTTTTGAAGAACCGTATTGGCCCCAATATAAGAACCAGATTATAAGACAACCCCAATAGATAGGAAGATAGGAAATTATATGATACTTGTCCTGATAGGAACACTTTCTAGAGATACTAACCTCATCTGGAAACCTTTTCTCTTGTAAAAAGTGAAATATTAACTTCATAAAAAAGTCTGGCGGACATTGCACATGATTTGCAGCCTTTAATGTGCAAACAGACCAAAGTTTCAACACAGTTGTGTCTTAAGTCAAAAGGGACAAATACACATACAGTGGATAGAAAATGAATACACCATGGAGAATGTAAATGAACAGAAGGAGTAACAGTAACAGGTAGATAACAGTGTGTCTTTGTGTCCAGCGGAGAGTTACGGTCCTCTGAAGACGTGCTGTGAACAGGGGATGAAGTACATCCCAAAGAGTGTGACCTGCCTTCAGTTTGCCGAGCAGACCTACCGTAAATTCCCTCGCTGCAGACATATCTTCAGAGCCTGCTGTGAGTTTGTCCAGCAGCACCTGGACCAGGACAAAAACCTCATCCTGGGACGCCATGGTCAGTCTGGTCTCGTCACATCACACCCCAACGCACACTGACAGGCGGACAGTTTATTGACGTCACAGCACAGGAATTCTAGATAAAGAAAAGACCTCAACACTTTCATGAAATCAGTTCCCTCTTGTGGTCATTAGGGGTCGCCAACATGCAGAGATATATTAAAACCTGAAGGTGGCAGGGCGATTATTTTAGCTCACTTACACTTAACTGCGTATAAAGCCCCACTGAAACTGGATTTATTTCTCTAATCCAGTTCTCTTGGGGATTTTAACATTATCTGCTGGTCAGGGATTTTAATCGCTTTCGGAGTTTTATGTGATTTTTCACCCCAAACCCAGTAATAATTACAGCCACAACGACCTCCTGTTTTTCTGTGTACTGGCTGGTCCATACTTGTATTTTAAAGTAGATCTCTGAGTTTTTTCCTTCTATTTTGGTTATTTTTTAGCTTTTAACAACTCCATCTCATAGATGGAAACATGCTAACACCAACATATAGGCCTATTTGGGAACCAATATGATGACAGAAATAATTAAAGCCAGCAGGAGAGCAAGACCCTGTAAAAGCTCATCAAATGTGCTGTCATTATGTCAGCTATAGGTAGGTACTGCTATTCCATTTTCAGCCCCGTTGGTTTATCTTATATTTGTTAACATTTTGGCAAATTAGCATTATTAAACATACGCTGAATACACTTTTAGCAGCTCCTGTTTGCAGTGTACCCACAGGTATACAGACAGCCATCACTGGATCACTTTGAAACTGAAGAAAACTTAAAAACGTGATGATTGTCAGGCAAATTCTCAGGCGTCTTCTATGATTTCGAAGTGGATTTATGGACATTTATTCTGGATGGATGTCAGAGATGATATCCGTAGTATGTTTAGGTCACACTGAACAACATCAATATGTGTTTCATGTCTGTGTCATGTTCTCCTTAAGCTTTGTCCTGCTCAATTTCCATGTCTATTACAGACCAGCTGCTGTAATTTCACCAGGGTTAAACGGACGTCCTGATCAATGAGTTAAATTACAGAGAAGCACAGTAAAGATTTCATTCCCCACCTCCCCCTGTAATGTTAATCCTGTCCGAATGGAGCTCAAGTACAGCTGAGCCTGACAAAGTCCAGTGTTGACTGATTCAGATTGTTGCCATTGCTATGACGTCCGGTCATCACATTACTCTAACACTAGTGTGTGTGTGTGTGTGTGTGTGTGTGTGTGTGTGCTCAGAGATGGGTGCGGACTTCGACTTGGCTCCTTCTCTGGTGCGGAGCTACTTCCCGGAGAGCTGGATGTGGGAGGTGCAGCCCGTCAGGTGACACTGGGGGCATTGTTTGGTTGTTAAAGGCACTACAGAGATTTTTGGAGAGCCTGGTGTAGAGAACATTAAATAGTAGTCAACCTTATCAAACTGAATCTATTAGTTATGATCAAACAAAATGAGGAATAAAAGGAACATGACATTTTATCTTCTAGACAATTTGAATTGCAGCATGCCCATTACTGTTAGGATTAGACTTTTAATAATGTTAATAATATTTTGTGTGTCTTTAGACCAGGCAAGATGTCAGTCACGAGGCCTCTACCAGACTCTCTCACCACCTGGGAGATTAAGGCCATCGGCATGTTCAAGAGCGGTAAGTGTCTTCACTTCCTTTATCCTTCTTTAATGTTCACCCCTCCCTCTTTCTTCCTTAATTTAATCCATCTATTCTCCACTTTGTTCATTTCCATCCTTTCCTTCCATCGCTCCTTTAAATCCTGTCCACTACCTTCCTGATCATTTCCTACTTTTCAGGTGCAGGTGTCTGAACTTTTTTATTAAGAGCAACAACAGAAATCATGCATTCAGGAAAGAACATTTCTGATGCAGAAATTGATCTCTTTGTTGTAACATTGTTGCCATGTAAACACAGCATTCTGAACTTAAATGCGACGAGGATGGGATTCGAACCCACGCGTGCAGAGCACAATGGATTAGCAGTCCATCGCCTTAACCACTCGGCCACCTCGTCTGTGGTGTTTGTGCTAAAAGGTTCCGACCCAGCGCGTCATGGTAAAGAGCAAACAAAGATGTACTTGTCTCAAGTTCTGATGCCACATAAAGAAAAAGCTTTCACAGGGGAATTAGCTCAAATGGTAGAGCGCTCGCTTAGCATGTGAGCGGTAGCGGGATCGATGCCCGCATTCTCCAAGAGACTTTAGTTTTTTCTCTTCTGTTGACGACATAATGGCCAAAAACAGTGAGATGCAAGATATTAGTTGGGTGCACAGGCAATAACATACTGTGAATCTCTTCAGACAGCTGTGTTGTTAGTAGTTCATTATCACTGCATTAAAGGAAGCTGGTGTTTTGGAAGCTTACTTACATTACTCTCTAGTTTACAGGATATAAAATGTGTCCCTCTATTTACAATCAATGGTTCGTTAAACTTTTGACTGACCTCAGGTTCACAAACTCCCCCACCTTGATCAACATTGGCCGTGATTTGCTAATTTCTGTTTTATGTCCATTCTTCTTAGAATGTGATTGGCTTTTCATTTTAAAACTGAATGAGTGAGATGTGTAAAAAGACTGCAAGTTACTGGTTTCTTCTCATTATGTGTGACATCGTATAAATGAGGAACAGCACATTTCTGATGCAGAAATACATCTCTTTGTTAGAAAGAAGGTTGTTGTACTGGAGCATGTAAGCTTGTTGACATGTAAACATGGCAGACTAAACTTTACTGCTGGTCCAGATCCAAATCACTGCAAGTCTTTGGTTTCATCTCATTAGATGTGAGGAAGAGGACTAGCCTGGCATCGCCAGACCAATTCGCAAATGCGTATCAGTCTGGAACCTCTCAGTTCATTTTTTATTTCCAAGGGGCGTAATCAAGGGGTGGAGACAACCAATCAGAGCAACGAAACGCTGTCCTGTCGGACGGCTCATCCTGTCAGAAGTACGACAAACTCATATTTCTTATCAACATAAAGTTTAAGTGCAGTTGTTTGTTCTTCTTTTAGAGCAAATTTACAATGCAGTCCGTTTAATAATGCTGCTGTAGCCGGCCGGGGAACGCTCAGTATCGGCAGCCGCCATCTTGGATATTTACAAAGATACCTGAGCAGCTCTCCTCTCTGTTGGTCATCGTATTAAACCTGGGAGAGGGACCAGACAGATCTAGAAGAGGACATTTCTGATGGCGATATCAGTGTCTTTGTTGTTGACATGTAAACATGGAATACTAAACTTAAACACGACGAGGATGGGATTCGAACCCACGCGTGCAGAGCACAATGGATTAGCAGTCCATCGCCTTAACCACTCGGCCACCTCGTCTGTGGTGTTTGGTCTGTAAAGTAGCCACCGACCGCAGCCTGAAGAGCAAACAAAGATGTACTGTCTCAAGTTCTGATGCCACGTAAAGAAAAAGTGTTCACAGGGGAATTAGCTCAAATGGTAGAGCGCTCGCTTAGCATGTGAGCGGTAGCGGGATCGATGCCCGCATTCTCCAAGAGACTTTAGTTTTTTCTCTTCTGTTGACGACATAATGGCCAAAAACAGTGAGATGCAAGATATTAGTTGGGTGCACAGGCAATAACATACTGTGAATCTCTTCAGACAGCTGTGTTGTTAGTAGTTCATTATCACTGCATTAAAGGAAGCTGGTGTTTTGGAAGCTTACTTACATTACTCTCTAGTTTACAGGATATAAAATGTGTCCCTCTATTTACAATCAATGGTTCGTTAAACTTTTGACTGACCTCAGGTTCACAAACCTCGATCAACAATGGCTGTGATTTGCAAATGTGCATTTTATGCCTATTTATCTTGGCTCTCCCCTACGATACTGGATGTTGTAAAATGGAACTTCGCCATATTATTTTAACATTTAATCTGAATCCTGAAAATGTGTTGGTCGGCAAAAACAAACTCATGTGTTGTCTGCCTGCAAATTCGGCAATTCTTCGATGTGTCCACTCCAAATGTTTTACTTTTCAGTTCAGTGAAATGTGTAAAAAGACGGCAAATCATTGGTTATGTCTATTTAGATGTGAGAGCGTGTCACTGAGGACGCTCAGTTCCAAAGAGCGTTGTTGTAATGGAGAGTGTTCCTTTTCCTGTTTTGTCTTCCAGTTGCTATTGTTGCTACCTTAAATTGAAGTCAGTCCTGATTGGCTCACACAGCTTGCTGTATATTTCTCAGAGTTGGGAAAACACATCCACCTGTCAGAGGGAGGTCATGTGACCTCACACCACCACATCCACCGCAGATTTCCCCGGCGGAGCACCCCTTGCTTAAATGCAGGAGATCAATACTGAACTGGAGGTGTCTGAATGTTTGAACTAACCTGTTTGAACTGTGTGTCTCTCATACAGGTATATGTGTTGCGGAGCCGGTTCGGGTGTCGGTCAGCTTGCCGCTCAGTGTGGACGTCCCGCTGCCTTATCAGGTGGTCAGAGGAGAACAGCTGGAGCTGAAAGGCTCAGTGTACAACCAGCAGGCCGACAGCATCATGGTACCAACCACAGTCAACAACATATCCCATGATTCTCTGCCAGTGGCTCACTGTCAAACCCAGCTGTAGTCATAGAGTGCTCACTTTATAATGATTGTTTGGTAAATTAGTGTTTTTCTTGTTTCTCCCTCTGTTTCCTCCATCTTGTTTCCTCCTCAGTACTGTGTGACGCTGACTGTCGGCCCGGCTCTTTGCCTGCTGCAGTCCCAGCCGGCTGCCGGGGGGGCGGGTCTGCACTCAACCACCTGCACCTGGAGCCGCCTGCCTGCAGGGGGCGTGAGGAAAGTGACCTTCACCGTGCTGGGCCTCGAGCCTGGAGAACACACCCTGACCTTTACCCTGAAGACACGCCAAGGACCCAAAGACATCCTGGAGAAGAAGCTGCGAGTGGTGGTACGTACATGGACGGATGAATAAATAAATAGAGTACAAACTGTAGATATGAACACAGGCATACACGGCTCAGTGTTTGGCAGATGTCCTGCTACAATATTATACCATGTTAAACATTGATTCGGAAGTTTGCAGGTCAAAAGTCATCTAGACATTTTGGTTACTACTGGACAGCACTTGGTAGAAAGGTTATATAAAAATGCATATATTTAATTTATATCAGTGCACATTTAAAGACAACAACAGATGACCACACGAATAATATATAATGAACCAGCTGGAGTCTCATGTCTCTCCCCTCATCCTGTCAGACCTCTAATAAATGCATGAAAATGCCCTAAAAAATAATTTCAAAGAGAAAAAACATTACCTGCAAAACCCATGATAATGTTATGTTATGATAATGTTGCTTTAGTTCACCTTTTTGTAAAAGTTTTTTGTTGTCTTGTCTAATGTTCCATGGGATTGTTGATGAATTCAGTCCATAAATCTATAACTTTTTTTACCTTCCAAGAACAGATATAAAACGTCAGTGAACTAACACTTGTTGCTTTTTAGGACAACAGATCAATTACCAAAAGCAAATCCTGAAGAAGAGTTATAGGTGGTGGAGGATACTGTTTTACCAATCATAGTCTACAGTGTCTGATTTCCACAGATGCATGCAGCTCTTTTAGATTAAAACTTTGGATTGAAACAGTAATTAGTTCATTTGTTCATTCATCTGTCTTTCTCATGATTGCTTATTTTTTAATTTGTTGATACAAATTGTAAAACATTTTGTCTCAGTTTTTGTTTTTAAAGGTTACATCTTATTTAGTTTTAGTCTCATTTTCATGATAAAAAGAGGTAATCAATGAATATTTTTCATCATAGTTTTTGCAGTTGACAAAATTAACTCTTTTTTCTACCTTACCTGCTGCCCCATTACTCACCTGAAGTCACTGAAATGTCTCACCTTATACTAACTGGGACAATGTTGAGTCATTTAGTCTATTTTGGTTGTTTCCAGCCTGAAGGACTGAGGAAGGAGAAGTTATCTGGAGGGAGACTCGACCCACAGGGACTCTATGGTACGTTTACTGACCTGCAGCTTTGTGTGAGGCTGCTCGGCTCTAGCAGTTCAGTGTTTGTTGTGGTGTTTGTTGAAGTCACTCTGCTCTGTGTTGCTGTGTTTTCGTGCTGTTGTAGGTTCAGAAAAGACAACAGTGGAGCTGGTTAACAAACTGCCGGCCAACATCGTTCCCAACACAGACGTGGAGAGAATGCTGACTATCAATGGTAAGACGTGGAAAGATGTGCTGTGCTAAGCTACAGAGCGAGCGCTGGAAACAGATGTGAAAGTAATGTAACATGAAGTGAATAGAGTTAATATTTTATTTTATATATTCATATTTATATTGACCTAAAGTTAAGGATGTGACGATGTGTTTTCATATAATTTATTTTTCAAAAAGCTCTAAGAAAAAGGACGACGCCTGTTCAGTGACATGAATAACAGACAGGCCCTTAACTCATGCAAAAGGTATCATGGAGTTTGGAATAACTTGGATAGGATTTTATGAGAAGACTTTCTAGTTTAGAGGAAAAACACGGAAGCTGAGGAGGGGTCACGTGATGTGGACAGTGTAGAGAAATAGATTAGAGACAAATTATGATATTTGGATACTTCCGAGAGGAACTTTCCACTTGCTGAAGCAACAAGGCTACGAGGATCCTGCATGTTAGTCCACAAACAGAGACACCAGGGCCGACTAACTTCCAACTCCAACTGTCAAGTTTTATTTGTATCTCAGCATAAAGTGTTAAAATAAACATCTCTCCACATAGTTCAGAGTTACGTCTTAAATAGCAAAAAAAAAACACTTACATAATAACAACACATACTTTTTAAAACCACTGACATAGTTGTCTCACTCTCCATTAATACTTTGTGCACGACCTCAAAAACAAAAAAAATCCTGAATGTCACAACAAAGAACAACTGGATCAAATTTCAGGGATGCCATCGTAGCATCGTCTCGAGACCACGAGACTAAAACCAGGAACCAGACTCTGTCTCCCCCTGTGGTTTGTCAGAGTTACTACATATGTGATGTGTGTGTTTTATGTCCCAGGTGAGATTCTTGGCGACGTCCTGAAAGTGATGCACAGCCCCGAAGGTCTCCGACAGCTCGTCAACATGCCGCCCGGGTCAGCAGAGGCGGAGTTCGGTGGACTCCTCCCCCTGGTCCAGTTGTATCAGTACCTGGAGACGACAAGGAGCTGGGACGTCCTGGGAACGGACATCCAGAAGAGCTCAGCAGATGTGAGACAGAAGATCAGAGAGGGTGAGAAGACGCTGAAGAGACACTGACACAGTTTAATGTACTGCTTATTGACTGTGTGACTGTGTGTGTGTGTGTGTGTGTGTGTGTGTGTGCAGGTCTGGTTGGTATCAGTTCATTTAGAGGTGAAGACTCCAGCTACAGCATGTGGATAAAGAAAACATCCAGCACCTGGTCAGAACACATATTCACACACACCGATCATCTTAACACAAACATTAACCCTAAACTTAGTCCGAACCACCAAACAGCCGTCTGAAGAAGTGACGACTGGACTTTCTGTATTAATCTGTTGTTCTGTGGACTTTGCTTGAGAATTTGAAGAGTACAACTTCCACGTCCCTCCCACCTCCCCCTCCCTGCAGGGGAGCGCTGCAGAGCGGACAGGCTACGGTGTTTATTCCACTGTGGAACATATGCTTGCAAATTCGGGTCTCATTTGTGGTCCGATAAACAGTAAATTCATCAAATTCAGTGGCTCTTATTGCTATTTTCCAAGCTACACATAATACAGCCTCTGTGCTTGACTCAAACTGTTCACTCAAGAATTAACGTTGTGAACTTTACTCCACATAGGTAAAAGTGTTGTTTGCTTCTCAGCCATTATGTTTGCAAACTTCCTGAAGCTCTGTGATTACTGTCAGGACATTAACAGTAACAGTTTCAGCAAATATGACAAAAAGTTATTTTTATGAAAGTTACCTACTGCACTTTTAAACCCAGTATGTGTAGGATTTACTTCTACTGCTTTGGCGTCACCTGGTGCTCATATTCAGTATGACAGAGGTGCTCTGATACCTGTCTCTCTCTCTCTCTCTCTCTCTCCGTCTCTCTCTCAGGCTGACGGCTCTGGCGGTGAAGACCCTGTCTGCGGCGGATCCGGTGGTGTCTGTGGACCATCAGTCTCTGTCAGAGTCTGTGGCCTGGTTGATCCGCAGCGCTCAGCAGCAGAACGGATCCTTCACGGAAAAATCCTCCTTCAGACCCAACAAAGTCAGCAACCCTCCTCTTCTTCTCCTTCTACTCTTTAAATTTGTCTTATCTTCTCTTTGTTTAATCTTTCGCAGACAGATCCTGCTCTTCAGGGCGAGACAGTGGTTTTGATGTTTTGACATTTGAAAGTTTTTTGTGTTTTGATTGGCTGCAGGCTGCAGGGGGGGGAGCAGTCGACCAATCAGTGTATCTGACGTCCTTCGTGCTGATCGCGTTACACAGAGCGACGAGCATCAAAGACCCAATCCTACAGCTCCAAGTGAGAACACACCGCCTCTCCTTCCTCCTGTCACCTTGTCATCCTCCTCTTCCTCCTCCTCTTCCTCATCTTCTGCACCAGAAGAACCAGCGAATGTTAATCAACATTTAAAATTATTTTAAAATCTTCTCGTCTTCATCTCCTCTCTTTCTTTCTTTCCTCTCTTTGTTTCCTCTCATCCTCTTCTCTCAGTTCCACGAAGACAGCATGAGTTCTGCAGTAAACTACATTTCCCAGCATGCCACGGGTGTGAAGAGTGTGTACGTGCGTGCGGTGGCGACCTACGCTCTGACCCTGCGTGACCCCAACAGCATGATGGCCTCCGAGCTGTTAATCAGCCTGGAGAAGCTGGCGCGACAGAAAGGTGTGTAGATGAACGATCTACCAGGTCAGAAAACTGAACTTTCTCTCTTTATTTATCTACTTTTACTTTCTAGTGTCAGTCATTTAAGTTTCAACATTTGTTCCGTTCGTTTATTTACACACATTTCTGAGATGTGTCTTGTAGATATTTTACTGAAACATTTTTCTTTTGTTCATATTATTATGTGTATGTGTGTGTGTGCGTGTGTGTGTGTGTGTGTGCAGGTCACCCCGCTGTGCTCAGGTACTGGCAGGAGTCCAGCGTGAGTTCTGATTGGCTGAAGCCCGACCAGTCCAGCGGTCTGACGGTGGAGATGACAGCGTACGTCCTGCTGACTGTGCTGCTCAAGGTGCTGCTACTTCCTGTTCATTCTTTATGTCATCTGTTCTTTGTTTATCTTTTAATTTTTATCTTTGATATTTTTTTGCCACATTCGGTCGGCTCCACATTATTAGTGAGCAAGAAAGTCGCTGCAGTGATGTAGAAGTGTACTCCAGGGTGTGTCAGTACACCGTGATGTCACTGTTGGGTGTATTTTTTCATAGTAGTAATAGTAGTAATTATTTACCTAAGATTTGTGTGGATTTAAACGACCGGTGATCACAGTGACTCGACACCGTCACAGGAGAACTGATCTCTCTCTGAAACCCTTAAACACAGTTTTTAATGGGGGAGTTGATGAGAGCCTGATGGACTCCACCTCACATGTGTACACAAACAGAGAGCAGGAACGTTTTAAATTACAGATTCATCAGGTTCACGTGAACAAACACTGAGATTATAAGACGTCTTGTTTTGTGTTAAAGGGGAGAATCCAGTACGCCAACCCCATCCTGTCCTGGCTGACCCAGGATCAGCACTACGGAGAGGGTTTCTACTCTATACAGGTACACACACACACACACACACACACACACACACACAAATACGCACATGTTTGTTCTACTATCCTTGTGGGGGTTGCCGCTTGGCCTAACCTTAACCAAACTGTAACCTGAACCATAAAACCAAGTCTTAACCCTCACAAAGCAGTCTCTTCACGAGTCCCCGTGGTATAGTGTGCAGTCAGGTTACAGTCCCCACCGGGATATAAGAAAAATATTGTACACACATGCACACACATGCACACACACACAGACGTCTCTGGTCTTTTGAGTAAGTATTGACCTCCAACTTGTCTCTGTCTGTCTCTCAGGACACCGTCTTGACTCTGGAGGCTTTGACAGAGTACAGCAGAGTCGTCCCTCGAGCCGTCCTCAGTCAGGACATCAACATCCGCTACAGTACGAGGGAATCACTGGGACAAGTCCAGCTCAGCCAGAGCCGGCCTGTTGCCACGCCCATCCAGGTGAGGGGGAGGCAGGTCCAGGAGATGGCTGCTGCTCCTCTAAACTCTGTTCCTTTCTTTACTACAGCCTGTTTGTTTTTTCTCCCAGGTGACGAAGAGTCATGGCATCATCGTGTCCACAGGTTATGGGAGGGGCGTGTCCAACGTGAAGGTGGGTATGGTTTAATACGGGTAAACCGTACAGCAGGCTGCCCCGGTGTTGTGAAATGCACTTTAATTTCCCTCGCTGTGTTTCCAGTTGAAGACAGTTTACTATGAGACCACCGCGTCAACAGAGAATTGTAACTTTGACATCAAAATAGAGGTAGCTGGCCCCAGCACCTCCCCCAGTAAGTATTCAATTCTACTTTATCTCCATTACATTTTCACACAGTCTCGTCTTTCCATCAATAAAAAGTATTCAGAACAATAGATAACTGTTCAAATTATCAGGATAATTAAAGTATACACTGTTGTTTTAACTGTGAACTTACTGTCCATAACAGCACAGAAACAGTATAAATTTCTTCTCCTCCTCGTCAGATCCCAGTATGAAGGCTCCCCACCTGGTCGCCTGTGCAAAGTAAGAAAACTTTTTAAACAAACTTCACACTTTTACCTCAAATGTTATTTAACTTTACACATTTACATGGAAGACATTACGTCACTGTAAATATTAAACCATTTATATCATTTTATGTTGAGGCCCTTTCAGACCTGCGCTTTATTATGAAATGCAGTGGTGGAGTGTAGTAAATATCAAGTACTAAGTGCACAGCCAAGGTACTTGCACTTTACTTTAGTATTTTTCAATTTCATGCCACTTTTTACTTCTACTCCACCACATCTCAGAGGTAAATGTCCTTGTACTTTTTACTCCTCTACATTTAGTTTTTTACACAGCTTTAGTTACTTTACAAATTGCAATTTTTCATCCCCTTCCTGTCCAGTGAAAACCTCGTATCTCCACATGTGGTTAAATTTTTTTTGAATGAAAACTGTAACACATTCCCTTGACAATATTTTGCACATTGTTGCAGTTTTAGTTTTATTTCATTTTCATCTTAAAAATATATATTGCACTTATTTAGTAATATTTTTTAATATTAGTACTTGAGTATTTTAATACTACCACATATTTATGCTTATGTTGACTTTTGCACTCCTTGTCTGTACCTGTTACGCACCAATACACCACAGCAAGTTCCTTGTATGTGAAAACCTACATGGCAATAAACCAGATTCTGATTCTGATTCGGGTTTGTGATAAACCGAAAGATGAAGAGTTCCTCTGTGCTGAGAAAATTCTCCTCCTACTTAAGATAAATAAATTGGCATTTCTGTAACACATCAACACTGATAAAGTTTAAATTATAATTTCCATTAAACATCTAAACTTCCAAACATTCTGTAGCTGATATCCAGCAGGTTTTTCTGCTAGTGATCATCGTGGAGATGGAGATACTGTGTACATGAACTGTGTGTGTGTGTGTGTGTGTGTGTTACAGGTATAAACCTCCTCCTAACGAGTTGTTTACAGAGTCCAGTCTGACGGTGATGAAGATCCAGCTGCCGACAGGTGTGGATGCTTACCTGGAGGACCTGAGACAGGTGAACGCCTGCATGAATATGATGATGTCTAATGATGTTATGAGTATGAGGACAGACACCGAGTTTGTTTCCATCCCGCTCTTTTTATGCACACAAAAAAACACCTGATCAGAAATTTGAACAAAAGTCAAAATATCTGTGGTAAAATGGCAACGACCAGAGAATCAGCTCCGCCTGCTGTTTATCTCCAGCAGTGAACTCAGACAGCAGACAGGAGTGGATGGAAACCAGCAGCAAGTCACGTTTTCTTTTGATGAGTTTCTGGAAATTCTCTTAAAATTTGAACTACATTTGGATGGAGACTTGGCTAATGTTGCGTTTCTTTTCAACAGCTCAGTATATTTAAATACAAATTCTTTATTTCACATAAAACTGAAGTGTTGTTTTGCAGTTCAGAGACGCAGTGGAGCCGCTTATTTCCCACTATGAACTCCAAGGAAACACTGTGGTCATTCAGATTGACGCCGTGAGTAACAGACACACCAGAAAGAACAACAACAATAACAGCAATAAATGAAGTTGGTTTGTTCTCTTCACTAAAGATTGTATGTTTTACATACATATAATTAAAAGCATTACTTTTTGTGTGGTTTCTAGGTTCCCTCAGACGTCTTCCTGTGCGTTGGTTTTCGGATCAGGACCGGGTTCAGTGTGAGCGGGATCAGCGAGTCCCTGTTTAGCGTCTATGAGCCTCAGGACAAAGGTGAGAGTCAGGGCTTGCTGTGCATCCTGGGACTTGTAGTCTTTATCAGGTCTGTTTGTAGTTTTACTGTCCAACAGAAAACATGAGGTTGCTCTTCCAATCAGAGAAGCTTCTGGAAATATTTCAGCAACTCGTCAGTGTGAGTGAAGATAAAATAAAAGATCATCTTCTCAGATATGTGGAAGTCCATAAAGTAATCTTCTTCTATTTACACCAAGAAAATATGAAAACTGATGAAAAATAAGGAATGATCAAATAAAATGAATATTGATAAAATCAAAATGAAGAAATACTAAAGTAGGATTTCATCTTTTATTATTAGATACTAAGTCTGACTTTGCAAATCAAATCATGTTATAAGTTATATTTGACTTTTTAAGCCAAATGATGACTTTTTAAGATGGATTTTGACTTCTCATGTCATAATTACAACCTAGTAAGTGATAACATTTTAGTAATTATGACATTATAAATTACAGTATTTATTTATTAAATCAAGATTATGAAATAAATGAAGATTCTGATTTAAAGTTTCTAAATCAGGTTTTTTATTTTCTTGAAATCAGAATTTTGAGAGACTAAATCAAAAGTGTGTTTTGTAAGAGATTTACTGAATATGACATATGAGACAGTCAGCCAAAATGTTTCGCTATCACATCATTTTGATTTAATATATTATCATTTGAGTTGTTTTATTTTTGTCATAAAAAGCTTCCAGACTAACTCCATCAAAAGAGAAAAAAAATCCACCTTCCAACAACTCTGTCTGATTTACATAAAATTAAATTCACCTTAAACTGACGCCAAGAGCTCCTTAAAATTTTGGTAAAATTGTGCATTTTTTGTCTTCCAGCCAGTATCTGCACCAAACAGTATTCTTACCAGGAGCAGAAGCTGCAGCGCCTCTGCGTGGGTGATCAGTGTCAGTGTATGACAGGTAACGTCTGCCTTTCGATTGGCTGAGATCAGCTGTCACTCACATCACTGCAGCCTCCCTTTATCACCAGCTCCTGGTTGGTGTCAAATTATCTTTTAGTGGGGTTTTACATGTTGTTGTGTTTTTTGTGTGTTATATCTGTCATGTTTTATGTAATAAGCTGTGTTGTTGTTTAGCTGCGTGCGCTGCCTACAGAGGAAACATCGATGTGACTCTGACAGCAGCCAAACGTACTGAAGAGACCTGCCAGCCTCACATCAAATATGGTGAGAATTAGATTTTTTAGTATTAATGACACACATTTGTACAACCTGATGCTCAGATTCTATAATAATAAATAAATAATAATAATAAAGCACATTTTATATGTTATATATATTATGAGCAAGCCAGAGAAACAATGGACTTCTTACAGAAGGAGAAAAAGTTCAGAGTTTTGTTTGAAAGTATGCAGTAATGTCTTTTTGTCATATATTTGGTATTAAGGGACCCACAGCAAGACATCACACACACACACACACACACACACAAACACACAGGAGATAACTACATTTCATTTCACTGGTCTCTGCTCTCTGTTTGTCTCCCTGCAGCCTACAAGGTGAAGGTGAAGTCCTCAGCAGCAGAAGGAGACTTTATGACCTACACAGCCACCGTAGTTGAAGTCATGAAGAACATAGATAAAGGTGAAATAGCTCCGTCAGTCGGACACAGGTTTAAAACACAATCATCCCGTCAGTGCTTTGCTGTCATATTGTGGTTGAGTAACAATTCACTACAATTCAGAGGTAAAAATTGTGCTTCATTACATTTATCTGACAGATTTAGTTACTTTAAAGTAAACACTTTGTGTCAGTAAAGTTTTGAAACATTTGAAGAGCTTAAAAAATACAATGTTTTGTTATAAATTAAACTACCCAACAGTTTATACAAGTATAGCTGAAACGATTAGTCGACAAACCAATTAGTTAATGGACAACTATTTTGTTAATAGTTTAAGTCATTTTTCATGTAAAAACATTTCACTGTTCCTGTTTCACAAATGTGAAGAGTTGCTGCTTTTCCTTTTAATTATCTTAAAAAATACTATATCATATTTATTTGATTACTTTTACTTAAGTAAAGGATCTGAATACTTTTTCCCCCACTGATCATGTCACATGACCGACTGTTACCTTAATACACTTCATCACATCATGTGACTTTATCTCATGTGACCTGACGTTTATGATAAACTACGTCACATTATGTTATTCCGTTACACCACCTCTCATCGTTGTGTCTCTTGTAGAGTTTGAAGCGGTGACTTCAGGTACAGAGGTGGAACTGGTGAAAAAGGTCACCTGCAGTGCTGTTGATATCCAGAACAACAAAGAGTACCTGGTGATGGGAGCCAGCGGGTCAGAGGTCACGGCCGACCACGGCACCAAGTCAGTGTCTCTCTACCACTCTCTTACCTGTAGTTCTTCTTCCAGTTTGCTGTGACTCTGACCTGCTGTGTTTCGTCTTGTAGGTATCGTCTTCCTCTGGACTCGGAGGCGCTGGTGGAGCTGTGGCCCACAGACTGTAGTTCTCCTGAGTGTTCGGACTACATCTTACAGCTGGATGACTTCGCTCTGGAACTGCAGTTAGACAGCTGCCCTGACTCTTCATAACTCAGACCAGATTTTAACTTCACTTAATTTAATACTGAGGGGGAATTTACTGATTGCTGTGAAGATAAAGACGAGGAAGAAAAATACATAAAAAAGTGCTTTGTCTACTCAGAAAATTACTCGCTCAGGAAATGTTGTTAGCTCACAGTTTAGATGTAAATGGTTTTATTTTTTCCTTTTCCAATTTGTGACATAATTTGCCAATAAAAGTAAAGTTAATTTACTGTGTGGTGTCTGTTTGTAACAGATCGATAACACCAGTAACACAGAGTTCAGTAGGTTCAGTGAATCCTGGATACGGGCCGATAAAAAAACCTGTTATTATTCACTGGAAAAGATAATAAATGCTTAACGACCTGCGGACGACTGATCCACATCCACATACTCAATGGTGAAATGTTACATTACTCAAGTACTGTACTGAAGTGCAATTTTGAGGTAGTATTTCCTTATCACTTAATACTTCTACTCCACTATATTTCTGTGGAACAATATTGCACTTTTCACTGCACTACATTTATCTGACAGCTATAATGACTTTGCAGATTAAGATTTTAAATACTAAACACATGATCACCTTATAAAAGGATAGGATAGGATAGAAAGCTATACAAGCTACAACATTGAAATGCTGCTTACATGTTATTGCATCAGTATTAATATCCCATATAGGCATAATATATACAATATTTAAGTAAGTATCTTAGCGAAGTTTATAAACTTTCTACTAAGTCCCTCTGCAATGAAAGATAGAAGCAAACGCACCTTTACACTTTGCATGATGAGCACTTTAAGTACATTTAGACAATTACTCTTTAGATTAAATAGGATTTGAATACAGGGCTTGCGGATCACATAACTGCATGTTTTTGTCTCTTTACACATTCATGGTTTCATCAGTAACTCAAACATTAACCCAGCAGTCCTACACTCATGCTGCATTTACATACTGTCGGAAACACTGTAAATATCTGTTTTGCACATGTTAAACTGTCACGAAAAAAACAATGGAAATCAGTGACAGCGTATGAAAACGGGATGTTCCGCATCCGGTCATCGTATGAACAAAATGACATGTAAGTTATTCAAAGATCCGGCAGGAATCTCGTAAATATGGCGAGAACACGCTTTGAAACGGGAAGGGAAGAATACGAGTTTATGAGGAGACCGTGAAGGCAACATCCACCTGTAGCTCGAGCTCACGGAAAACTGAAGGATTAAACACACACACACACACACACATACACACAGACACACACACACACACTCACACACACAGAGACACACAGACACACACACACACACACATACACACACACACAAACACACACAGAGACACACACACGCTCACACACACACAGAGACACACACACAGAGACACACAGAGACACACTAACACACACACACACACACACACACACAAACACACACACACACACACACTCACACACACAGAGACACACACACACACACACTCACACAGAGACACACACACACACACACTCACACACACACACACAGACACACACAAACACACACACACACTCACACACACACTAACACACACAGAGACACACACACACACACACACTCACACAGAGACACACACACACACACACCCCCGTGTCTTTGTCACATTGTGAGGACACAAGACCAGACCATGCTTTCTGGGGACCACCCTTTCTGAAGGTTGTACAGCAGTGAAAAAAATCAGGCAGTATCCTGGAATGGACATAAACAAAGTTGTCACTTCAAATTATCAATCAGACAAAGTAGAGTCCCCTCACCAGACTAGAAACAGCCTCCTGGGGACATGTCAGGTTTTTAGTCATAAGTGGGGTCAATATATACACACTGTCAGGTATTTAGTTATATGTGGGGTCAATTTATAAACACTATTTTTTCTTTCTTCCTGAGCAGCATTTTTGACACATTCAGGTTAAACTTAATTTGTGGAACCACTTAACAGCTTTTACTGTCAAGATGAGTGCTGTGGAACAATTATGTAATATTATATTCATCATCTGGAGCTTGGTAATTTCTGTCTAGATGGAGGTTCTTTTAAGTCAATTAAATTTAATAAAATTGTATCAGTACTGAAAAAGTTTTAGGCTACTAGAGTATTACAATTTAAAAGAAGTTACTCCAAATGAGAGGCTTATGTTGTAGGATGAATTTTAAAGTTCAAAACATTTATTTGAATGTTTTTTTTGTGCAAAAAGTAAACAAATTCCCAATCTGTGACATAATTGACAGATTCAATAGAAAATAATACTTAGTCGGAGCCCTTGTGCTGGTATTAGTACAAAACTTAACTGCTCTAAACTGCTGAACCCTCCTCCACAGGTTAACAGTACAGTTAACAGTACTGAAATATAATGAGCTAAGAATTGAGCAAATGAAATAAAAGGTAAGAAATTATGACATTAAATGTTAACAAATTGAATATTAAAAAAGGAAATAAACTGAGGAGATTAAATAAAATGCGATGAACTGGGATTGAGTAGAGGATTTAAGATGAAATGCGATGAGATAATATTAGAGCAGATGAGATAACGAGAGGAGATGAGGAGACAAAGTTAAGTTAGATTAGGTAAAGTGTCAGGAGATAAGGTGATATGACATCAAATGAGGAGAGAAGGGGAGATGAGTTGTGATAATGTGAGATAAGATACAATAAGAAAAAATTAAGGTGATGAGGTGTGAGACAGGCAGATAGACAGGAAGATAAGATAAAACGGGAGATGATGAAGCGAGAGATGAGAGAAGGGAAGATGAGGTGAAATTTGTTAAGATGAGGGAAGATTACATAAACAGAGATGAGATCAAATAAGAATAGAGGAGATATTAGAAGAGAATGATAAGGAATGGTGAGGTTAGATGAGATAAGGTGAGAGGAGATGACATGAGGTAGGATAGGATGAGGTGAAATTATATAAAACAATCAGATTTCTTCAGAAAAAGAGATTAGGTGAGGTAGCAGAGATATCGTATCAGTGCTCGTATCAACAGTTTCAAACAAAACCAAGCCCTATGCTTTCTAAAACACACAACAGCATCCTATTGTTGCACAAAATCAATCACTCCAGCAGAAACTCTGAACAGTATCCAAATGTTGTTACGTTGCAAACCAGAAGTCATCTATTATGGTTACAATTTAACATGCTGTGACAAAACAAGCATAACAGGTGTCAACAGACATTGAATGATCACTTCAAACTTTGTTCTTAAGAGCTGTGATTCGATTCTTAATGTAGAACTTTATGGCCAACCAATTTCTGTTTTTGAGTGCTACTTTTTCCAGTTGAAGGCACTTATCACATTCACTTTTCCCTGGAACACGACATGAAGTGATGAAGGACATCATGTGCTTCTCAACAGCAAGGATCTCCTCTTTCTCCCACTTCCTTCTCTTGAAAGGTTGGCGACCTGTATGAAAATGAACACAAATATTTCTGCGTTTCTCTATGAAGTGTTATTTCAGGAACAAAAGTCAATAAACACTCATTTTAAGGCTGCAAAATATGTGACAAAGGGTCAAATTGAATGGATTTGAGTAGAGACCAGATAGATAACATATGTGTGGATCACAATTTGACAGAGGGAGGGAGGATATTATATTACTTAACAAAAGAATTACTTAAAAGACCTGTCAGCTCACAAAAAGACTCATGAGCTGGACCATGTAAAGTGTTAAACACAAGTAATAGAATATGTGCAATATTCATAGACTGTGATTTTTCCGACACACCTACCATTTTTGATTCCTTCTGCATGTCCACATTCCCACCAGGGGCAAAAAATACTCTGCTAAAAAATACAAAGCTCTCCCTAACCCCCACTTTGGACAATCAGACATTAAAAAAGGACAAACCATTAATAAAAACAGTTTAAGTGTCGAAAGATGAAACCTAGAGCAGTTCTACAAGACAGTTGTGAGTTCACAGACTGGCACATGTTCAGAGATGCTGCCACCCAGGAGAACCACATCAATCTTGGAATATAGGAATATACATCTGTGACATACAAAATAAACAAGAAGAAAGCAACAAGAAAGCCTAGATGAATGGAGAAGTGAAGGCCCTGTCCAGAGCCAAAAAAGCATACGAGAAACATCCCCGGCCATGTACCAAGAACGTGCCAATAGCTAGTTGATGTCATCTCTGACATCTTTACGAAATCACTGCCACAGGCTAGTGTTTCCATCTGCTTCGAGACAGCCACCATCGTCCCTGTATCTAAAAAGTCTGCCATTTCTAGTCTAAAGTTTAGATAAAAGGAGGTAAAGACACACACCCCTGTCCACATCAGTGAAGCTGAGGTGGAGCAGGTGAACAGTTTGAAGTTTCTGGGAATCACCATTACATAGAACCTATCATGGTCATCTCACATTTCTACCCTGGTTAAGAAAGCTCAGAAATGGCTATGGCTTTCCCTGCCAAGTTCTTCTCAACTTTTACAGAGGAGCAATATTAAGTATTCTAACTGGAAACATCATAAATTGGCATGGGATGTGCACGGCCCAGGACAGGAGGGCTTTGCATCTGGTGATTAAAACTGCCCAGTATATCATTGGTACCCATCTACCGAGCATCAGTGATATCGGTGAGGTGAGGTGCCTGCGCAGAGCCCAAAGGATAGGACCAAACCAATCCCAACAACAGCTTGTTCACCCTGCTGCTGTCTGTCAAGAGATACAGATGTATCAGCTGTCGCAACACCAGACTACAAAACAGCTTCTTTTTACTCAGGCTGTGAGACTCCTCAACTCATCCTCCACACTTATTTTTCTGAAGTAGCAAAATACTGTTTACTGAGAAAGAGCTGGTCACAAAGTTGGTCTCAATGTTTCATCAAGGGTTGAGCTCTCTGCATACAGTGTTTGTCACTCAAACATTATATCAACTATACAGTAAAAAGTTTGATCCAAAAACTTTACCTCTGTCCGATTTTGGTGACTGCCGGTGATGGGCTGGTGGAGGTGTCATGGTGCCCTGTTGTGGTGCTGCATCCCTATGGCTCACATCTGGCATTGTCGTCTCGTTCTCTTCCCACTGACTGGATGTGGCCTGACTCTCTGAAAACCAGAATAAAACAAATTACAAGAAAATATAAATGATTAAGTATTAGTCATACCACAGTAAATTAGAGCTGTCCCGAGCCAAACCTAAGGATGGGTATCAGGGCCAAGCCAGACATATGTTAATAGATTGGTATCAGCTAAAATAAATCTAATACGAATCCAATCCGTTCTTTACTGTATTCTAAAGAGTTTTGTCTTCCTCAGCCTGCTAGTGTTGCCGCGCTGCTCTCCTTTACAACCTGGCTCTACAGCGGGGGCATTTCACTGTACACGAGAGTGAAAAATAAAGTGTGGGAATGTGAAAAATAATTTGGCCGCACCTGTTAGTAACTCTTCAGTTCTGACACTGAGGTTGCACAAATTTGCTAAACTGCGACAACAATTATCATTAGCAGAACAGTGTACAATCAATCAGCTGGCAGCTTCTCATGTTTAGCCATATCATGTCAACTTAATATCTGAGACCCAGGACCTCCAGTATTAGAATAGTAGTTAATGAAAAATAAGATCTGTCAGGTACATATTTAATAAAAATGTAGGTAAATATAAGAGTTGGCCTTAGTATTGACAGGTACCCAACGTTAAAGGACACGGAGGAGGATCACCTAAAAACTTGATTGGGAGTTCCCTACATCTTGAATAAGCATGGTCACATTTAACACCATATGAAAATAGTTACCTTGTGAGTCTGACTCACACGCTACCTCAGCATCACTGTCCAGGTGCACATTCTCTGTGATTCGGTGGGGGGTTGGAAGAGGGGGTGGGAGGGAGGAGAATGACTGTTAATGGAAGCAGAAGGCAATTCATTTGATTATCTATAAGAGCTCCAATAATGCCCAAGAAAAACACGAGATATAAGTATTATTTAATCATTATGTATAAGCAAAATCTTCATTTGTGCAGAAAAAATCTGAAATTATCAGTACCCTCAAGATCAATGCTGATGTCATCCAGGCTCTTGCCCTTGAACTCTGCCAGGCGTCCCTGTTCCAGAGCCATAAGAACTTTGCTAATTTTAGCAAGTTGGAGGGTGCCTTCAGGAAGTCTATAGAACTGCTGATGCACTCTTATGTCGTGGCCAAGAAAATCAGCTAACTGATCCAGCTCTGTGTTTGTGAGGTTGAGAACTTGAAACAGAGTTCCTGTTTGTTTGCGCAGTTTTGTAGAGGTGAGACTTGCAGGACTTTTTGCACCACAGATCTTGGCAAAGTGTCGAAGGCAATCAGACCCACGGTAGCAGGTAAAAGCAGATGGTCTTGCAAATAAATATATATTACCTTGAAGAACCCCACATTCCTGCCGTTTGCTGACAAGCAGATCCAATGCCTGCTGCATTGCTGGGGTCAAAAGCACAGGAATCTTTCTTCCCCTTTTTCCTCTTATCTCTATCCTCCTGAAGTGTTGACAGAGTTTCTTTTCTAGGTCTGAGAGGGCTACGTTCACGTCTTCCTGAGGGTCTGATGAATTTTGCGACAAATATGCAGACAGGGTCATTTTTGACACCTCCCCTGCTCTTCGTCGGTTGAACAAAATGACTTGTGTTAATGTGACCTTTGCCAGCTGTGTCCATGTCTGGGGGGTGGTCTCTGTGGACAATTTACTGTGACTGTGTTGTTGTTGCAAATCTAAATAAGAATGCAGAATCTGGACATCTTTTGTGAATGGAAGCAACAGAGGGGCATTCCACTTCGATTCCTGAACGGTTCTCAGAGATGCAGCTGATATCAGCTCATTCCTTCTGATTTCATATACTCTACGGAATGTACGAGCATCTTTTGCTGCAATGTAGTTGTTCTGTACGTTTGCACGGCTTTCAACAAGCAGTGAAATCTTTGTCAAGCTTTGTCCAATTTTGAGAGCAAGACTAGGGCACTTGTATAGATTGGTTTCACTGTCATGGCCCGCCACGTGTTTCACTGCTTGCACAACATGCTTGAAATTTGATGGTTTGATGTGGTCGTCAATGGTCTTCAATGGAGTCGTTTTCCTTGAGCATACCAGAAGCCTCCCCAGTTCTCTCAATTTCTGCCGAATGTATTCATGTTTGCCAAAATCATATCCAAGCCTGTTATAGAGATGCTCACCATACTCCATGATACAGACATCGGATTTGACTGCAAAATAAACTTCATCTTGAACCATGTTGTTTAACAGCTTCCAAAATTCTGCTTTGACACCAGGTGGTGGAGGTGCAGCAAATGCACAGAGTGCTTGGACACGGGTTTTGCCAGGTTTTTGTGGAGCATCAGGCTTGAACTTGCAGCTCATCATGTGCGGCCAAAGGAAAAAACCTTGACAATATACACAATGCAGGAAATTCCGTGCTTGAGAATCCTGTTTTGGTTGCTTGCAAGGAACAAGATTTCCAACACCTGTGTTTAATATTTCAACATTGTGCGCAAAGTTCCCCCTATTTCTCAAATGTTCCAGATGCATTCTTCTTTCATTGGATCCTTTTGGGAAGGACAGAGCCTGTGCAACCTCTGGCTTATTGTGATGAGCACGCTCCAAATGCCTTGCCATTTTTCCAACTCCCACCTTACAGTACAAACAATATTGCTTTTTATTGTACATTCTTGACCCATTCTCCTTTTTACAGACAGCAGGTATGGAAAGAGGACCATCAAACACTCTATCTTCTGTATGGAGGGAAGAAGTACTTTCAGGAAGATTTTGCTCAAGATCTGGTGTTGAGTTTTCCAGCAGGGCTCCCCTTTCACTCTGTTTTGATGAGTGACCACTACTAATTTGTTTTCTAGAACAGGATACACTGCTTGAACTTTGCCTTTTACGTCTCATACCGGAGTTGCTTTCTTTTCTTGAGGGTGAGCGTCCTCTCTTAAGCACCGGCTTTGAAGAGCGATTGTTCACTTCGGTCGGTGAGAGACATCTATCTCTGATGTCATCCATCTCGTTTAAGTTTAGACATGTAAGCATGCTCTGTTTCGGATCAACTGGCTCAATAACCTTGCTTGTGTCTGTACCATCAGAAAAATCCGCACTAGTTTCAGGAATATATTCCTCTCCACTGTCATCTGAGGTGGGGTCGAAAAGCTCATCTGAATTGAAACTTATCTGGTTGGTCATCTTTAGAAAAGAAAAGGTTAATTAAATTAAAGTCAGCAAATTAATTAATCAGTAAAGACCATGCATTAATCTTTTATCTTCATTGTGTGTTGCTTACCTGTATGCTTTTGGTCCTCCTCAGCCTTGGGATAGAATGTTGGTCCTCTTCAGGAAGGTTAAGTTCAGAGTCTGAACTTGGACTCGATGTCTAGAGAGTCCAAAAGAAATGTATGTCATTTCAATTTGAATTAATGAATTAAAATAAAAAAGATAAATAACACGCTAAATTAAAATTCTCTAATGTATTTATAATGACATAAACATGACCGAAAAGAAATGGTGTAATCTGTCGCTTAAACAATATAATGTATACAATAAAATGAAGTATCCCTGGACCCCACAACTGGGCCCCATTAAATCACAAAAATCTGAGTGTGCTTGGCAGCTTACTTATGACTTCAGAGTTACATTGAGATAAAACTAAATTATAATGTACCTTAAAGTGCAAACACTTCAACAATTAATCAACTGGACAGCCTTAAGTAATTGGTCAGCACTAACTGTATTTCAGTTCAACAACAACAACTATAGGCAGACACAAGCACAACAAGGCATGAGTGTGGCCGAATTGTTTAAACATTTCCTGAGTCTGACTCGAGATCATTCTTACTTTTGATAGAAATTAGAGCCCACTTGAACCTGTCTTTAATATGGTATCTGCTATAGCCATTACAGTTGAGAACAAGTAAAAGGTGAAGTCTGGCAGGATAAATTGACCTGTGACTAACAGCTGGTATGACTGGTAGAAAGCAAACTGAGCTTGAGTTCAAGGGCACGTGTCATACATGGTGTTTTTATAAGTTTTTGGACAGAAAACAGATAATAAATGTAATCAAATATGTACAATATCATTCATTAACCGTGGACCCCACAACTACAAGAGACCTGACAGGTGTGTGTTAGACTGGGCCCCATTAAATCACAAAAATCTGAGTGTGCTTGGCAGCTTACTTATGACTTCGGAGTTACATTGAGCTAAACTAAATTATAATGTACCTTCAAGAGCAAACACTTCAACAATTAATCTTAAAAGTGCCTTAAAAGTGTAAGTTTGAACAACTGAAACAAAATAAATTCTGACAAATTCGTACCGGCATTTGGGACCATGAAGATCCCTGAGTAGCATGCTCTGTGGTTCTGGAGATCTCAGCCTCAAAAGACTCAATGTAGGTTGGTTGTGCTCCAACCTGAAGAATGAGTTCAATGACTTTAAGTAATTGGTCAGCACTAACTGTATTTCAGTTCAACAACAACAACTATAGGCAGACACAAGCACAACAAGGCATGAGTGTGGCCGAATTGTTTAAACATTTCCTGAGTCTGACTCGAAATAATTCTTACTTTTGATAGGTCCAAGTTGGCTCTGATTTCTGTCATTAATATGGTATCTGCTATAGCCATTACAGTTGAGAACAAGTAAAAGGTGAAGTCTGGCAGGATAAATTGACCTGTGACTAACAGCTGGTATGACTGGTAGAAAGCAAACTGAGCTTGAGTTCAAGGGCACGTGTCATACATGGTGTTTTTATACGTTTTTGGACAGAAAACAGATAATAAATGTAATCAAATATGTACAATATCATTCATTAACCGTGGACCCCACAACTACAAGAGACCTGACAGGTGTGTGTTAGACTGGGCCCCATTAAACCACAAAAATCTGAGTGTGCTTGGCAGCTTACTTATGACTTCAGAGTTACATTGAGCTAAACTAAATTATAATGTGCCTTCAAGAGCAAACACTTCAACAATTAATCAACTGGACAGCCTTAAAAGTGTAAGTTTGAACAACTGAAACAAAAGAAATTCTGACAAATTCCTACCGGCATTTGGGACCATGAAGATCCCTGAGTAGCATGCTCTGTGGTTCTGGAGATCTCAGCCTCAAAAGACTCAATGTAGGTTGGTTGTGCTCCAACCTGAAGAATGAGTTCAATGACTTTAAGTAATTGGTCAGCACTAACTGTATTTCAGTGCAACAACAACAACTATAGGCAGACACAAGCACAACAAGGCATGAGTGTGGCCGAATTGTTTAAACATTTCCTGAGTCTGACTCGAAATAATTCTTACTTTTGATAGGTCCAAGTTGGCTCTGATTTCTGTCATTAATATGGTATCTGCTATAGCCATTACAGTTGAGAACAAGTAAAAGGTGAAGTCTGGCAGGATAAATTGACCTGTGACTAACAGCTGGTATGACTGGTAGAAAGCAAACTGAGCTTGAGTTCAAGGGCACGTGTCATACATGGTGTTTTTATACGTTTTTGGACAGAAAACAGATAATAAATGTAATCAAATATGTACAATATCATTCATTAACCGTGGACCCCACAACTACAAGAGACCTGACAGGTGTGTGTTAGACTGGGCCCCATTAAACCACAAAAATCTGAGTGTGCTTGGCAGCTTACTTATGACTTCAGAGTTACATTGAGCTAAACTAAATTATAATGTGCCTTCAAGAGCAAACACTTCAACAATTAATCAACTGGACAGCCTTAAAAGTGTAAGTTTGAACAACTGAAACAAAAGAAATTCTGACAAATTCCTACCGGCATTTGGGACCATGAAGATCCCTGAGTAGCATGCTCTGTGGTTCTGGAGATCTCAGCCTCAAAAGACTCAATGTAGGTTGGTTGTGCTCCAACCTGAAGAATGAGTTCAATGACTTTAAGTAATTGGTCAGCACTAACTGTATTTCAGTGCAACAACAACAACTATAGGCAGACACAAGCACAACAAGGCATGAGTGTGGCCGAATTGTATAAACATTTCCTGAGTCTGACTCGAGATCATTCTTACTTTTGATAGAAATCAGAGCCCACTTGAACCTGTCTTTAAAATGGTTTCTGCTGTAGCCATTACAGTTGAGAACAAGTAAAAGGTGAAGTCTGGCAGGATAAATTGACCTGTGACTAACAGCTGGTATGACTGGTAGAAAGCAAACTGAGCTTGAGTTCAAGGGCACGTGTCATACATAGTGTTTTTATAAGTTTTTGGACAGAAAACAGATAATAAATGTAATCAAATGTGTACAATATCATTCATTAACCGTGGACCCCACAACTACAAGAGACCTGACAGGAGTGTGTCAGACTGGGAGTGGTTACAACTAAAGACTGGTCATCCAAAAGCATCCCTACTGGACCCCATTAAATCATAAAAACCAAAATGTGCTTGGCAGCTTACTTATGCCTTCAAAGATACATTGATCTGAGCTAAACCAAAATATACCTTCAAGTACAAGTACTTCAACAATTAATCAACTGGACAGCATTAAAAGCTTAAGTATGAACAACTGAAAGATAAGAAAAGAAATTCTGACAAATTCGTACCGGCATTTGGGACCATGAAGATCCCTGAGTAGCATGCTCTGTGGTTCTGGAGATCTCAGCCTCAAAAGACTCAATGTAGGTTGGTTGTGCTCCAACCTGGAAAATTAGTTCAATGACTTTAAGTAATTGGTCAGCACTAACTGTATTTCAGTTCAACAACAACAACTGTAGGCAGACACAAGCACAACAAGGCATGAGTGTGGCCAAATTGTTTAAACATTTCCTGAGTCTGACTCGAGATCATTCTTACTTTTGATAGAAATCAGATCCCACTTGAACCTGTCTTTAAAATGGTTTCTGCTGTAGCCATTACAGTTGAGAACAATTAAAAGGTGAAGTCTGGCAGGATAAATTGACCTGTGACTAACAGCTGGTATGACTGGTAGAAAGCAAACTGAGCTTGAGTTCAAGGGCACGTGTCATACATAGTGTTTTTATAAGTTTTTGGACAGAAAACAGATAATAAATGTAATCAAATATGTAAAATATCATTCATTAACCGTGGACCCCACAACTACAAGAGACCTGACAGGTGTGTGTTAGACTGGGCCCCATTAAATCACAAAAATCTGAGTGTGCTTGGAAGCTTACTTATGACTTCAGAGTTACATTGAGCTAAACTAAATTATAATGTACCTTCAAGAGCAAACACTTCAACAATTAATCAACTGGACAGCCTTAAAAGTGTAAGTTTGAACAACTGAAACAAAAGAAATTCTGACAAATTCGTACCGGCATTTGGGACCATGAAGATCCCTGAGTGGCATGCTCTGTGGTTCTGGAGATCTCAGCCTCAAAAGACTCAATGTAGGTTGGTTGTGCTCCAACCTGAAGAATGAGTTCAATGACTTTAAGTAATTGGTCAGCACTAACTGTATTTCAGTGCAACAACAACAACTATAGGCAGACACAAGCAGGCATGAGTGTGGCCGAATTGTTTAAACATTTCCTGAGTCTGACTCGAAATAATTCTTACTTTTGATAGGTCCAAGTTGGCTCTGATTTCTGTCATTAATATGGTATCTGCTATAGCCATTACAGTTGAGAACAAGTAAAAGGTGAAGTCTGGCAGGATAAATTGACCTGTGACTAACAGCTGGTATGACTGGTAGAAAGCAAACTGAGCTTGAGTTCAAGGGCACGTGTCATACATGGTGTTTTTATAAGTTTTTGGACAGAAAACAGATAATAAATGTAATCAAATATGTACAATATCATTCATTAACCGTGGACCCCACAACTACAAGAGACCTGACAGGTGTGTGTTAGACTGGGCCCCATTAAACCACAAAAATCTGAGTGTGCTTGGCAGCTTACTTATGACTTCAGAGTTACATTGAGCTAAACTAAATTATAATGTACCTTCAAGAGCAAACACTTCAACAATTAATCAACTGGACAGCATTAAAAGTGTAAGTTTGAACAACTAAAACAAAAGAAATTCTGACAAATTCGTACCGGCATTTGGGACCATGAAGATCCCTGAGTAGCATGCTCTGTGGTTCTGGAGATCTCAGCCTCAAAAGACTCAATGTAGGTTGGTTGTGCTCCAACCTGAAGAATGAGTTCAATGACTTTAAGTAATTGGTCAGCACTAACTGTATTTCAGTTCAACAACAACAACTATAGGCAGACACAAGCACAACAAGGCATGAGTGTGGCCGAGTGGTATAAACATTTCCTGAGTCTGACTCGAGATCATTCTTACTTTTGATAGAAATCAGAGCCCACTTGAACCTGTCATTAATATGGTATCTGCTATAGCCATTACAGTTGAGAACAATTAAAAGGTGAAGTCTGGCAGGATAAATTGACCTGTGACTAACAGCTGGTATGACTGGTAGAAAGCAAACCGAGCTTGAGTTCAAGGGCACGTGTCATACATAGTGTTTTTATAAGTGTTTGGACAGAAAACAGATAATAAATGTAATCAAATGTGTACAATATCATTCATTAACCGTGGACCCCACAACTACAAGAGACCTGACAGGTGTGTGTCAGACTGGGAGTGGTTACAACTAAAGACTGGTCGTCCAAAAGCATCCCTACTGGACCCCATTAAATCACAAAAACCAGAATGTGCTTGGCAGCTTACTTATGGCTTCAAAGATACATTGATTTAAACAAAACCAAAATGTATCCTCAAGTGCAAACACTTAAACAATCAATCAAACACAACAGGCTTAACAACTACAGTTTAAACGGATATTAATAACCATAAGTGGTTTTAAAAAAGTAAGCAAGGTGAAATTTGGAAGGATAAATTGACCTGTGATTAACAGCTGGTATGACTCGTAGAAAGCAAACTGAGCTCGAGTTCAAGGGCACGTGTCATACAAGGTGTTTTTTTAAGTTAATGGACAGAAAAGAGAAAATAAATGTCATAAAATGTGTATAATATCATTCATTAATTGTGGACCCCACAACTACAAGAGAGCTGATAGGTGTGTCTTAGACTGGGAGTGGTTACAACTAAAGACTGGTCGTCCAAAAGCATCCCTACTGGACCCCATTAAATCATAAAAACCAAAGTGTGCTTGGCAGCTTACTTATGCCTTCAAAGATACATTGATCTGAGCTAAACCAAAATATACCTTCAAGTACAAGCACTTCAACAATTAATCAACTGGACAGCATTAAAAGCTTAAGTATGAACAACTGAAAGATAAGAAAAGAAATTCTGACAAATTCGTACCGGCATTTGGGACCATGAAGATCCCTGAGTAGCATGCTCTGTGGTTCTGGAGATCTCAGCCTCAAAAGACTCAATGTAGGTTGGTTGTGCTCCAACCTGAAGAATGAGTTCAATGTCTTTATTTTGTAATTGGTCAGCACTAACTGTATTTCAGTGCAACAACAACAACTATAGGCAGACACAAGCAGGCATGAGTGTGGCCGAATTGTTTAAACATTTCCTGAGTCTGACTCGAGATCATTCTTACTTTTGATAGGTTCAAGTTGGCTCTGATTTCTGTCAAAATATGGTATCTGCTATAGCCATTACAGTTGAGAACAAGTAAAAGGTGAAGTCTGGCAGGATAAATTGACCTGTGATTAACAGCTGGTATGACTGGTAGAAAGAAAACTGAGCTTAAGTTCAAGGGCACGTGTCATACATGGTGTTTTTATAAGTGTTTGGACAGAAAGACATAATAAATGTAATCAAATGTGTATAATATCATTCATATACCGTGGACCCCACAACTACAAGAGACCTGACTGGAGTGTGTTAGACTGGAAGTGGTTACAACTAAAGACTGGTCGTCTAAAAGCATCCTTACTGGACCCCATTAAATCACAAAAACCAGAATGTGCTTGGCAGCTTACTTATGGCTTCAAAGATACATTGATTTAAACAAAACCAAAATGTACCTTCGAGTGCAAACACTTAAACAATTAATCAAACATGACAGGCTTAACAACAAAAGTTTGAACAGACATTTATAACCATAAGAAGTTTTAAATAAAATGTCAAAAAGATTAAAATCGTGGTGATGGATGGTCCCCTATATAATGTGCATGCCAACTAAGCATAATGTATATGTCCATCCCTTTAATTTAATAAACTCAATATAATCATTATATTTTTAACACTTTGTTGTTCTGTATCACTCAACTTCAGTGATACTGTCCAATTTCAGTGATACTGTCCAATTTCAGTCACTGCTGTTGCAGGTTTGTTAATGTCACAGCCAAACTGTGTTTTTTAATGACACCAGATGGAAAAAGCTACATTTGAAGTACTGTTTGGGATGTTCCTGCAAATGTTTCACAATACAAGCCTTCTTAGGAAAGGACGGAAATCTGTCCACTGAAACACTAGAGGGCTTTTAATGTGGAACAGATACATGAGGTATTGACTTTGTATTAACAACATAATGCAGTAACAAATACTTACAATGGCAAACAGGAGCAGATCAGAAAACAAGGATGCTTCATACGAAAATATGACCAAATATACTCATCGAAGAGAGGGAATTAGAAATAAACACCCATCTCTAATAGAAGACAAACCTGTTTCCTCCAAGGCCAATCAGTTCCTCCATAGTCGTACGTTATCTCTTCTCCAGCATTAATGTCCCTCAGAGCAAAGAGAAAGAGGTGCGGCTTTCCCTCTGCTACGACCTTCTTCATCTTGCAGTTTGGATGGTTGTGGTCATCATTGACAAGCCTTCCAAGACTGCCATCCTCAAGAGCTGCATCAACACTTCAAAAATATAATAAAAAAGTGATTAGGCTGCATGAATTATATCAATGATTGTATTTATCAACAATTAGCCATTAATCCTGAAACAGAAAACTTCAGACAAAATTACAGAATCTTTTTTGAGAAGCTGTCAATAGTGAAATTACCTGAAGTTTACATTTTTTTTATAAATAAATTATCTGACTAATCTGTTTAACACAGTCTACATTACTGACAGTTATAGTTAACTCAGTGATTGTTGATGTAATATCACACATTTAATGACATGAAAAAAATGTAATTGTTCAAAAATGTAAAATTCAATCTAAGCCTTACCACCATGTTCTTTCTCGCCAGAGAAAGTCAAACATGAAGACGGCACATCTACCATGATATGTACTCCTCCTCCTTAGTGATTCTTCAAAATTTATTAATTGCCCTCTGTACTCCACCACAAAGTCTCCTTTCTGGAAATTGGCCTTGGCAAACACCCCACTACCTAGTGCACACATACAGATATCATTACACTGTTTAAAGCTTAACTGTTCTATTTTTTAATATCCCTAGAAGCTAGAAAGTAGGAGATACTCATTTCATAACACATACATATAACCACATGACAGGATATCATTAATAAAAGTTGCACACCACAGCAACAAATGTAATGAAAAAGTACTGTTTTGTTAAATTTAACTTGGTTTTGATTTCCCCTTTTTCGCATGCAAGTTTAAAAATTGTTCCAATAGATACCACTAATGAATATACACAATGCAGACATATATTGCACAGACTACTAGAATCATCATACTGGTGTGATTGTATGCATCAAAGGGTTCAGTGAGCATTTATGAAGTGCTTTAGGGGATATTTTAAAATACCGCTATATATTGTGTATCGCAATATAGTCTAAAAATATTGCAATATTATTTTTAAGCCATATCCAGCTCTACTGCATAGTATTGAAGATGGGAGAACTAAATGCACTGCCATATTCTATGCAATTTTCCATTTCTTTTCTTCACTTAATCAGAGTACTAGTAACAGGTAAGCTCAGATAGAACTACAAAACATTACCCTGGGAACCAGACAAATCCTTGAGCTGATGTTTTATTTGTTCTGGCAGATATGTCTGGCCCCTCTCCCATTCAGACTGATTTCGTAGTTACAGGTATCTGGCCAAGTCAATCACAAATGTTTATATAGTATGAGGCGTGTTTAATATGATGACT
>CM062217.1:3575000-3607500 GCA_031216445.1 Lateolabrax maculatus | reverse complement strand
CATCTGTGAGTACAGGCTACAGGCTGTGTGTGTGTGTGTGTGTGTGTGTGTGTTAGTGTGTGTGTGTGTGTGTGTGTGTGGATGAAAAATTGTGTTTATAGCTATGAACAGTAGATATTTCTTGAACACGAAAGGTGTAAACTGAGTAGGGCTGCAAGAAATGATTATTTTGTCCAGCCGGTCAATACAAACTTTAAACTAAATTCAACTAGATGTAGACTGTTGGGTAAAACGTGTCTAAACTAACTTCAGCCTGCTGTCTGACCTGCAGAGTTTCTTTTCACACATGAACACCAGACTGACTGATTGAGCTTTTAGTCTCCACTTTTCCAACTTGTAAAAACTCAGAAGGTTTTTTATTTCCTGACATTGTGACTTGCTGCTCTGGTTATTTACTGTGAAGTGAAAGTATGATGTGATTGCTCAATTACCTCTTGAGCTGAATTAGATAGATCCTGACGCCTCTCACCTCGTTATCACTGTACTTACTATTTGACAGTTTAAACCCCACTCATTAAATATGTGGCCATATCTGTGTGATTTAGCCCCACTAATTGTTTTCCCTGAACAAGACAAATATTATATTTCATAAATATTTCTTCTGATGTTAATGGAGGCACTTTCATTTCAAGCAATACAGGGCGCCTCTGCTTATAAAAAAAAATGTGAAAAAACCTGTAGTTAATCTGTTGATGAGTTGTCGTTCTTTTGATGAATTCTTGTCAGACAACAGTGAAAAATTAGAATTTCTCCAGTCCAAGTCCAAGCTGACTAACAGTCCAAAACCCAAAGATATTCTGTTTTCTGTGATATAAAAGAGAGATAAACAGAAATTCTGAGACGTTGGAGAAACTAGAACCAGAGATAGACTTGTTCACGGTTGGTATTTCTGCTTGATAAATGACTTTGATGATGATTAGTTGTGTCTGTATGTACTTGAAGCTGTACGAGGTGTCCAGACTACGTTCTCTGAGCAGCCTGTCAGAGCTGTCTGTGTCAGGAAACCCCGCCTCTTCGCTGCCACACTCCCGCCTCTTCCTGCTCTACCACCTCAGGACTCTGGACAGGCTGGACGACCTGCCAATCACCCAGGAGGAGAGAGGACACGCCCATCAGCGCTTTAACGCCGGTACATCATTTCACATCACACAAACACACAAGAACTTAAATCTGACATAAACTCTGTTGTTTTCATTGTTGTTGTTTGTGATCAGAGGAGCTGGAGCGTCTGCAGCGGGAGGTGGACAGCAGCCAATCAGAGCTGAGCAGGCTGTGGAGGGAGCAGCAGGTCGCAGCGACACGACTTCACCAGCAGGAGGAGACAAACCAAACACTGATGACTGGGACAGAAAAACAGCGACACACACAAACACTGCTGGAGGGAGAGCTGCTCATCAAGAGTCAATTGGTAAGACACAAACACACACACACACACAAACACACATGTATGTATATAAATATGCCTTTGATCCATTAGTAGGACAGACTGACCGCCTGAGAGAAAAGTTTTTTGAACTTTGACCTCTAAAGTCCTGTCTGTCTCCTCTAAAGTCCTGTCTGTCTGTTCTTCTTCTCTGTCATTTCCTGCAGCTCTACTCCAGAGCTGTCCAGTTTTCTACTTCTTCTCCTCCTTCAGTCGTGTCGTCTCTGCTGATGGTAGAGTCACAAATGCTGTTCACTGTGGAAACTGCCATCACAGGGAGGGACACTCGGATCAATCAGGCACTGAGATTTATGACTTGATGACGTATGTTTTAGATTGATTCCACCCCACAGATAACTGTATGTGTTCCTGACTGCATCTTGAAATGCAGTATCGACTGGGTTAAGAAACTATTTATGAATAAAATAACCAGATACGTGTTTTGATTTTGATCACTCCAGCAAATCATATGCCTGACGTTCAAGGCACTTTGGTGTGAAAATCATGTAAATAAATTAATATTGTATGATGGTATATATCATCATCCAACCCCGGTGTGAGTCAAAGGGATGGGGAAGTTTATATCTAACAAGTTGATGAATCACAACAGTTGTCTTAGTGGACATCGAAAACTTTAAATCAGTCCTCAGTGTATCTCTTCTTGGAAACACACTTGTTGGAGATTAAAACCAGAAATTTGTGCAGCAGAGGTGGAGACATCCTGACTTTTAGTCTCTAGAATGTGTCCAACTCCACCAACACTGGATCCTACATCTTTGTTTTCTTATAAATTCATCTCTCACCCTCTAGCAGGGCCGTAGAGGAAAATACTTAATCTCTTCATTATAATTTGAACTGTTTTGCTTTAAAGTTGTCACAGTTAAATATGCAGACTCAGAATCAGATGGTATAAAACTAAAGTAATTTGTGTGTAATTGTAGAATGTCAGTTCCTCCTCAGGTTGTTAAAAAAGCAGCATTTCATCTCGTTTAGTGCCCACAGTGAGACTCATACATGAAGTGTGGCTGCATTGCTGTCATGAGACAGTAATAAAAACTGTACTTGTGTGAACTCCTGTGTTCACTGTGGCTTCTTGTTCTTCTCCGTCACCCGTCTCTTTCACTCTCTGTACATCTAGCCCCGTCCTCCTGTCTCTCTGCTGGGTATGGTTTATCAGGTACTCTGATGTCACATTAACATTCAATCTCCCATCATTCCTAGCTCCCTCAGATCCTGCTGTGTGATCTCAGGTAGCTTCACACTGAGAGGAGTGTGTGTGTGTGTGTGTGTGTGTGTGAGACCAAGTCTGTCAGCCATCTTTAGTATGGTTTGACCTGCAGTTCACCATGTCTCCTTTAAATAATAAATTCTGAAAATATGCTCACTGTTCAAGTGAATAATGTTCTCAGATAACGAATATGACATAAACAGACATAACAGGACTGCATTTTAAAATTCTTCATTATAATCTGTCCCATTTATCTGATTGCTAAATTAGGTTCGGTTTTGGTTTGCTGTGTTTTTTGTAACTTTCTGCTGTTGATGCAGATTCAAGACTTCCTGTAGCTGTTTCACAATAAAAGCCTTTTCTGTGTGTCTTCAGTTGGAGAAGACGACAGCTCAGTTAACCAGAGCTGTTCACAGACTGTGTGAGCTGGAGCAGGAGTTGACTGTCTACAAGATAGACGCCAAACTGAGCCCTCTGCCCCCCCGTAGCATACAGGTAACAATAACACACACAAACACACTTCAGACTGTAGGGAAACACAGCTGTAGTGTCTGGTAGAAAAAGTCAGGAAACAATATATCGGATGATATTTATTTTTTGATTTTATGTCAAAAAAACATTTTCATAGTGATATTCAGTTTGAATGGGGTTTAAGATCATAGTATTTAAACCTGTCTGTTTCATCAGGAAGTCGACACTGTTGACTCTGTGGCTGAGAGTCTGTACATCGGCAGGGCTCCACACATCAGGAACACCATCACATCCACTCCGCAAAACTCCTCCTCCTCCTCCCTGCAGACCCAGGAGGTTTCAGACATTCACACTGACATGGGGTCGTCACGTCCCCTGTTGGAAGACAGAAGCAGAACAGAGCAAAGTAAAGGTAAGGACAGAAAGGTTTCTGCTTTAATGGTGCCGTTTGTCATCAGTGGTGACAGAAAAATACTTCTGCAGAACAGCAGAAGTATAAATTGATTTGCCAAAGACCTTGGAGAAAGTTTTAAAGCGTATCACACGGCCAGTGTAGGAGACAAGAGGAGGGTTCAGTGGTCACAACTGCAGGGGAATTAGCTCAAATGGTAGAGCGCTCGCTTAGCATGTGAGAGGTAGCGGGATCAATGCCCGCATTCTCCAAGAGACTTTTAACTCGCTCTTCTCTTCACTGTCTAATTCTACAGCAGAGACTCACAGTTTGGAAAACTAAGGCATTAATTCTCTGTAGCTTCTACAGAATGAAAACTGGTTCATAGACTGTGTTTGAGTTCCATACTGCTTTCTAACTGTATACAGCAACCAGCGCTCTGAAATTTGAGCTAATTCCCCTGTGAACACTGTTTCATTGCATGGCGTCAGACTTGAGACAGGTATTAAATGCTTTTCAGTTGCAGTTTTTCTAATATATCTTATAGGTCTGTATATATACATGTGTATAGGTACATTTGCCTAGTTAACTGATAGTTTCTTAAGAAAATCTAATTGATTGCTGGATATTTTACTGAAAAATTAATTTAACAGATCACAGTTAATATTTACTTAGATGGTTGTTCTGTTGAGCTTGTATGATTTATTTATTCCCAACATCAGATGTAAACACACAGAGACATTTCTCTTTCTCCATGCTGTTTCATCAGCTGTCAGTTTCTGTTGTGATGTGCACAACTGATGATGAATGAAAGATCTTGATCTTACTGTTACAATGGAAGTAGTTAGTATCTTGTTGACATCAGAGGTTAAAAGGCACTCACTCCGACGAGGATGGGATTCGAACCCACGCGTGCAGAGCACAATGGATTAGCAGTCCATCGCCTTAACCACTCGGCCACCTCGTCTGTTACGTTAGATGTGTAAGGTGCCGACCGATCGCGTCATAATAAAGAGAAACCAAAGATGTACTGTCTCAAGTTTTGATGCTACGTAAAGAAAGCATGTTCACAGGGGAATTAGCTCAAATGGTAGAGCGCTCGCTTAGCATGCGAGAGGTAGCGGGATCGATGCCCGCATTCTCCAAGAGACTTTAGTTTCTTCTCTTCTGTTGATGACATAAGTCCCAGATGTTTTGGGATTTTTTGTTTAGGGAAATCACTGCAAGTCTTTGGTTTCATCTCATTAGATGTGAGGAAGAGGACTAGCCTGGCATCGCCAGACCACTTCGCAAATGCGTATCAGTCTGGAACCTCTCAGTTCATTTTCGATTTCCAAGGGCCGTAATCAAGGGGTGGAGACAACCAATCAGAGCAACGAAACACCATCCTGACGGACGGTACGCCCTGTCACAAAAATGACAAACACATATTTCTTATCAACCTAAAGTTTAAGTGCAGTTGTTTGTTCTTCTTTTAAAGCAAATTTACCGTCCAGTCCGTTTAATATCAGAATCAGAATCAGAATTGGGTTTATTGCCAAGTAGGTTTTTACATACAAGGAATTTGCTGTGGTGTATTGGTGCGTAACAAGTACAGACAATTACAGACAAGTACAGACAAGACAAGTAGTGCAAGGTGCAAGGGTATACATAAGTGTCGTATTTTAGTAGCACTGCTGTAGCCGGCCGGGGAACACTCAGTATCAGCAGCCGCCATCTTGGATATTTACAAAGATACCTGAATGGTGCTCCTCTCTGTCAGTCATCGTATTAAACCTGCCTCATACTAGGTAAACGCTTGTGATTGGTTAGCCCAATAAAAACAGCAGAGAAGTCTGTCTGAATGGGAGAGGGGACAGATGTACATGCCAGAGCAAATGAAACATGAGTTTGCAGACTCGTCTGGTCCCCGGGCTAGAGGAGGGCACTTCCGATGGAGATATCTGTCTTTGTTGTTGACATGTAAACATGGAATACTAAACTTAAACACGACGAGGATGGGATTCGAACCCACGCGTGCAGAGCACAATGGATTAGCAGTCCATCGCCTTAACCACTCGGCCACCTCGTCTGTGCTGTTTGGTTTGTAAAGTGGCCACCGACCGCAGCCTGAAGAGCAAACAAAGATGTACTTGTCTCAAGTTCTGATGCCACGTAAAGAAAAGTCTTCACAGGGGAATTAGCTCAAATGGTAGAGCGCTCGCTTAGCATGTGAGAGGTAGCGGGATCGATGCCCGCATTCTCCAAGAGACTTTAGTTTCTTATCTTCTGTTGAGGGTATAATGGCCATAATGTATGAGTGAGATACAAGATATTAGTTGGATGGACAGACTGAAGCTGTTTACACATCTGCAGTGTGGAGTGCAGGAGTTTGTGTCAGACGCGTGTGCACTTAGTGGAAATAGTCCATTTGGTTTAGGCGAGGGACTTTAGTTTCTTCTCTACTGTTGACAACATAATGACCAAAAACAGTGAGATACAAGATATTAGCTGAATGGACAGGCAATAATCCACGCATGCAGAGCACAATGGATTAGCAGTCAATCGCCTTAACCACTTGGTCAGCTCGTCACCTGATGCTATGATCTGAACAGAACAGCTATAAGAACGTACAGTTTTGGGTGTTTCATAAATTCCCTTTGAATGAAAATCAGTAGAAAAAAAAGGCAACATACAGGGGAATTAGCTCAAATGGTAAAGTGCTTGCTTAGCAGGTGAGAAGTAGTGGGATTGATGCCCGCATTCTCCAAGAGACTTTAGTTTCTTCTATTGAGGACGTAAGTAGCAAAAATCAGTGAGATAATAGATATTCTTTGGATGTACAGACAATGAAATACTTTGTGTGTTTGTGTCTCTGTGTAGTTGAGGCTGATGCCTTGCAGCTGACCCATCAGACAGAGCAGTGGCTGGCAGCAGGACAGCCAGTTCCTGGGCAAACCAAAACACACACACAGGTAACGTACACTCATACAGACACATCACTGTAACCAAGGGTGCATGTTTGGATTCAGAAGTGGGCAGAAAAAATTAACAACAGCAAAAAACTTCAATCAAACAAGCAAGACCTCTAGCAGCACTATGGAGCTGTGTATATTATCTCATGGATCTCATGCATGCGCTCAAGGATGTACATTTATGTGTGCACACGGGTGACCTGTTATTAATTAAAATGGTTTGACACTAATTCCACTGATCTACAGGTGGTGGTAACACACCAATATATGCGACAATGCGTCAGTAAAGACAGGAAGAAGACAAGTTAGTAATAATTCATGTAAATAATGCTGCTCCGAAACTAATGAAAATCTGCTCCGAAACTGTTTTATGAGAAAAGAAATGCAAGCGCTCATTTGTTACCCATTTTTAAGGATACACACAGTGAGTTTTAGTGAATAACTGTGAATGTAAAAATAATTTTTCATGCTTTGCTTTGTGCGCCTGGTACACTCAGATGAGTGTATCAATAATTTTATCAACTCAGCAGGAGGCGCTGTGCCGTCTCCTCAGTAAACTGTCCGTCCTGGAGCAGCTGAGAGACGAAGCTGAAGAGACACGAAGACAGACGGACAGACATTCAGAGGAGAGCAGGAAGACAGAGAGACAGACACAAGAGCTGGAGACAAGACTACTGACACTGGACACTACAGACCCACAACATGTGAGTGAAGTTATTAACACACAACTACTGACACTGGACACACTTGAGTGTTCCTGCAGTGCAGCTGAGCACAATAAGGCTTCACAGTTTTAAGAAATTATGCTGTCACTGCTGCGGCACCGTACAACACGCCACACAACAGTCTCTGAGAAGTCTACAGTAAGTGGGTTTTATAGTGGTTTTATATTAAAGATCCACATTATTCATGAATATATGAATAATGTGTGTGAGAGATGTCATTGCAGAAGGAGAGCAGTCTAGAAACTTTTGAAATCATCGACCTTCTAAAGACACAAACATTACCTAACAAAAGTGAGGAATGCCACATTCCAAGACTGCAGGAGCGAGTGACTGGTTGTCAAATTCCTGATTGGTTGTCTCCGCCCCTTGGAAATCGAAAATGAACTGAGAGGATCCAGACTAATACGCATTTGCGAATTAGTTGTCTAAGAACTTTTCACGAACAGGAAAATGCACTGGAGTTGTTGAGCTGTGTCACATCAGTGGTGACACAAAAATACATATGTAGAACAGCAGAAGTATAAATTGATTTGCCAAAACTTTGGAGAAAGGTTAAAAGGTACCAATAGCCGACTGTGCGAGCGTAGTGGGGTGTTTACCTCAGAGGGGAATTAGCTCAAATGGTAGAGCGCTCGCTTAGCATGCGAGAGGTAGCGGGATCGATGCCCGCATTCTCCAAGACTCTTTTTGTACAATGTCTTACAAACTTTTGCATTATTTTGGAGACAAGGATCCACTTCAAGGGGTGATATTTGCACATGCTCACATGTAGAAAAGTCATTAGGAACCTGACTAAATGTCTACATTACCCAGAAATTAGGTTTCTCCACAGATATCTGGCTGTGGTAACTTGGTTTTCCTCATCCTGGAATTGCTTGCCTTGTTTAACATTTAAAATCATGTGAAACAATAAATGTGACCTTACTGACTTGATAGCTGAAACAACATTTAAGGTACCATTAGTAACGTGGTTGATGATAACACTGAACCAAATGACTCCCTGTAATATGAAAGGATGGTCAGTACTGCTGAAGTCACAGAGTATTTACAACAAACTCTGAATCTAAACAATTCTCTCTGCTCATTGTTTGAAGCTGGTGAGTCTCTGCTGTCACATCAGGGGGGAGTAGAAAGGGTTAAAAGTCTCTTCTGTAGAAGCTACAGAGAATTAATGCCTTAGTTTTCCAAAGTGTGAGTCTCTGCTGTAACATTAGACAGTGAAGAGAAGAGCGATTTAAAAGTCTCTTGGAGAATGCGGGCATCGATCCCGCTACCTCTCGCATGCTAAGCGAGCGCTCTACCATTTGAGCTAATTCCCCTGTGAGCACACATTAGTTGCGTGGCGTCAGAACTTGAGACACGTACAGCTTTGCGTTTTAGAATAACACCCCGGGTGGCCACCTTACACACCAAACCAAATATCTTGTATCTCACTGTTTTTTGATACTAATGTCCTCAACAGAAGAAACTAAAGTCTCTTTTGAAACCTTTGAATTAATCGACCTTCTAAAGACACAAATATTACATGAGAAAAATGAAGAAGAGCCACAGACTTGCAGGAGGGAGTGACAGAAGGTGAAAACTCTGATCCTTTGGTGGAGTCTGCAAACATACAGGGGAATTAGCTCAAATGGTAGAGCGCTCGCTTAGCATGCGAGAGGTAGCGGGATTGATGCCCGCATTCTCCAAGAGACTTTTGAGCTTTCTTTACTAATGAAGTCAACATTCAACTCTGCAGTCTGTTTTCTTGGTAGAGAACCAAAAGAAAGAGCTAAAGGATGCAGTTTGGTGTAAATCATCTTGTGGTATATAAACAGGCTCAGTGTAACTTTGAAATATGTACACTGAGTGTTAGTTCCCCTCGTGGACATGTGCCCATGTCTAAAGTATCATTCAGGCTTCAGTCAAACTTTGCATGGGATTATTTTGGAAACAAGGATCCATTTCTAGTGTGATATTTTTCTTTGCAGAATCGTTGTGCATAGCTCTCACAGTGGTACCTCACCCGTCTGCAGCCTCTGTCCTGCACATGCTCACACGTAGAAACCTGATTAGCTACCATTTGAGCTAATTCCCTTGTTGTAAAGGTGCATCACACCGAAAATCTGCTCAGATACGTACCAAATATTGAGTCTCAACTACTTTTGATACTTAATATTCGGTATGCACCTCAAATATCTATGTAGAGCACTAAAGAGGGAAACATTAAAGTTTCACTTTAAATCTGTGTTTAGTGTGTCAATATTTAGTTCCAGAGTCTTTCCCACCCTAACCTGAATAAAACTCTGGAAACTGTGAATATTTGGAGTTAAATTATATGAAAAAGCTTCAAAAGCCAGTAAAAAGGGAATAAGAATACTTCTGTTGTAAATGTTCAGAGAGCATAACAACAGCAGCAAGAGGTTGTCGTCTCTTTAAGAAACTCCCCCCCCCCCGGGAATTCCTCCTCGGCAGGGCGGGGCTTATCCCAGCTTTAATTCCCTCCCATTGGATTTAAGATGACCTGTCACTGCAGCTGTCACTCTGATTGGCTGGGAGAAAGATTTCCTGTGTTGATTCAAAGAAAGGGGGAGAGAGAGGGAGAGGAAGAGAAGTTTATAACGGAGAAAAGACAGAAGAGAGGAAAACAGAGAGAGATGAAGAAGTAAGTGTTTTAGAACAGAGAGGAGGAGGTGTGATGTTGTTGTTTACTCTGAACTGACAGAGTTAGAGAAGAGGAGGAGAATGGGGGAGGACATGAAGGATGTTACCCAGCAGCCCCGTGTGGTCTCTGGGGTCGAGGACTGTTAGACTGAACTGACTGTTGTGAGTACACAAACACTCATCTATGTCTAACCACACTAACTCTAAGCAGGTTCAGGCTATGGTGTGTTAAAACACTGGAAAAGTTACCAAATGAAGTATTAAATGAAGTACTATGATGTGCTAAAAGATGTCAGTATGCAGATTAAATTCACTTGTTTTTTGAGTGCAGTGCAAAGGAAACACAGGAGCTGCTCACAGCTGGAAAACATAAAACAAACATGTAGTAATTGTATATAGAACATACCGTACTGCACTAGAAGGTGGTGTGTCTCCGTCTGTCTGTGTGGATTGTAAACCATCATAGCAACATGGGCAGCAGCAGCAGTCTCTCTATCAGTCCACTGAAGTAGCTCAACAACCATTGGATAGATTGTAATGAAATGTGGTTCAGACATGAAGGACGAATTCTGATAACTTTGGTGATCCTCTGATCCTCATGCGCCATCATCAGGTCGACATTTGAATGTGTCCAATACTTTGGTTCATGACCAAATACCTGCAGAACTAATAATATTCCCATCAGGCTCAGCTGTTCTTTGTGTTTACAGCTAATCAGCAAATGTTTGCATGCTAACAAGCTAAATTCAGTTGGTGAACATGTTGAACATTATACCTGCTAAACATCATCATGTCAGCATTAAGCCCCACTGCGTGAGCCTCACAGAGCTGCTACATGGCTGTAGGGCCTTAGTCTTGTTATCAAAATTCAAAAGGAATCATCAGAATCCCTGTCTCTCTGAAGCACTCTCATCTGGGATGTGGCTTATTTACAAATGTGACTTCATTCCCAACTTTTCATCTTGTCTGTTTGTCGTCACAAGTTATGAACAGTGTAATCTTTCCTTTTCAGAATTTATTTGAATACCTTTTAAAGTTCAGAAAAGATACCGTTACAGTACATCCAATAACTCATACATGTCCAAAGAATTTTTGGAATATCCAAACTGAATGATGTTTACATGACCCGTATCAAATTTGGAATATTATCATATTTGGAATAATAGTGGTATATTAAGTGCATGTAAACGTAGTCCGTGATACTTTTTCTGTCTGCCGTCTTTATCCTGCTCATGTTCACAGGAAAAAAGCCAAACTAGAAACCTGTTTACCTGTTTAAATGGACAAGAAATCTTTCTTCTTTCTGTAGTCGCCTCCCCAGATTACAGAAACCAGGTTTCTGGTTTACTTAAGAAATGAGCTAACTGAAGACATCCGAATGTAAACTGGTTACTGAAGTGCATGTAAGGTTCCCTCACTGCTTTTAAAACAGGAATCTCATATCAGACACATGAGGTTGGAGGGTGAGTAGAAAAGAGGTGGGTGGGGAGAAGGGAGGATAGGGGGAGGGGAACGGAAACGGGCTCCTGTGGACTCGAAGCAAGACGAAGAGGGTCAGTGGGTCGAAGGGCAGGGGAATTAGCTCAAATGGTAGAGCGCTCGCTTAGCATGCGAGAGGTAGCGGGATCGATGCCCGCATTCTCCAAGAGACTTTTAACCCTTCACCCACTCACAGAACTAGTGGAGCCTTAACTGTGCCACAGCTGTCAAGTCAGTCAGATCACAATTATTGATTCATAAGGAGTTACCACAGTCAGATATCTGTAGAGAAACCTGATTTCTGGATCGTGTAGACAGCTGATCAGGTTTCTACGTGTGAGCATGTGCAGGACAGAGGCTGCAGACGGGTGAAGTACCACTGTGAGAGCTATGCACAACGATTCTGCAAAGAAAAATATCACACTAGAAACTAGAACATGTGCACATGTCCACGAGGGGAACAAACACTCAGTGTACATATTTCAAAGTTACACTGAGCCTGTTTATATACCACAAGATGATTTACACCAAACTGCATCCTTTAGCTCTTTATTTTTGTTCTCTACCAAGAAAACAGACTGCAGAGTTGAATGTTGACTTCATTAGTAAAGAAAGCTCAAAAGTCTCTTGGAGAATGCGGGCATCGATCCCGCTACCTCTCGCATGCTAAGCGAGCGCTCTACCATTTGAGCTAATTCCCCTGTATGTTTGCAGACTCCACCAAAGGATCAGAGTTTTCACCTTCTGTCACTCCCTCCTGCAAGTCTGTGGCTCTTCTTCATTTTTCTCATGTAATATTTGTGTCTTTAGAAGGTCGATTAATTCAAAGGTTTCAAAAGAGACTTTAGTTTCTTCTGTTGAGGACATTAATATCAAAAAACAGTGAGATACAAGATATTTGGTTTGGTGTGTAAGGTGGCCACCCGGGGTGTTATTCTAAAACGCAAAGCTGTACGTGTCTCAAGTTCTGACACCACGCAACTAATGTGTGCTCACAGGGGAATTAGCTCAAATGGTAGAGCGCTCGCTTAGCATGCGAGAGGTAGCGGGATCGATGCCCGCACTCTCCAAGAGACTTTTAAATCGCTCTTCTCTTCACTGTCTAATGTTACAGCAGAGACTTGCACTTTGGAAAACTAAGGCATTAATTCTCTGTAGCTTCTACAGAATGAAAACTGGTTCATAGACTGTGTGTAAGTCCCATACTGCATTGTAACTACATACTGTGCTGTATGCACAGCACAGTATGTAGTATACTAATTTTTACAGTACATATAAACTGTTAGTAAACAAGAAGTCAACATACTCTACCACTTTATACGAACAGATAATGATACAATAATGTCTTTCTCACGTGGTCGGAAAACACGTGATATAAACTAGTTAGGAAGGCGGTGTCCAGTGAACGTGCTCTGATTGGCTGATTGCGTGTGTCTCTTTCAGGCCCATGTGACGGCCCAGTTGTCCAGTTGGAGACAGCTGTTGGACAGGATGAGCGGGAAGCAGAGCGAGCTGGAGGGTCGCCTCGACGACATGCTGTCACGCATCGCCATGGAGACCCAGGAGATCAAAGAGCTGGAGCAACAGCTGACCGACGGTGAGGAGACCACTGACCAATCATAGAGTCATCTGGAGGCCTTTGATTGGCTTTCAGAGTTTGGCAAAGTTATAAAATATAACTCTTCCTCTCCTCTCCCCCTCGTCCTCCTCCAGGTCAGATTTTGGCTAATGAAGCTCTTCAGAGGGATTTGGAGGGAATCATCTCTGGACTCCAGGAGTATCTGAGAGGACTCAGAGAACAGGTATTGTATAACCTTTATTTACAAAACAAACAAGCCAATTTAAAAGATTGAACAAAAATAGGGGACAAAAGATTCTGTTTTTTTTTTTTTATTTTATTTATGTTTATTAAATCTTCATATTTTTATTGGAAACATGTATACTCAGTGAGGGAGCAACAATATAATTTCTTTCACTATTGTTCCTCCCAATTGGATACAGCAGAAGTATTCTGCCCGTTACCCTCAATGATCACATTAATCTCCGTCCTCACAAGATAAATACTACCTTTAAAAAAAAAAAAGAAAAAAAGAAAAGAATAAAAATAAACATAATCCTTATTTACACTCAGGAAAAATACAGGAGCCTTGTTTTTTACAGTTTACATTATAAAATAAACACTAGAAACATAAAATCAACACACAATAAACATTACAGTAATAGGTAAAAAAAACAGTGAGAAGTTAAGTTAAGCAGTGATAAAAGAAAATAGTCATAACATAATTGTAATACAAGTAAAACTTGCAAGTACTACTCAGAAGCATCAAGCAGCTCACTGAGGGTGCAGTGCAGTGGTGTGAAGTTTAAGACGTCTTTGAAGTTTGGTTACTGGTGGAACTGGAGATGAGGTGTGTGTGTGTGGCCTGTGTTTGTGTTTAAGGCTCGTCGCGCTCAGCAGCAGGTTCACAGTCTGCAGGCTGAAAATCTGAGTCTGCAGCTCTGCCTGGAGGACACTCAGAGACACTGCAGACAGTTGGAGGACACCACCAGGACACACAGACAGGTCAGTGTGTCTGTCCCGGAGGGGAAGTATTAGTGTTGGATATTTCCCTGGTTAAAGCATGTGGCTCTTTGCCTGTCTGTGTGTCCTCAGGACATGTCTGTCCAGCAGGAGGAGCTGTCTGTGTTGCGGATGGAGGCCCAGGCTCTGAGAGACAGACAGATGGAGAGCAGCAGACAGCAGGTGGAGCTGGAGTCAGAGCTGAGGGAGGAGTTAACCCGACAGTTCACACTGGGACAGGTAACACTAAATGTCAAACATTGTTGTACATCATGCGTCCACCAAATGTAACTTATTGAAGTTGTTTACCATCTTAAAGTGTGTGTCTGTGTCTGTGTGTGTGTGTGTGTGTGTGTGTGTGTGTGTGTGTGTGTGTTTGTGTGTGTGTGTGTGTCTGTGTGTGTGTGTGTGTTTGTGTGTGTGTTTGTGTGTGTGTCTGTGTGTGTGTGTGTGTGTGTGTGTGTGTGTGTGTAGTTAGAGCGTGATGCTCTGCAGGCGGCTGTAGACAAAGAGAAACAGATCCGAGAGATCAAAGAGTCTCAGCTACAGTCCACCATCGACACACTCCAGGTCAGTACACAAACACCTACAGTTGACCCAGGATTAATGCAGGGACCTCAAGTTCCTGAAGGGGACAGACTACACAAACACACAAGAGGTCAAACACCATTCACACAGGTAGGAGATAACAAACACACAGAGGGAGAAAGAGGGACAAGAAAGTAAAAATGTTTAAATAAATAGACATTGCTGCTCTAGTTTTCTGTCAGTCCTACGGTCTGTGTCTGTCTGTGTGCAGGATGAGAAATCATCTCTTCAGCAAGTAGTCCAAAGACTTCAGGCCCGACTGGACCAGACCAAAGCCCAGCATAAAGAAACCAGGACACACCTAGACCAAACCAGAATTCAGCTGGACCAGATTACAGCTGCTTTGTTGGATCCCCAGCAGGTTCTGAGTGGATCAGAGGAGCTGGATGAGGACAAGTTGAGGTAGTAGTTCTTTTATTTCAGAACTTTTTAGCCTGGGACCCAGACGAATCTGCGAGCTCATGTTTCATTTGCTCTGGCAGATACGTCTGGCCCCTCTTCCACTCAAACTGACCTCTCTGCTGTTTTATCGGGCTATCCAATCACCAGCATTATCTAGTATCAGGGTGGGTTAAATATGATGACTGACAGAGAGGAGAGCCGTTCAGGTATCTTTGTAAACATCCAAGATGGCGGCTGCCGATACAGAGCGTTCCCTGGCCGGCTACAGCGACACTATTAAACGGACTGGATGGTAAATTTTCTCTAAGAAAAAACAAAACAAACAACTGCACTTAAACTTTATGTTGATAAGATATATGTGTTTCCTGTACTTCCAACAGGACATACCGTCCGTCAGGACAGCGTTTCGATGAATTTCTGCATCACAAATGTCCTGTTCCTAATTAATACGATGTCACACGTAATGAGAACAAACCAGTAACTTGCAGTCTCTTTACACATTTCACTGAACTGGACTGGTGGCAATCCATCTCACTCATCCAGTTTTAAAATGAAGAGCCAATCACATGCTAAGAAGAATAGACATAAAAATGAAATTAGCAAGACACGGCCAATGTTGATCAAGGTGGGGAAGTTTGTGAACCTGTGATTGTAAATAGATGGACACATTTTATATCCTGTACATTAGAGAGTAATGTAAGTAAGCTTCCAAAACACCAGCTTCCTTTAATGCAGTGACAATGAACTACTAACAACACAGCTGTCTGAAGAGATTCACCGTATGTTATTGCCTGTGCACCCAACTAATATCTTGCATCTCACTGTTTTTGGCCATTATGTCGTCAACAGAAGAGAAGAAACTAAAGTCTCTTGGAGAATGCGGGCATCGATCCCGCTACCTCTCGCATGCTAAGCGAGCGCTCTACCATTTGAGCTAATTCCCCTGTGAAGACTTTTTCTTTACGTGGCATCAGAACTTGAGACAAGTAAATCTTTGTTTGCTCTTTACCATGACGCGCTGGGTCGGAACCTTTTAGCACAAACATCACAGACGAGGTGGCCGAGTGGTTAAGGCGATGGACTGCTAATCCATTGTGCTCTGCACGCGTGGGTTCGAATCCCATCCTCGTCGTATTTAAGTTCAGTATTCCATGTTTACATGTCAACAACAAGACATTGATTTCTATATCAGAAATGCCACTTGAAAATCAAAAATGAACTGAGAGGTTCCAGACTAATACGCATTTGCGAATTAGAAGATCTTTTCATGAACAGGATAATGTACTGGAGTTGTTGAGCTGTGTCCACGTGGTGTCACATCACTGGTGACAGAAAAATACTTCTGCAGAGCAGCAGAAGTATAAATTGCTTGCCAAAGATCTTGGACTAAGGTTTCAAAAGAGACTTTAGTCTCTTCTGTTGAGGTCATAAGTATCAAAAAACAGTGAGATACAAGATATTTGGTTTGGTGTGTAAGGCTTCCACCCGGGGTGTTATCCTAAAACGCAAACAAAGCTGTACGTGTCTCAACTTCTGCCACCACGCAACTGATGCGGGCTCTCAGGGGAATTAGCTCAAATGGTAGAGCGCTCGCTTAGCATGTGAGAGGTAGCGGGATCGATGCCCGCATTCTCCAGGAGACTTTAGTTTCTTCTCTTCTGTTGACGACATAATGGCCAAAAACAGTGAGATGCAAGATATTAGTTGGGTGCACAGGCAAAAACATACTGTGAATCTCTTCAGACAGCTGTGTTGTTAGTAGTTCATTATCACTGCATTAAAGGTTTTTTGGAAGCTTACTTACATTACTCTCTAGTTCACAAGATATAAAATGTGTCCATCTATTTACAATCAATGGTTCATTAAACTTTTGACTGACCTCAGGTTCACAAACTCCCCCACCTTGATCAACATTGTTCGTGATTTGTTAATTTCCTTTTTATGTCCTTTCTTCTTAGCATGTGATTGGCTTTTCATTTTAAAACTGGATGAGTGAGATGTGTAAAAAGACTGCAAGTTACTGGTTTGTTCTCATTACGTGTGACATTGTATTAATGAGGAACAGCACATTTCTGATGCAGAAATTCATCTTGTTCCAAAGAAGGTTGTTGTAATGGAGCATGTGAGGTTGTTGACATGTAAACATGGCAGACTAAACTTTACTGCTGGTCCAGTTCAGATGTTTTGGGATTTTTTGTTCAGTGAAATCACTGCAAGTCTTTGGTTTCATCTCATTAGATGTGAGGAGGAGGACTAGCCTGGCATCGCCAGACTAATTTGCCAATGCGTATCAGTCTGAAACCTCTCAGTTCATTTTTTATTTCCAAGGGGCGGAGACAACTAATCAGAGCAACAAAACGCTGTCTTGTTGGACAGTTTATCCTGTTGGAAGTACGACAAACACATATTTCTTATCAACATAAAGTTTATAAATCGGTTAGCCCGATAAAACAGCAGTGAAATCAGTCTGAATGGGAGATGGAACAGACGTATCTGTAAGAGGACATTTCTGATGTAGAAATCAATGTCTTGTTGGTTGACATGTAAACATGGAATACTGAACTTAAATACGACGAGGATGGGATTCGAACCCACGCGTGCAGAGCACAATGGATTAGCAGTCCATCGCCTTAACCACTCGGCCACCTCGTCTGTGGTGTTTGTGCTAAAAGGTTCCAACCCAGCACGTCATGGTAAAGAGCAAACAAAGATGTACTTGTCTCAAGTTCTGATGCCACGTAAAGAAAAAGTCTTCACAGGGGAATTAGCTCAAATGGTAGAGCGCTCGCTTAGCATGTGAGAGGTAGCGGGATCGATGCCCGCATTCTCCAAGAGACTTCAGTTTCTTCTCTTCTGTTGATGACATAATGGACAAAAACAGTGAGATACAAGATATTAGGTGGGTATATATAATATAATATAATAACATACTGTGAATCTCTTCAGACAGCTGTGTTGTTAGTAGTTCATTATCACTGCATTAAAGGAAGCTTACTTACATTACTCCCTAGTTTATGTCCGTTCTTCTTCTGAGGAACAGGACATTTCTTATGCAGAAATTCATAGCTTTGTTCCATAGAGGGTTGTTGTAATGGAGCCTGTAAGCTTGTTGCCATGTAAACACAGCACACTGAACTTACATACGACGAGGATGGGATTCGAACCCACGCGTGCAGAGCACAATGGATTAGCAGTCCATCGCCTTAACCACTCGGCCACCTCATCATGTGTGCTTTATATTTTCTCAAACCTGGACCCAGCTCTTTATGACATCATGAGACGTTCAGTTCAGACTTAAGTCTTGGTGTTTTTAGGTGTTACAGAAATGTTTCAGGTCTGATCTTGTCCCACTGACGTGACTCATTTATTCAGACATGAGACCAACATGAAAAGTTGCCAGAACATAACAGGGTGCAGATTATAAAGGCCACCGTGTTCAAACTGTGTCCATGTCTGTTGACTGTCCCGTCCCCCTGCAGTCCTGTCAGTCCTGAAAACATGTTGTCCAGAAGTGTGGACCAGCTCTACGGGGCGTTCCAACAGACCAGAGCCAGTAGGGAGCAGCTTCAGCAAGACCATAACCACAGCCAGATACAGATAGCCAGACTGCAGACCCAGCTAGCCCAGGATCAAGACCACATAACCCAGCTGGAAGCCCAGGTGAACCAGGATCAGGACCAGATATCCCAGCTGGAAGCTGTGATCGGTGTGGAGCAAGACCAGGAGTCAGACTGGAGGCTGAAGGAGGAGATGGAGAGACTGAGAGTCAGACTGCAGAGTTCTCAGAGCAGACAACACAAACTGGTCAGTACCAGCTGAGTCGACCACAGTCCAGAACTTCATCCTGACAGTCTGTTAGTTTTACTGTTTTCAACTCAGGAAACTGAGGTTCCTGTCCACTAATCACACGCACAGAATTCATCCAAATAAACAGCAGACACACTGCTCACTGGCACATTTATTCAGCGTGCACACACCTGTTGTTGTATGGTACGATATGACAACAAGTGATTATTACTGTGTGACACACAGCTGATCAGCAGTGCAGTACAGAATTTTATTTATTTATGTTAAAATTAGGATTTTTGTATATATTGTACAGAAGGCAGAACTGGAGCAGAGCCGTGTGCAGCTTCAGGGCGTCCAGCAGGAGAGAGACACACTGCTGCAACAGGTCAGAGGACAGGGGTTCATATATTGTAGGATGTTCAGTCCTATATTATATATGTCATTTACTTTCTTGTTTTTTTTGAAGAGTCTGTGTCACTTTGTTAAGATGATGGAGGACTTTTATTTTGGAAAACACATTTTTTTCACAGCTGTTTTTTTTTGTTGTGACCTCTTCTGTGAAACTTTTTAAAATCTTTTACTCTTGTGTGATACAGCACATGTGTAGCAGTAAAGTATATGTGAGTAATAGTAAAATTAAAAAAATATAGAGTCACCAGCAGAGTAGCTATGTGCAGCAGTGCATGCTGGGACTGACTGTCGTGTCCTGTGGTCCAGCTGCGTGCACAGAGCGACGGTCACCAGAGGAGCCTCGGACAGCTGAACAGAAAACTGCGGCAGCTCAGCCGGTCCATGTGTGACTCTGATCAGCTGACAGCCGAACAGTTGAAGTCGACCACCGAACAGCTGAGAGATCTGAACCACACCGTGGAGCTGCTGCACACACACACAGAGCAGGTACACGCACGCACACACACACACACACACACACACACACACACATACACACGCACACACACAATACAACAACGTAAAAGTAAATTAAAGTAGTACAATATCATTATTACAGATATAATAATATACCAAACTACAAATGGAAAAACAAATTAATATAAAAGAGAACACGTTGTTGTAATGAGACATCACCCTGTCAGAACCCTGTGGATGAGCTCGACGGCGGCTGTCACACATCGACCCTGCAGTCTGAACACACTGACACAGTGGAGGAACTGAGGGCAGAGCTGGCTAAAGCTCAGAGACACACACACAGGCTGAGACAGAAGCTGGACCGGACCAGGACCAGGACCAGGACTGGGATCAGGTCCAGAGATGGAGGACAGTGGTGCTTCATACCTCCTGGACACAGTGTGAGACTTCTCAGCATTTTTTAAATCTGAGCTAACTCATCACTACATGATCCTTGTTTGCTCACGTTTGTGTCTCTTGTGTTTTCTCATTTTCCCCACATTGTTGTTCTTTGAGGTTGTAAAACCAAATTCAGAGCATCATGGGAACTAAAGCTTTCTCTCTCTCTCTCTCAGGCCCCTAGTCTGGGCTCTCAGGGGACTCAGGACTCTGGTTTGGGGCTGCAGTACTTCAGTTCTCCTGACAGGGGGCGACAGCAGGACAGACCGCCCACAGGAGGGGGGTACTGGGTCTACCTCCCCCCGACACACACCGACTCTGACACAGGTAAACCCACGTTTGACAAGTTTTTCAACATGTTGAGATCTGACTGTAGATGCATCCTGAGCTGTTCAAACTGTCTCCTGCAGCAGCAGAGTGGAGAGACAGCGGAGGAGGCAGTGATGCCGACAGGACAGGGACTCCTCCTCCTCCTCCTGCCCCAGCTGCAGCTGTCTCTGCTGGGCTGTGTCACTGTCAGACTCCCCTGGTTGGACCTGCCTGGCTGCTCTGTGGTTCCCCTGCAACTGTCATCCACAGTCCTCCAGCAGGAGGCGCTGCACTGCACTGTAACATCCCAGAACACAGAGATATGGTCAGTGTCTGTAGCCTTTTTCTAGAGACAGAGAGAGACACACACACAGATATATTCCCAGTTAGAAAAAGTTGTTTTTTGTGTGTCTTTTCATTTACGTTTACTGAGATCAAATCATGAGTTGGTTTAACATCAGAATCAGACATTTTGACAACAGCACAGCAAGTCTGAAAGAACCTGAAATTAATTTGATAACAGCAATACACAATGTTGTATAAACTGTTGTGTAAAACAATACACAACAGTAGGAGTGGGCAATGTGGATACAGTTCTCTATCATCATAAAGGTAATCTTGTATAGCAATATACATATATATGTATATACAGTATATATTGCAACAAAATACATTTTTTGAAACCGTCTGGAAGATTGTTGAGAAACTCTTCATAAATAAAATAACCAGACAGTAAATTGTTTTTTGTTAATCCAGATAATTAAATTCCTGAACATATATACTTCTCATACTGATGCAAATATCATATAAAAATCCCACATCACAGTACAGCAGCAGCCTATTGATGTGTATTGCCAACAATGATAATACATCCGTAGATCTTAAAAGTGTAGCTACCACAGCATAATTGACGACCTTAACCCGTTAGATGACCTCTCCGTGTATATTGTCATTTCACCTGAACTGATTTATCAACCGTGTGTGTGTGTCAGCAGGGAGACAGTTGTATGTGTGAGTGTGAGCACAAAGAAGCAGATAGACTGGAGGAAGAGAAGAAGAAACTACGACTGGAAACCAAACAACTGCGACACACACTGAGACAACACCGGTAACACACACACACACATATTATTGAGCCACACATGGCAGGAAGATGTGTAGTTCGTCTATCTGCTGTATTTCCATCTCAGCACAGTCTGGGTCCAGATTGTACCACTGCAGTAATATTAAAACAGCTGACAACAGTTTATAATGGATCTTTTGACTGTAGCCATGTTGGAAATCAGACCGTGGAGCTGCTCAAACTGCAGACAAAAGACCAACATTTCTGGCCTGCCAGAAACGAAACGATCATCTGACAGACGTTGACCATTGATTGCTCACACACTTAACTGGGCTTCATGACCCCTCTCACAATGACAGTTGTTTGATGGTCATTGTGAGGAGGGTCTGGTTTAATCTGAATTTTGTCTTTTTGAATAAAAATTGTGAAACATTTGGTCCACAATCCTTCTGATTATGAGTCTTCTGGATTATGGGATGGATTGTGTAATTGAGGGGTTCTCACAGTGTGTGTGTGTGTCTGTGTGTGTTTGTAGGAGTGTGATGCAGGTGTGTGATGAGGTGGAGTGTGTGGAGAAAACTCTGCTAAAGAGACGAGCTGAACTCCGGCAGGCTGATCGACTGCTGCTGGAGGCTCAGAGCTGCATACACACCACCAGAGACAAGGTACACACACACACACACACACCTCTACATTTACACATTATTTCACTGCGTCCTGCACTCAAACACTCGGCCGATCCCGTCCGTCCTTGTTTTTCCTCCAGGCCAGTTCAGCTCAGCGGGAGGTAGATGTGTTACAGTGCACAGCTCAGGACAGCGCCACCTGTCTGCTGGAGGTCTCACAGCACATCAGGTAAACGGAGGTTGACCTCTGACCTCAAGACTCAGATAACAACATGTGATTCTTCACCATCATCATCATATTAACTGATCTCCAGAGAGCTGCAGGAGGAGGTGGAGGAGCTGAGGAGGAGCAGGAGACAGGAGGAGGAGCAGACTCTGTGGGAGGTGGAGAAGACACTGAGGAGCAGAGATCAGGAGTTACAGCAACTCGGCACCAAAATACACACAGCTACAGAAAGGTACAGAGCTGACACACATCTCCGGCCTGCATCTGCTTCACAGGAACAAATGTGACAAATGCCGACCATGAAACTGGTGTTTTTAGAGGTTTTTCACTGTGAAGCAGCTTTAGGTACACAGAAGTTAGCCTGTGATGCCACATGACACATCCTTTTGTGCAGCCTAATCAAAATAACAACCTGTGTGTGTGTGTGTGTGTGTGTGTGTTTGTGCGCAGATTAGCTGATGTGCTGTCGGAGCTTCAGGTCTCTCAGAAGCGTCTGGACTCTCTCAACAGTCAGGTAAACCTACAACTTCATCTTCAATTTAAAGCCTTTTTTGAAATTATCTTTGTATGGGGATAAACCAAATCACATACAGGTTATGGAACCATTGTAATAAGACTTAAGAGAAAATAACTGGTTTCTTGAAGTCAAGTAGCCAAAACAAAAGTTATGTTTTCAGAATTAAGAAGTCCACAGTCCACTCAGTTTTGGTGAAAGGACAGTCAGGGGAGATGGGAGATCAAACCGAGGAGGCAAAGATTTAGATTGAATAAGGAAGAAGTGACTGGAGGATTGTTCTTTAGTTCTGGCATGTCAGTAAGCATGGCAGAGTTTTAGAAAACTACATGTGAACACTGTGGTCGTCCCTACAGGTGGAGCAACAGGAGCAGAGGCTGGTTCGAAGGAAGGAGGAGCAACAAACAGCTGTGAACAGAGTGGAGCAGGTCAGAGAGGAGGAGCAACGACTGCGGGACAGAGTCAAGGTGACCAGAGGAGATCAGGGGGGAGAAAAGGAGGAGATTTAGGAGACATTTATCATCATTTTCCACTGCAGGAGCTTCTTTAATTTTAACTGTTGTCCGTCCCTTTCGCGTTGAGTTCCTGGAACTAAATTTGGGCTCTGCTTAGGAGGTGATACTGAATCCAAGTTGCAGGTACTTTCAGTGCTGTCAATCCTGATTGCTCGAGGAGATGTGATGTCAACAAATGCAGCATCTAGAGTCCGGCAGGAATGGGGATACAACAGGCAGCCAAAAAGTGAAGGAAAAGGTTTACAAACATGAAACAAAATCATATAAAAATAAAGGATCACAATCCTGCAGTGAGGCAAACTGAAAAACTGTGAGCTGGTTCAACATGCTGGATGCCGTCCTGTTTGTTCCAGTCCCAGCAGGGACCTGTAAACCTCAAAGAAAATCAACAGAAAATCAACTTCCACCGTTGTCTGTCTCTCAACAGCTGACCTCACTCTCTCACCAAACAGAATGTCGCCTTTTTAATGACGTATATCTGAATCATCCTGGTTTTAGACTCGTGGTTTTTAAAAGTTGACATTACTGTTTTTAAGAAGCTGCAGTGGAAAAGCAGTAGTAGAGAGAGCAGCTTCTTTAATAGTTTGATGGTAGAAAATACATTTTTCGGAGCCGCTCACTGTTGTTTGTGTGTGTTTGTGTAGGAGCTGTTGGAACAGCAGGAGGCGCTGTTGAGTGAGAAGAGGTCCACGGTCTCTGCTCTGAGGGAGGACGAGCAGAGACTCATCACAGTGCAGTCTGAACTCAACACACACAGAGCAGGTAACAACACAAACACCTGCACTGACTGAATAAAGCAGCAGTGTTTGAAACGGTCACATGATCCAGAACAGTTTTCCACCTCGTATCCATCAGTGTGTTGAGCTGCAGTTCCTCTAATGTTCAAAATTGCTTCAAATTGTGCACAATATATGACATCTTAATTATTAAGTATCCTTAAAAATCAGATTTTCTGGCTGCTGTAACTGGCAAAAATGGCAGCAAGACACTTGATAGGGATCAGGAGTCTACAGCCTCATAGACTGTGTGTGTGTGTGTGTGTGTGTGTGTGTGTGTGTGTGTCCAGAGCTAAAGCAGGTCCTTCAGGAGTTACTTGCAGAGCAGCAGGCATTGGAGGAAGTGAAAACCAAACGCACCCAGAGTCTCCAGCGGCTCCACAAGAAGCAGGATCAGCTGGACAGAATACAGGACGAACTGGACAGGACGAAGGACGAACTGGGCAGGAAACAGGTTATGGTGGACAGGATGAGGGATGAGTTGGACGGGACACAGAATGAAGTGGACAAGAGGAAGGAAGAGCTGGAAGAGAAGCAAGAGGAGGTGGACAGGAAAAGGGAAGAGCTGGCTGAGCTGCAGCACGAAGTTGAGTCCCAAAGGAAGGAAGCAGAAATACGTCTAAAAGAGACAAAACAACAGCAAACACAACTGCAGGTCGGTAGAAAATATTTAAAATACAGTTTAGGGATTAGCACAGAACTGACATTTGCTTTTCATATTGTTGGAACTGCATGTTAATTAGGACCAGATCCAAGTTTTCCATATTTCCATATTCTAAAAATATTTTTGTAATGTTAAATGTGCAGGAGCTGCAGGAGGAGCTGAGCAGGAGGAGGGAGGAGAGGAGCAGCCTGCAGGAGCAGTGTAAACACCTGGAGGCCAGACGGAGGCACGCTGACAGGTACAGACACATAACATATAGAAATTAAAAATATATTAATATTATTTAAAATGCAGTTCATTCAGATATGAATGCATTTAAAATAGAAAAGGTCATAAAAACCTGAGACTGTAAAAAACTCTGAATTGTGTGATTATCAATTATTGTCCACTAAATCTAATAATCTTTATAAATATAGTTTGACTGCGTATATGACTTGAGTTTGTGTTTGTGTCAGGAGTCTGTCTGCGCTGGAGGTGGAGCTTGCTAAACAAAGGGAGGAGTACAGCCACGTCCAGCGTCTCAAACAGGAAGTGGTCAGAGATACAGCAGCCACTCAGGAGCAGCTTAACGGTATGACATCACCACATACAAGTCAGACTATAACATACAAATTAGGATTTACAGACAACAATACATACGGAACATACTATGACATTAATGTATGGGATACAAAGTATAACATACAGAGATGAGATATCAAGTATAACATACCAGGGTTGCCACAGGTCTGGGAAGTGCTTGAAAGTGCTTGGATTAAAAAAACATAAAAATCAAGACCTTGAAAGTGTTTGGATCTACTGAGCAATAAAAGTGCTTGTATTTACCTTCTTTGAATCCCTGAGTTTGAGCCTCGTGCACTCCCCCCCCCCACCTGTCAACGGTAACATGAGCGCTTCTTTTTCTTACTAGTACTAGTAAAGCATTTAAAGTAAATTAAATGCTTTACTTTTACTACTAGTTTTAAGTTGGATATTCGACAGACATTCCCTCTGGACCCAGCGGCGTCTTCTTCCTCGGTTTCTCCCGGTGTCAGGAGGCTGATTTAGGGACAATCAATACATTACTGTTTACTTGACACAAAAAACAATGTTTTTTTCAGTACCTTCATGCTGACTTGACAATATTAGTGAAAATTATAAACTATTACATTGATTTCATGTAGCACTTTGATTGCTAATGTGAAATTCATTTATTTTACATAAATATTTTAATAATGAATAATGGTATTATTTTAAATAGCTTACATGTAGTGTGAGGCAGTGACTCCAAATCAATACCAGAAATTATTACTACATAGGCCACATGGACACACCTCTTTTATATTGGATTTTAGTGCTTTTTCTATTTTCTATAAATATTTTTTTAAGAAATAGTGTTTGCTGATGAAGAAACAAATTTTTTTAAATGTAAAAGAGACACGAGAACAACTCAAGGAGGAAAAAAAGCTAAAACATGGAACAACATTATCTCATGTTTGTGTTTCAGAAAACTCTGAGCTGCTTTCTCTGCTCAGTGAACGGGTGGAGGAGACGAAGAAACACCTGCAGACTCTGGAACAGGTGAACACACACACACACACACACACACACACACACACACACACACACACACACACAGTCCATCCTCTGTCTGAACTGTGTTTTTACTGATGAGTGTGTTTGTGTTTGTGTCCTGTAGGAGTTGAGTGTGTCCAGTCAGCAGCAGCAGCAGCAGAGAGCAGAACAACTGAAGGATCTGGACAGACAGATAGAACACAAACAGGTACAACAAACACAGACAGTTAAAATCCTCACTGGATTTATGTAAAATGTTGATTCTTCATTGTTCTTCAAGTTATTGTGATGGCGGTCGTGCAGCACCAGACACTTACCAACTACTACTACTGCTATCTTGCACATTTATAACATTCAGTTAGATCATCCACTCATGTATCCAGTTCTATGAAGTATTCTATCTGCAGACACATTAGCACTAGCAGTGCACATTTTAATTTTATCAAAGAAGTACTGTCACTAAAACAAAACCTGTTTTCTGTTTTGGACTCAATAGTTTGACTAAAGTCGAAGGTGAAGTCCAACCAACAATAAATATATTAGTTTACTATCATAAAATACTAAGAAAACCAGCATATATTCACATCTCAGAAGCTGGAACCAGAGAATTGTCCCTAAAAAATGACTTCAACAATTAATTTTTGCACACTTGATTATCAATTGATTGGCTAGTAGTTCAGCTACTTCAGTCCAACACTCACTGGTGCTCTCTCTCTCTCCCTTCAGGAGGTGTGTGTTGGATTGGAGGAGGTTAAAGCTGCAGTGTGTCAGCTGGAGGACAGGAGGCGCCGTCTGACCGAACAGCAGCTGCAGCTCGACCAGCTCGGTCAGTCAACACAGAAATCTCTATCGATCATTTATTCTTTTCCCGATAAAAACTTTGTCCTTCATGAGTTTAGATATTTTTCATTCACACTTGAGTGTTTAAGTAATTCGTATGAGAAACAACAAATGTTTGTTTGATTATTTGTGATCAGAGGAGGAGCTGTGGGAGAGAGAGAAACAGCTGATCCACAAGGAGGAGGCGCTCAAACAACAGGAGGAGGAGCTACATCAGAAAGAGGAGGGACTAGTTCAGACAGAGGAGGCGCTACAAAAGAAACGTGAGGAGCTTTGTGTGAAAGAGGAAGAACTACACAAGCAAGAAGAGAAGGTGACGCATCACAAACAATGACCAATTAATCAATAATAAATACCGATTTTAAATCTTTAGCCAACCTACTGTTGCTTCATGTAACTCTAATGTGTGTTTGTGTGTAGGAGGACAGCAGGGAGGCGTCGGAGGAGGAGGAGGAGGAGGAGGAGGAGGAGGAGTCTTTCTACCTGTCCACAGCTGGTCTGACACCCTTCAGGACTAAGGTGAGTCCTGGTGACTGCAGACATGTTAACACTTTAAACTGTTATATCAGTGATCGGATCAATTACGGCGTCAAAAAACACCTTTCACTGTATTCAGTGATCGTCCGAAGCCAATGATACTATTACATACTACTGCTGATGTACGCAACATACAGACCCTGAAATAAATAGTTACATTTACACGTCATTATTAGTTTATTTCTAAAGTGAATTGTTCTAATTTATTTATTTATTTATTCATTCATGTATTTAGAAATTGTACTTAAAGTGCGTGGACAGTCCTGGGAGGCTTTTAATATTTCATACAGCTGTTTGTTAAAGATTTTTAGGTTTACAGTTCAGCATGTAGCTAAGAGAGTGTGTGTGTGTGTGTGTGTGTGTGTGTGTGTGTGTGTGTGTGTGTGTGTGTGTGTGTGTGTGTGTGTGTGTTTTCAGGACGAGAGGTGGAAGGTTGAGCTGCAGAGAGAAAAATTGAAACAACAAGAGGACCGACTGAAGGTAAACAATATTTATTACGAAATATAGATAATGTCCAAATGTTTCACCTGATAAAATCCAGATGATCCAGTCTGACTTTTTTTACCAGTTTGTTTTCATTTACTTTTTCTTTAGAATTGTAACATATGAAGTTAAACTGAACGACGTAGTGAAGCTTTGTTTAAATCCTCTCGTCTGAGTGTCAGACTTTCTGTTAGCTCAGCGCCAGCTAAAGAGACTAAATCCAATTGTTCTGATATAGATCCGATATCACGTTATATAATTTACGCTACACAGGAACAACAACAACATCACGTGTCGCTCGCTGCCGATGTGTTCATCCTGCGCTTTTAGAAAGAGGCGAGATTGACTCATTCGTTAGCTACTTCCTACGTCTTTATATTAAGATATGACCTCCTTCTGTACTGGACACACAGAGATGGAGCTGACATCCATCTGAAACATCTGGAGAAGACGGAGAACAAAGAGGGTTTTACCTGAAATGTTTGTTGACGCGTCGTATTCAGTCGAGCGAGGGCGACTAAAACCTAAAGACTGTTTGTTGTTTTGTTGTCGAGGCTCGTCTGCGCTGCAGTCTGTGGAATCAGCAGGAGACTCTGACGGTGAGACGACTGGAGACTGAAGAGAGTTTACTGGGACTGAAACACAAACTGGACCAGCTGGACTCACTGCTCACACACACTCCATAACACACACACACACACACACACACACACACACACACACACACACACACACACACAGAGTGTTTGAGTTAACTGATGTGATACCAAAGAGATCAAACATTCAGGTTTGTGTGTTTTCAGCTCCACTTGCTCTGTCGTTAACTTTGTGGTGAGATTGTTTAGTAGAAGCACAGAGTCCATTTAGTAGCTGCTGGAGCTTTCGATCGTACCACACAGTTGTCGTAGATGCAGATTTTCAAATTTCCCTTTTTTTCTGAGAGCTTGAAGGACTTATCTTCCAACCAGAGTTGTAAGTTAAATGTTGGAAACAATCCGAATTTTTAAGCCGCCACTGCTGAAAAGTCCTTAAATTGTACAGATAAAACATGAAATTTGAACATTTATAATTCAATAACAACTCTGCAAACTCCATCTGCTGATGAAAACAATGTGATTTGATCAAAAGCTCCTGAACAGAAATTAAATCAGCCTTGAATTATGCAGCAGCCAATCACAATGCTGATATCACATCACAGGAATCAGCTGATCACAGTAAAGCATTGATCAGCCCAGAGGACAGTTTAGGGAAGCTGCTGCTTTCGTTCAGACGTACGTTCACCGGCTGAACACGAAGTCGTCGTCACTGAACCCTTTTCAATCCGATCTTTGAGTGGGTTATAAAGTGAAATCCTTTACATAAAGAACAGCGTTACTCCACAGGTTTAATTTAGATGCCACCACAGTGACGCCTGATTGGACCAGAGACCAGTCTTCAGTGATGAAGACTAACTGGTTAGTTTGGTTAGTTACATCTGTTTAACATGTCACCTTCCATAAACAACAGTCAGACACTTGTTGTTTCTGTGGAATGAACAAGGCTGATGCTGCATTAAAGTGCAGTGGGACGGATGGTGGAGGTGTGAAAGATCAAAGTTCAAAACACTGAACTGATGATACATCACTTTATCCTTTTTAATGACCCTCAACATCAGACGATATTTCTGTGTTTAGCACCAAGTCAGAACGCTGTTTTTGAGTCAAACTGGTAATTACAGTAAAGCCCGTAGGACATGAATGCAGCATAAACATTACTGTTTGACGTGGAGCCAAAAACAGAGTCACCCTGGCTGAATATTTCTGAGGTCACAACATGAAGCACTTACAGATCAAAAGCTTGTGCTGCCTTCATGAAAACATGTAAAAATCTAGTTTTACAGCTACTTATATTTATATTGTACTTATATTTATTATTAAACGTATAATACTATACGTTATATTTTACACCTGCTACACAAATGAAGGACGATATTTATCTTTGAATTAAACACTTTGTGTTAAAGCTCATTTCTTTTGTCTCTGTTTCTTAAAGTGAACATCACCTTTTCTCTCACATCTCCAGACAACAAACACAACTTCACACACACGTGTGTGTGTGTACATTACCTGTATGACAGCAGCCTGTGTTTGATGTTTGAATAACGCCTGATAGAGAACTTCTGCTCTGTTGACCTGAGATCTGCAGCAGGCTGAACACACACACACACACACACACACACAAATTACAAATGACAGCTACAAACTTTCACAAAGTTTTATGCTTTTAAATTAAAAATTCTAATGTTTCTTTCATCCAGTTTCTCATATGAGTTTGTGAATGTTTTACATAACAAACATTTATTTCAAGGATAAATAACACTATTTGAGGCCGTAAAGAGGCAAAGTTCATAATAGAGTTATTTCCTCTCCATCCCACCTGTCTGAACTGGATTAGTTGGTAAATTCATAAACATGAATCATGTTAGTGATCATCAAAACATTACAAGCACTTATTGAGTCATGTTCGGAGAATAGAAACCAAAAGTAATTGAGGCAGGAAAGGGAAAACGAATGTTAGGCAGAGGGAGCAGAGTGATCAGCTGAGGCAGCCTGTATATAAAGTCTCTGCCACAGCTGCTGCTCAGCATCAGCCGTCTGAAGTCTGCTGAGACACTGATCACAAGGTAGGAAATTCTCTTTCTCAACGCTGTAACGAAACAAACTAATAATTCACTGAAGGAGTTTTTTTATTAACTTATTTTAAAAATATTCCATTATCTTTCAGGCCACTTTATCCACACATCATGGATATAATCATCAAGATGATGAACGGGACGTCCCACACACTGACGGTGGACCCACGGGACACAGTGGGCTCTTTGAAAAACCTCATCCAGCAGGAACTAGGAGTTCCCCCTGAGAAGCAGAAGCTCAGAGCGCAGAGGACACAACTGAGCGACGACTCAAAGCCCGTCGGCCACTACGTCTCTCAGCCCGGCTCACAGGTGTCTCTGCTGGTGACCGAGCCCGATACCATCCAGGTGTTTCTCAGCAACGCAAACGGGAAGACGAGCACCTATAAAATCAAACCCGACGAGAGGGTGCGAGTCTTCAAGAGCAGGGTCGAGGCCAGAGAGGGGGTGGAGGTGAGCCAGCAGAATCTCGTTTACGAAGGCAAAATGATGATGGACGAGAGAAAACTGGCGGACTACAACATCAGAGAGAACACCACCATCTACCTGACCCTCCAGCTGAGAGGAGGCTTCCACATGCTTCAGATATAAGAAAACTCATTTACCGTACGATCTTTTATTAAATATAATAATATATTCATTTGTTTTGTTGTTTTGAAAAATCAATGCATTCCTCGATATATTTCTGTCCTATCTTAAAAACTTGCTGTTCTATTTTTAAGTTATTTTGTTTTGGCAATACAAGTATGTTATAAGCAACACAGCATGTTCTAATTTTATTATGTTCAAAAATAAAGTCACTGATGTGAATTTACATGTTTCCTCCACCTTTCTTCAGCTCAGGGGAGACTCTGTTTTATGAGTCAAGTTTTACTATTAAATGTCACAAGATGTTGGCACTGCTCTGTGAAAAATAGATTTATTATGTTTGTGTATCTAAAATATCACAGCAGCCTGTTAAAATGGCTTAAACTCATCGTAAAGGTTTGTAAGGAGTTACTCAGAATAGCTGCTGTACTGTGAAAACACGGAGCCTCTAATGACCCACATCATGTTCAGAACAGAGCAGAGAGCCGAGGGGCACCCGGGTCCAAGTCCAGGTCTGTGCTGGGAATCCACATCTGCATCTACCATAACTACCAAAATGTGATGTAAGAGGGGAGTTTAAAGACTATGTTCTGAACAGGATGAACTGAAAGTATCAAGGACACACAAACACAAATCTACCGATATGCAACATGTAGATTCCTAATAAGATCCTCAGATGCTGAAGAAAAAGAGCACTTTGAAGTCAACAATCAAATAAAAATTGGTTATTTTGGTTATAATGTTTAACAGTCACTCAGTAAACTTAACTGCAAAGGTTTGACTTTGTGAGTCATTTAGTGAGAACTTCTCATTTTTGACAGTTTAACTGAGAAAACAGGCCCCAGACTGCACAACATGAACAAACCAAACACTCAGTGAACTGCTGACCTTGTTCCAGACTCTGAGAGGAACAACCAGAGAACGCTGGAGTAAACCGAGTTGAACGGACACGTCCCGGACCGACGGGCTCTCCCACCGGCAGCGTCAGTTGTTCAGCCGTACAAACATTTGTACTACGACACTGAGGGGGCGAAGGTGAAAGGAACTCCTCCTGTCGGCGTCACTGGTGGAGCCACGAAACCTTTTACTGTTTAAAAGTTCTTACATGTCGAACAGCACAAAAAAAGAATAATAGAGGTGATAAAATGCAGAAGGCTGAATATACACACTTTATTT